>CVRI01000067.1:1524440-1553033 GCA_900005825.1 Clunio marinus | reverse complement strand
GTAATTAAGTTTGAGTCTGGAGGTTTTTGTCGGACTGTCCGTCAGGTTGGTTCGATTAAATAAGTATTTATTTAAGTTTAATGATCTTAACACAAAATTAAGTGGATAAAACCAGTGTTCATCTAGCTACACACCCTGATAAATAAGGGTAGCCTGGAGAACACTTATATTTATGCTTGTTTCAGTGTCTTTTTCAAAGTTTTAGTTAATTTCAAAGGTTTGTATATAAAATGCGGTCTTTCATTTTTTCCCTCAACAAAACTAAAGAAATCTTGTTGCTGGTTGCAAAATCTTCTTCTAGCGCTGCTAAGAAGTGATTCTATGTTTGATGTCTTCAAAAATCTAAGTGATGGTTTCACTAATAATTATGATGATGGCTTCATCTGTCAATGCTGTTATGATTTCACAGCGCCATTTTTAAAAATTTTCTTTACACAGCAAATTACTTTCATCCCAGGTTACAGCTAAAGGAAAGACTATTAATTTCTGCAACTGTAAAGGTAACGTTTCTGATCTGATCTTAAAACTACCTCACAATCTGAAAAATAGTATTATTCACATAAACAAATATTCATATTGTCCATATGGACTCACATTGTCTACATAAATAGGTGTTCATTTTGCCCATATGGACTCACATACGTGTGTACTCCAAACGACCTCTCTAAGTTACAATTCAAGGGGCGCTCAAAAAGTGACGTCTCATATTTCAAAAATTATTTTTCCTTTTTAGTGCTTTCATTTCATAGACCAAAAGTCTCAAGGTCTTTAATAAAGAGATTTTATGAATTAATCAAGTCTTTCATTTTCGTTCATATTCATACTTTTTATTATTTTAAAAACTACTCTCACAGATAACACTATTACATCAACAAAAGTAGGTATTAGGAAATACAGAGCGAAAAATCATGTGACCCATTATAGGAATATCCCCCACAAGAATGTAATTATTTACCTCAATAATGTCATCTGCTTGTAGTTGTTTTACGTGCTCTCACCGACACAAACAGAAAACTTCTATATCCACATATCAAAACTCTTAAAGATTCCATCAAAGAAATGTTATGAATCAATCAAGTCTTTTATTTTTGTTAATATTCACTCTTGTTACTACTTCACAATGTAATTTACTACTTTCAAGCCAAGTTCGGATCTCAAACCACACTGTTATCAATGCTGAGGAACTCGCGGAGGTGGACCTGGAGGATCTTCTCCTCTTCATGAGGAGAACGGGTGTCCGATCCACCTTCTTTCGACTTCTTCGGCTGACAGTGAGATCAGATAGATGGCTGGTGAGGGTTCTCATCTTCAGAGAATTTTATCTCTGAAGGTTTGTAGAATAAATCCCAAATATCCCCCATCTTCCTGATTTTCGCGTTCTGAGATCATTGTATGGATTATATGTTGCTCAATACAATAATAATAGCTAACAAATTTTTCATAGTTAAACATCAGTCATCAAACGACGAGATACAGGGAGCGAAACAAGATGGGGTTTTTTTTACTCCTTTATTCTTAATCGCTTTAGTGTACTGGTCAGTACACTCCCTACTCTGATGATGATGATGAACTTTATTCATATGATGTTCACAATGCTTAGAATTCATCTCTAAAAGGATCTTCGTTGTCCACAAAATATGTCCACAAACTATGTCCACAAAATATGTCCACAAACTATGTCCACAAACTATGTCCACAAACAATGTCCACAAAATATGTCCACAAACTATGTCCACAAAATATGTCCACAAACAATGTCCACAAACTATGTCCACAAACAATGTCCACAAAATATGTCCACAAACTATGTCCACAAACTATGTCCACAAACAATGTCCACAAAATATGTCCACAAAATATGTCCACAAACAATGTCCACAAACTATGTCCACAAACTATGTCCACAAAATATGTCCACAAACTATGTCCACAAACTATGTCCACAAAATATGTCCACAAAATATGTCCACAAACTATGTCCACAAAATATGTCCACAAACAATGTCCACAAACTATGTCCACAAACAATGTCCACAAAATATGTCCACAAAATATGTCCACAAACAATGTCCACAAACAATGTCCACAAAATATGTCCACAAACTATGTCCACAAACTATGTCCACAAAATATGTCCACAAACTATGTCCACAAACTATGTCCACAAACAATGTCCACAAAATATGTCCACAAACTATGTCCACAAAATATGTCCACAAACTATGTCCACAAACTATGTCCACAAACAATGTCCACAAAATATGTCCACAAAATATGTCCACAAACTATGTCCACAAACAATGTCCACAAACTTTGTCCACAAAATATGTCCACAAACTATGTCCACAAACTAAAAATGTTTTGTTGTTGTGACCTTGAAATATCTTTATAATAAAAATATTTTCAAATTTTGCGCCAAAAATCACATAGTTTACCCATATGGACATTAGTGCATTCAGAACGAACACATCATAAATGACGTTGCAGTTTTCCAAAAATTTGAGTATATCATAAATGACATCGCTACTTCACAAAAATTTGGGTGCTTCTTGAGTGACGTCTATAATTTACAAAAAGTTCACGTTCCTTCATTTTCATTAAAACTTTCTCTAGAGAAAGGAGAAGGATCTTAAACCACACTGTCATCAATGCTGAGGAGCTCGCGGAGGTGGATCTGGAGGATCTTCTCCTCTTCATGAGGAGAACGGGTGTCCGATCCACCTTCTTCGGCTGACAGTGAGATCAGGGAGATGGCTGGTGAGGGTTCTCATCTTCAGAGAATTTTATCTCTGAAGGTTTGTAGAATAAATCCCAAATATCCCCCATCTTCCTGATTCTTTGCGTTTTGAGATCCGTGAACGGGTTATATTTTGTTCAATACAATAATAGTAGTTAACGAACTTTTTCATATTAAACATCAGTCATCAAGCGACGAGATACAGGGAGCGAAACAAGATGGGGTTTTTTACCCCTATATTCTTAATCGCTTTAGTGTACTGGTCAGTACACTCCCTACTCTGATGATGATGATGATGAAGTTTGAGTCTTACTTATTAATTAACTGCAAATTCCAACATCAGTAGATAACCAAGAGGGGGAAAAACTTCAAAAGAAAATTAACATTTATCCTTAAATGTTTGTAGTGATCTTCAAAAATGTGCTCGGAATAAATTATTCTTGTCAATTCAGTAAATTTTTGAGTGCATGGATTTCTCATAAAAACATGGACACTCAAAATCCATTAGAAGTTTCATTCAAGCTCAGCAGTTTTATAAAATGCTTTAAGATTCTTTTATGTTCTTTTCACTAATAATGAACTTGATGTGGTTTTGAAATTTCTGCCACGTAGTGCATGTGAACAATTTTAAATTTTAAAAGCTTATGTTGTGGACACGACAGACTTAAGCAACGTGTTTACTTGTAAATCATGAACTTTGTCTGTAAATCGTTATTAATTATTTGACATTCTCGTGACAAGTCGCGGATGTTTTGTTAATAAATATAAAGGAAAAGAAGCTTTGAGAGACGCCAAATTTAATTTCGCCATCAGGAAGGTTAGTAATTAAACGATAATTTTATTAGCCTTCGCAACGTTTGATGTTGTTTCGCTCACGGGTCTCAGCCTTTTTATCGCAATATTCTTTCCCAATTGATTGATGGTTGTTTCCGGACATGAAATATTAAATCTCAAAATGTATTTAAGCTCAAACAAGAATCTTTTTCATGAGATGTTTCTCATAAGTGCTTTCATTAATAAAAATTACTTAAAAGAAACTTTTAATGTCTCTCGAAGAAAGAAATTGCTTCCATGTGAGTGAACGCATTTCTATGTAAATAATTCGTCATCTCAAATGCTTCTCATTCGAACGCACTGATTCCATGAATATTTATGATCTAATTTTATGTATGAACAGAGAAGAAATAAAAAGTTTCACAAGGAAGGTGTAAACGAGAAGGAATTTTTCCACGTTTTTTTTAACTGAAATGTATCGTAAAGATTATTTTCATTTAATTCTCCATGTAATTTTTAATTTCCATATTCAACATGAACACCTGTTTTAAGGTTCCATCTAAACGATTTGGTTAACAATTTCAACGTTGCTTGAATACCTTTTCACCGTGAAATTTAACACCATCATCCATAGTAATGTTTCCATTCAAATAGAGAGCAATTTGTTTAAACATTTCTCTTTTTCATTTATTTCTTTTATTGTTGTACAATGACTTTCGTTTTTCATCGAAGGCAAAGCTTTAGTATTTATGCCTTAAGGACAAATACTTAGCAAAGCTCTCTGTAGAAGCAGCTAGAAAAGATTTAATTATCATTTTTCACGAGGATCAACACACAAAAAAGATGTTAAATTGTAATTTATGGAGGTTTGTTTTTGTTTTGTAAATTTTCAGAGATGTTTATGAGAAGCAACAAAAAGTTTTGGACACTGAGGTTTAAAAAATTATCGTGAAATTGCCTCAAGCTGTAAATCAATCAAGAAAATGTTACGGAGATTCATGTTTAATGAATTGGTCTGGAAATGTGGTATAAAATCGGCGCAAATAAATTAAATTGACCAATTAATTTTCTTTGTATATCTTTTGATAGAAATCCCGCTGAATACCGTTGTAATTCATCTCAATCAGACTAATGCAAAATACAATAAGTAATGAAAGTATCTCGTTAAGAGAAAAAATCATAAAATGGGAAGCTTTATGAATGATTGCCAATATCGATGAAAATAACGTTTATACAACAATAACTGAAAGAGGGTCTGACACAAACCGAAATTGATTAGATTAATTCCCAATTTCCGGATGAAACCTACGAGCAAGTGATTGGAAAATCGATTTCAATTTATTTATTGTCTGCTCATGAAACGCCATAAATATAATTTTTCATTTAGAAATTCTTTTCAAATGATGAGCTTTTCACGAACAGTCAAATATTTTCAATACAAAATTTCTTTTTATATTAAAAAATGAGCATGAAATTTTTCTAATGACATTGGCAAGCTCTTGTCATCACTCGTTGAAAAATTGTTTGAGATTATCTTAATCATTTGTTATGATTTCTTAACATTTTATAAAATTTGTATAAAAAATCTTTGAATCATTCGCAACTTGCAAAAAGAGTGTTAAATATTTTTTAAGCTTTTAAAGCTTTGCAGGGTTGAAATGGAAGACGAAACAAATAACAGAAATCGATTAGTTGAACTAAACATAAGATCAATTTCAGAACTGAGTAAAGCATTTTTGACGCTACATTCTACGCAACACTTCAACAATAAACAAGTGTCGTGAGAGCTATTCATCAAAACATTTCCGTCATTCTGTTTGACAAAATTCCAGAAATTTTCTTATTTTCGACTTCATGTTAAAATGATAAAAGTATGTCACTCGAATAACTTTAACACCAAATATTTATCGTGAAGCTTTCATTTATCACCGAAGCGTGCATAATTCTAATAAAACTTGATAACATCTTCATCAAAGTAAGTGGAGAAAATCTTTTGAGACATGAAAATCAATATCTTGATAACTTTTCTCTAAAAATTCTTCGCGCGCTTTTTCTCATTTCATTTATTGCGATTTTTGAAGGATCATAGCAAAAATTTTCTTTTATCTTCTTCAAATGTTTTCTGTCAGTTGCGATATTTAATTTTTTTGATTCATTCTTTTTAAGCGTCGTTAGGTGATGATATTTCCTATGAAATTCGCTTCTATGGAAGTGAAACGAAATATTTATGTGTATTTTTAGCCTACGTAGGCTCATTGACATTTGAAGCTCGAAGCTCGTTATCTTTTAGTGGGCATTACTGATTTTCTCGATGTAAAAAATTGTCACGGTAAAGAAAAGGGACACTTGATATATGATACCGCTTAGAAGTGAAAACAAAGTAAAAGTAGACACTCGAACGACTAGGCGGAGGTAATTGGATTGACGTTCGCTTTTGTTGAAACATAAATTTTCTCATTTTATTAGTTATCATGTCCACTTTATTACTGCAAATTTTTGGAGATCAAAATGAAGTTGGCAATTGAAATTTGGTTTAATGAACTCAAGATTCAATGAAACTTTAATTTATTTTATAAAAAGAAGAACATTTGGTTAATTTCATTCATTCTGGTAATCTTATTATCTATATAAAATATAACTATTGATGCTGTAATAATTGAATGAAACGCTTCATTTCACTGAACGACAATTTGTGGAAGCGTGCGCTATTATATCGCGAAATTTACGGTGGAAGCTTAATGTTTCCGTCTTTCCGGCATGAAAATTTTCTTTTTGTCGAGTCGCTTAGAGATACTGCAGGGATTTTTTTAAAAATCAATACCAGAAATGATGATAAGAGAATAAGTAGAATTTCTTAAAATTACGTTTTGAATATGTACGCAAATTTTATTGAATAAGGAAATGAATTTCATGGAAACTTTTCCGTTGTCTCCCTTCAGGTAGCAAGCTTCACCTTGAGACATATTTAATGTGGACGAGATACATTCTTGGAAGAAATATTCACTACATAGGATAAAATTACTTTTCACGTGTGCCAATATACCCTACGAGAATCCCACAGGTTGGATAATTTGATTGTGTCTCCATTCTTCAACTACACATTCAGTGGAAACATAAATCCAATAACTGCAGGATAAATCAGTGACTCAATTTTCTCCATATATCGTCAATATATGAACAATAAAAAAATGTTTGAAGGGATGTTGAATCAGTTCCATCCGGTGTTTAAGCTTTCACAATAATTGACTTCTTCTTCTTCATTTTGATTTTGGAATGTCGAAATTGAAACGAAAGTTGTTTAATTAGTGATTTAATTAATTCCACAAATTGATACCAATTGAAATACTTTATAATGTTCATAACAGAAATTCAAGATTCTTCGATTTCTTTTGTTTGAAATTTCATGAATTAGCAAAAAATAAATTTTTCTAAGTAGAATTAATTAAATTTCTTTTCTTTATCGAAATATTACAAAGTATTAATGTTAATTTATAATTAATATAACTTTTATTTTGTATGAAAATGCAGTTGATGATACGATGACATATATCGAAGTCTGAATGAAGTTCCACCCACATTCATCATCACATTTCTGAAATTGTCATGAAACCAACTTTGTGATTGAACAAATTTATTCAAAATGTTGATAAGAATGAGCATTGCAATTTCAAAATTCTCTCACATGAAAAGATATGATACAAAATCACATACGGAAGCTGTCGATTTAACTGTTGATTTACATGACTTCTCATCCAAAATGTCGCAAACACATAAATTTAGTTTATTCTCAAAAAGTATCAAAAAGACATTTTTCTTTGTTTGAAGAAACATTTAAATTTTATTGCAGTTACGTAATGTTATATACAATGCTTAGTCATGAGTCATTTATTTTAACATTATTTAGCTTTTTGTCTAAGTTTCTATATGGATTTTCTGAATCCTTGTTGCTTGAATTTTATCTTTCACTAATCGAACTTTTTATCGATTTCCATAAGTTTTCCTTTTTTATTCAAAATCAATTAAAGTTTTCAGTTTAATTAACTTTTTTTGCTGCTTTTATAAATAAGAATAAGAGAATTATGCTAAAGGTAGAAACGTTGATATTTGAATAATTTCATTATATTTGTTGCACTGACTTGAAATTTATTTTAAGTCTCATAAAATTTAAATGCTTTTGATTTTATTCTATTTATTGTGAAACTGATGTTTACGATGATAAAGGCACTCGAAAGAAGGACGAACAAGCCTGTTACGTAGATCCTTCAGATTCATGAATCAATCGCTCAATCAAAATGAAAGATAAAAATTTAAATTAAAATTTTATATAAAAAATATATCAAACAATGAATGAATGAATTTGGTTGGATAAAAAAATAATTTAGCTACCATCATGTTTTATTCTGATGACTTTTAATTAAAAAAGAAAATAGAATGATTAGTTATTAATTAAATAAAAGACTTTCTATCTTAATTCAACTAATAGTGCTGCTCAATTAATTAAATATCTTCGATTAACTGCCCTGTTACTGTCCCAGTTTGATGATATCTTCGTCTGGAACTGAAATCTTCATTCTCTTCATTCAATTGCGTTTGAGTCAAATTAACATTAACATGAGGTGTAACGATAACTTGTTCATAATCGTGAACTTTCTTCCTGTGGTGGAAGTCAATAAATTAATTTATGGAAGAAAATACAAAAGAAAATTGTTTGACTTACCCAAAGCATTGGAAGACAATTCCTTTGAGCCACACAAACAATCGAAATTCATCAGCAATTCCAGGCTTTACCGCGGGATTAGCAGTTCCAACATAGAACCAAACAACAAACACAACAGTGATACAAATCAGCGCAAAGACCCAATTGACGAGCATCATGATGAAGATTTTAATTCCAGCCTATTTAAAGAATAATTGATATTTATAATTGAAAAGCTTTGAAATCTTTTTCCTAATCCTATAAAGAGCTTAAATTGGAATTGAATTTCGTTACAAAGACTTTGCAAGGGTAATCGTCAAATTATTTTGAATTTACAGTGAAATTTCGATGAATTGGAAGATTAAAGAAGTGAATTTATGTTTTTAGTTTATCGATACACAACTCTGCTTATGAATACTCAGAAGAAGGATTTTCCTGTTGCGAAAATTAATTAACTTTCTAACTCACCCCCATCAATGACGCCCACCGATTACAAAATCCGGAATACCAATTTTTAGTCTTTTGATGAATTGGTGGACGAATCGGTGCAATTGGTTCGTCATCAGCATCGCCAGTTTCCCCTTCAACATTATTACTGTTGATACTTGGATCTCTAATGATGACTTCATCTTGAACTGAATTTGTACCATGCGATGGCTGTGGTGTCACTCGTTGTTGATGATATGGAGTATTTTCTGGACTAGAAAGATTTTTATGTCTTGTACGTTCTGGAAAGAGTTGATCAAGATCATTCTCGTGATGGTTCGTTGCGCCATAATGTTGTCTTGTTTCATAAAGTGGCGACGCCGCTTGTATTCGAAACCTTTCTTCTCTCTTTGTCTGAATATCAAACGTCTGAGCGAGTGCAAAGTATGAATAGTCGATGCAAGCGTATGTAAGAAGAAAAGGCATTGTTACAATGGGAGCTAATGTATTAATGTCCCCGACAGTGACAAAGCCAATCACAACAATTGCTACAATTCCCATAGCATTGAGTGGAACTTTATTCGGCCCACGACCAGTCCCAAGTTTGCCCATTCCAGGAATCACTGACTCATTCGCTATTGATTGAAGTACTCGCGGTGTTCCATACATTGCACCAAGACAACTACTCATGGAACTCACATAAATTCCAGCAAGAAGAAGAAAATTGATAGCGGAAACATGAGATGTTATCATGAAATCGTGTAAAAGTGTCTCGCGTTGTACTGTCGCGCCAAGGAAAATCATAAAAACCATGTAAAGGAACGTTGATGTTGATAAGGCTGCAAGAGTGCCATTTGGAATGTCAGTTGATGGTGCACGTAAATCACCGCTCATATTTATCCCCGAGAGAACGCCAGTGATGGTTGGAAAGAATACACCAAACACTGTGAACCATGAGATACCGTCTTGATATGCTGGCCATAAATTTTCTACAAAATTTCCACTTCCCCAGCCTTGAAAGCCTTCATCGCTTGGGTCAGTAATGAAGGATCCGACCATAAAGTCTAATGCCGACAAAAGAAGAATAATGAGCAATGCAAACTGAAGTTTCACAACCCATTTGACACCAGCCACATTAATTGTACCGAGGAGAATGACAGCAGCGGCAGCAAAGCCTCGTATGGCCCCAGGACTGTGTTCAAGATGGACAAGACCAGCCATAGATTCACCAAAACCAAGAACATTTAAAGCGCAACCAACAGCTTGGCCGAAACAATAAAGTAATCCTAAGCTTCCTCCAAATCTTGACCCAAGTGTATGCGCTATAAGGAAGTAGACTCCTCCTGTTTCCACACGAATACGTTCAACGATTCCAATTGCTGATAAAACGCTAATTAATGCGATTCCCACGGAACAAACGATCACCATGATTGAATGTAAAATACCAGCTTGTCCAACGATCCATCCTGACCGTAGAAAGACAATCACACCAAATATATTGACCATACATGTCGTAAACACTCCATCCCACTTGCCGAAGAGCGTGGGTTGTGAGATGAAGAAATGCGATCGCCACCATGGTTTGTCCCCTTGCTCATTTGCAAACATTTCATCGGGACCAGAAGGCTGATGTCCAGATACTGCAAATTCAGACTCATTCCCAAGATCTACAAAGCCACCTGATGCGTGACGTGCTCTTGCCGTCCTCGGTATGTCATCGGAGTCAAGCCCAAATCTAGAAAATATTGAATTATGAGTCATCAATAAAGAGAAAAATATTTGTAACTGACCGGTCCCAGTTCATATTCCTTCGTTCAGTCGTCATGATCTGTTTGTTTTCAATTTCACAGTGAATTTATGAATAAATTATAAGAAGAGACTTTTTCATAAAATGCCACAAAACATGTCAGAAAAATTTTAAATTTCTTTATTATAAACCATATTTTAAAAAATATTTTCTTATTTAAACAACTGTTGGTATGTGTCTGGTGAATGTTTGGTATAGCTTATTACAAAAAACTGATTAATTACGTAGATTATGAAGAAATTTATCGATGAAAACAAACTAATAATTTTACAATTTTCGGAGTCATTCGTGTTGCCATATGCGTAAAATTTGAAACAATAAAACCGTTAAAAATTAGTTTTTATCTGAAAACAATAAATTTAATAATGTGTGAAGAAGAAGCGGGAGCTTAATGACGCTTTTATGACTTTTGAAACTCACACGTTGTGAAGCTACCTGTAGAACATTTATTGGTTTTTTGGCTAAAGTTTATCTTGATTTTTGTTATTTATTTAAAAAGACGGAAGCTTTTTTTATAGAAAGCTTAAAATTAATCTGCTTAATATTTATTACGAATTTTTTAAGTTTATTCATCATTAATAAAATATTAATGAATTTGAAATCACCTTTTTTGTGCTTATGATAAGAATCGCAATTTAGTTTTGTTACATGATTTCACCTAAATATAATATTTGAGTATGAATAATAGAATTGATCAAGGTGTCGAGATAACCTGACACCGGTAAATGTTTGTACTATTTTTCCGCAAGTCATTTGCTTGAACTGTTATGAAGCAATTATTATAAAATTTTTAATTCATGTCCTCAGTCTTAAACGGCTTAATTTTTTTGCAAGGCATTGACGTCTTCTTCCTCTTCATCATCAGTATGGATCACAATAAAATCATCACTGCACAATCGGAATATTTTTTACCATCTCGTACAAACAATGGAGAGTGATTTTCTATCTACCAATTAAAAACTCGTCTCTGTGTATGATGGGAATTTGTGTACGTTTATATTATTAATTTTGAATATCACATCGGCATAAGCCGAAAGACAAATGATTCATAGATGTCATATTGTAAAACAACAAATAAACACAACATTTCCATTACTTCTGCCGATTTGTTTAAAATACGCTGCTCAGAGGCTTTCGCATGTTTTCAAGCGTAAGTCAATGTTTTGCATGATGCTTTAAGCTTGAAAGTTTTGAGATTGCATCAAAAAAAGTTGTAAGAAACTTCATTGATAATGTTTCATTGTTTTGTTTAAGTGGTTAATGTTGAGTTGATCTTATCAATGTCGAAATGCAGACCGGCTGAGTTACAAGTGTGAACGGAAAATAAAAAAAAAATACTCCAATAGCGCAATGTTGCTTGTCGCTTATTCTCTTAGCGCCGTTTTATAACATTCAGTAATAGTTAGTCGCTCGTAAGACTCAGACGTGAAACGCGGAAACAAAAGAAAATAAAAATTGTATTTGATCAGCAGTTCTTCTGAATTTCGTAATTACTTCAAGATCTGCTCTTGAAAAGACGCTTGATCTTAAAATATTGTTATTATTATGGTTTAACTAATGTGTAATGTTTACAATTTTGTGATAAAAAGATAAAATAAAATTATTTCGAGAATAAAAACCTTCGAAAGTAAATTTTCAAAGTGGAAATTAAATATTAACATCAAAAACAACAAAATTATCAAAAAAAGTAATTAATCATGTCAAAGTGGATATTAGTTGGACCATTTGTCGGCGTGGTACTTATAACTGTAGCATTGATCATCGGTTACGTTGTAGTTCCGCCGATTGTCGATCAAAGAGTCACTGAGGTATGAAACTTGAAGCAGCAGAAATTTCGTGCTTCATTTTTTCTTTTATTTTAAAGTTGACGGCTTTATGTTAATTTTCAATCTCCTTACTTTCTTTTCAACTCTTGCAAAACGAGTCATCATGTGTGATTGCATAATATTTGTTTTTTATTTTCAATCACGAATATTAATTTTGATTTCTTTCAATATTGTTAAACATTAAAAATTGAACAATTCATTCTCAAAAGAAATTATTTTAACAACTATTTTCTCATGTCTGTAAAGTCCATTCGTGAAAATAGGGAAAAGTTAAGATAGAATGAAAAGTTAAGATAATTCAAAAGTGAATGCTTAAATGTGAAGCTTAAGCGTAATGAATTAAAGAAGAAAAAAATTTTAGTTGAAAATTTCACAAGCAACATCAAGTAACTGAAATCATTGACGTCAATGAAAGTTTCAATCAACCATTTTCTCTGCGATGATTGGTTATTCTTTGAAAAAATTCAGAGAATCACAATTCTTAAAATCTTCAACAATATCGGATCCATTCAAGGCTTCATTCAACTAAGAAGAATGTTAAAAGAGAGTCAGTGTTGTAGAAAGAAACTGGTTTTTTGGGATTATGACTTCAGACAATTACACTGTACTTACACTACATTTAAATATTTATTTCCTTTCAAAACTTTAATTCGAAATTACCTTACACGTTTTGACGTACACATGTTTATATTTATCAACTGTTGAATCACGGCGATTTACTTACGTAAGAAAAATTAATGAAAGAAAACAACTCCCACATATTTGGTGTTAAGCAACAAATTTGTTTTTAAATGTCTCAGATGTGGCCTTAAAAGCTGGAAAGATTATCATTTATTCAATTATGATATAATGGAAAAGTCAGTTTGTTTGATCTCATACATCGAGGATTTATCAGTTGGATGATCAATTATCTGCGTAGAAAATTGACCACTAATTTTACCACTCAAACATTTATTTCTCGCCTTGAATTTCGCTTAAATTTTAAGTGAAGGTCATTATCAATAAAGTTCATTGAAAGCTTTTCTTTGTATACTTTTTTGTTGGTAAGAATGTTTAACACAAAATTATTAGCAGAGCAAGATTTGAGATTTACCGAAAAAAAAAAGACTTGAAACCACTTGAAGAAATCGATAAAGCGTGTAATTTTATTTTTCAAGTTTGAAAAGGAATAATCAACAAACAATGAGTTATTTTTAAATAAATATCTGGTTAGTCAGATTTTTATGACGCTTGTTCAATTTTTTCGGGAGTATCAAAAAAAAATTATTACCATTGTACTTAATTAAGAACGAAACCGGTTGCTGACGATAGTTTAACTAATTGTTGAATGGTAAGCAATGTAAAGAGACAAAGAATGTCACAAAATCTTGCGAAAATAATATTTAAAACATTATTGGGACACCTTTTCAACTGTTTAAGACTTTGATATTGTCTTTAGAAGGCAGAAACTTGAGATTGTTTTAAAAACATTTACACAAACGTGTCAATGATTCAACAATTCATTCAGTTTGATCTGTCAGTTCAAATGTTCAAAGGATTTACTTGTGAAAATTGTTAATTGCGTTTCTATGCTGTCTCATGAGAATAAGTAATGACAAACTCACTCTCTTTGAATATTAAAATTTTAGTTTTTATTCATCTGTTTCAATAATTTCATCATAAAATGTGTTGAGATCCACACAAATCACTTCAACTTATCGACCCTTAGAATTCAAATCACAGCTTTGAAAATTCAATAAAGTGCAATGTAATTTATTTCAGAGATTCATTGATGTATAATAATGAAGTTAAGCTCGTTATTTGTCATCTCAATAATTATCTACGTTCATTAAATTTAAACACCCGGAAAAAAACGAGCTCGAATTGGAAATGCATCTAAACATTTAGTTCCGCACGATTGAGACTTTTTTTTATCTACAGTAACAAGATTGCTCTCGCCAACGCGATGCAAAAATTTGTATACATAAATTAAGTCTTTGACCTTAAAACTTTTACACTTTGTAGTGTTATGATTCAATTTCTATGAGGTCGAAAACTTGTCGCTAATAAACTGTTAACACTTACCTGTTCCGACTATTCATTCAAAACTTTTGACCTTCTTAACTCGTTTCTTCATTTCTTTGATGGAACCAAAGCAAGTTCAAGAGAAATGTTTCAACTAATAAATTGATGAGATTTCAATTGCTCTAAAATTTGTTGCGTTGTTGTTGAAATGACAAATTCGCGTGAGTAATTTAGTTGTTAATGAAAATAATCGCAATCTGCTGAGTTTGCTTTAATGTCAATTTTTTTTATTGTAAATTTATTGGGAATTTTGTGTCAATTCGTGGTCATTTGAAACTAGGCTTTGGTGATATTTAAAGCACATAATTTCAAAAGTGTTTTAATACTTTAAGTCTTGTTATTAAGAGTCGAATCTTAACAGATTGCAAACGAGAAAAATAAAAGATTACAAAGCTATCAATTACCTTGTCGAAAGCCGCATTTAAATCTTTCACTTATCAGCGAGAATTTTCAGCTATTTTAGACAACTTGGGGCAAAAATTCAAGTACAAAGATCGATTTACTTAAAGAGTTTTATTGAAATCTTATCGAGAAAGAAATATTACAGAACATAAAATTTTGAAACGCCAACGATAACGAAATTATGTGATTATGAGAATAATGAGGGCATATTTACAAAAGTAATCAATTCCCTTAAGGTTTGGTCAATTTCTAAATCACAGTCGAATATGTTGACATTATTTGATCGCATCACGTGTAAACAAATTAGATGAAATCTTCAAATAAATCATTAATGAAAGTTTTTCGTATTTTCTAGAACGTTCAACTTGTTGAAGGCACCGAGCAGTACGAGCGTTGGGTGGAAGTTCCACAACCACTCGATTTCAAAGTTTACATATTTAATGTTACAAATGTTGATGAAATTCAAAGAGGAATGATACCGAAGCTTGAAGAGATTGGACCATTCGTCTACTCGTAAGAATTATTTTATGATTCAATAAACATGACGCATTTAACCTTTGGGTTATTTCTCATTAACATTAACAAAACAGACAATCACGAAAGAAGCACAACATCAGATTCAGCCGAAGTCTTGATCGAGTGTCATATTACTCACAAATGAGTTTCACTTTCAACAAAGAAAAGTCGGGTTATCTGACAGAAGACATGGACATAACAGTATTGAACATGCATATGAATGTAAGTCGATATAATTTTATTGCTTTGATAATCAAATAACTGATTGGCTTTATTAAGTGTTTGTTTTAATTGAATTAATCCATTAGAATAGTGAACTAAAAAAATATTTATAAATTTAATTTTTATCCTTGAAATTGATGCTCTAATTGATAAGATAATTAATTAACAACATTATGCTTCAAAATTACTCTCTGATACCCAAAGAGATTCGATACTCGATACGATGTCGATTGTATATATTAACTTTTAATTTGTTCTTGTAGACTATTCTACAAATTATTGATAAGGAAGGTAGACAAATTATTTCAAATATGACGAGGGGTGTAGAGCGAACGATCGATCATATACCGGTGGTCAATGTCGTCAAGAAAATGCTGGATCGATATACGCCACTTCAAGTAATGTTTGTTGCCATGTAGAAGAAAGAAGTTTTAATTTTTTTATGGGTGAAAAGTTCTTCATTCTCACTTTTTACTCTAAAAAATCTTTTGCAATACTTCAACTTGTAATTGGCTTGGCAATTGCAGAACCAACGAGTGCAAAATTTATTTATCTATTTCACCACTCATTAGAATAACTTTTCCTCTTTCTGGAAGCTTTTTATTTCACTTCAACTTCTATTTCGTTTGAGTTTTCTTTTGAATGATCTTTGATTGTGATTTTGTGTGTGTGCTGGTTGACATTTCTGATTGTGTTGCTCAACATTTTATTGTCTTCGACGAAGCTCGTTTGTAGTGACTTCGATCGGCTGTCTCCATTAAACATTAATTAAATAATCCATTTGATAATATTTTCACTTCTCTCACGACACGAACTTTAACGATGTTGTTAACACAGATTACTTACAATCGTTTAACATTTCGAAAACCCACATAAACTGTGCAGAGATTTTTTAACGATTGTCGATAGCCACCAATCAACTTTTTTTCCTACCAACTTCAGTGAAGTTTTAAATTAATCACATTTAGTAGTAATGCCAAACACTTCAAATTCTGATTGTTTAAGCTTCGGAAACGATCAAATGGATAATTTGTTTCTTCACTTATCTAATACTAATACTTAGCAACTTTTTAAAGGCTTTTTACAAAGAAAAAACTAAAATATTAATCAAAACTAATAATCGGATTTGTATTATGAGTAGACGAGACGACATGAAATGAAATTGTGAAAGATGCTACAATGTTGTTTCATAACTCAAGTATTTAATAAGAGTACTTAGATAACTGTCTGATTAAATACATGGACAGGCATTTCATCTAACGTAGCTTTGCACAATCCATGATAGATTGCAACTCATTAATGACTTATGTACATTAATTTTACATCAACAGTCGATACTTCAAACTGTGGAAAATGAAACGCCGTTCTTCATGCCGGTAATTAATGATCAACTTCATACGATCTTTGGGCCAACAAACTCATTCTTCGTGAAGACAACACCAAGAAAATTCTTATTTGATGGAGTTGAGTTCTGCAGAGATCCTGTTGGTGTCGCTCAACTTGTTTGTCAAATGGTTGAAGACAGAAAATCAGCGACAATTACAAAGACACCAGATAATCATGCACTACGCTTTTCAATGTTCAATCATGTAAGTTTGCTCGTAAACATTCTCATCATCTGATAATGAATAAAATTTTATGATTAATTATAGAAAAATGTCACTCACGATGGTTTGTATGAAGTCAACACGGGCATCAGACGATTAGAGCGACTCATGAGAATTGAAAGATGGAACAATGCAAGAGTTTTACCACATTGGAAAGCTGACAAAAATGGTGCACCAACAACTTGTCAATTTATTAATGGAACTGATGGGACTGCTGTGGCTCCATTCAGACAAGCAAATGACAATCTTTACATCTTTTCAAGCGACATTTGCCGGTAGCTAAAAAACATCAACACACGTCTCAATTTCAAAACATCTCTCAAATATTTGTTTTTCAAATTTTCAGATCGGTTCAAGTTTTTTATGATGAAGAAATTAATTATAACGGCATCCGAGGATTCCGCTATTCGATTCGTAATAATTTCCTCAATGAAATGCCTGATTGCTTTTGTATAGACAAGATTAAAGGCGCTTTGACTGAGAACAGTGGATGTTTGTATCCTGGTGCATTAGATTTGACTGATTGCTTAGGTAAGAAAATGTTTAATTAATATTTAAAGACGATAAAATAATTTTAATAATTTAACATTTAAAGATGCTCCAGTTGTTGCGACATTGCCACATTTTCTTAATGCTGATCCACGATACAATGTCATGGTTGAAGGTCTTAACGCAACACCTGAAAAACATAACATTTTCATGGATGTTGAACCTTACACTGGTTCACCTTTGAGAGGGGGAAAGCGAATGCAATTTAACATGTTCTTGAAACAAATTGAACAAATAAGTAAGATTGTTGTGACATCTTCACACTTAACATTCAACTTAAATTTTCATTCATTTTAGAATTATCAGAAAACTTTAAAATACCTCGACTATTTCCTGTTCTGTGGGTCGACGAAGGTTTAGAATTAAATGAAGAGATGACAGATTTAATAAAAGGAGACTTGACAAATGTTCTGACACTCGTAGCAGTGCTTCAATGGTCATTTGTGGGGATTGGTGTTGCATTGATATTTGGAATGCTTTTATGGTATTATTTATTAACAAGAAAAGTGAAAAATTCAGCATCAGTCGATCCAATATATGACGTGAAAGGATAGCAAGATGACAGCAATGTGATAAGTGTAATTGAACTGGATTAGTAATACCAGTTATAAGGTGCCAATGAAACTATTTAATTTTAATGTCAATTATTACATAAGTAAACAAAAGTTCAAAGATTGAAAATGATAAAGACGAAGAAATGAATAAAAAAATTTATTAAGAAAAAGCTAATAAATATTTTATGATCGGAGTCAGAAGAAGCTTGGAGATGATCACAGTGAAAACATTTCCTTTCAGGTGGCCAAGAACCGTAAATTTCTTAATTATTTTATCATGCAGTTTTGTAGGTTTTTTTTTTCTTTTAAATCTGGTTTTGATGTTCATCATTAAACATTGAAAATCTGGTTCATTCTTCGTTTAATGAGTCACAAAAATTAAAACATTTAAGCAATAAAGAATTTTCAAATTTATTTTTGTTTTGATTTTTCTGAGAATTTTGTGACTCGTTGTTGTCTTAAGGAAGACGATCGCTGATTATTGGAAGTGGAAAAATATTTTTGGTTTGACATTACCAAATTACAATCGAAAAAGCATGCAAGAATATTTTAAATGCTTTAATGATGAGTTGCTGGGATGCGGTGATTTTATTGTGAGAAAAAAGATTATTTAAGAGATTAATTTTCTAAATTCTAAGGAAGAAGGAAAATTAGAAAAGAATGTAACAAGAAATAGCTTTAAAGTGAAAGCTTTTGAAAGCTCAAAGTTCCCCAAAGAAAGCTCAATGTTGAGTAACAAAGAAACTTTGCCGCCTTTTAATTATTTTGAAACGATACAACAATTAAAATGTTTATGTTAATTAGTCTTTTTATGACTTCTTTCTTAGACTCGTAGATGAAGCGTAGAGTTCCCACAAGTGAAATCGAAAGCGTCATAAAAGAATTCTACAACCAAAACATCGCTTCTGGGAATAAATTTTCGTGTGTGAACTTCAAAATCTTGTTGAGCTATAAATCTTCAGTTTTAATGACTTTAGAAGATTTGACATCATTTAAGAAGATTCATTTTTATCAATGAATATTAGATGATGATGAAGGAGAGAGAAGAAGATGAGAAAAACAAGATTCGCATCATCAGGTGGATATAAAATTGAGTGCCTCGAGTCAGTTCTACTCGAAGCGTTGCGAACAGCAGTTCGAAAAATCTTCGGTCATGAAAATTAAAATATTAAATTTGCGCATCATCGTCGTGATCTTTGCTGGCATCTATTTTGTAGATGCAAAAGTTTACCAGAAATGTGAACTAGCTTTGGAGCTTCGAGACAAGCATTTCATTCCTTTGGATCGTATTGGGGTACTTGTGTGTATTGCTGAACGTCAATCAAACTTAAACACAGCGGCTGTTGGTGATGGAACTTATTTCGGGATGTATCAGTTAAGCAGCGAATATTGGTGCGAAAGGAATTATGCTGGTAAGGCTTGCAATGTGCAATGCTCAAGCTTAACTGACAATGATATCACTGATGACTTAAATTGTGTGCAAATAATTTATGATGAGCATCAGCGATTGTTTAACAACGGATTTAATGCGTGGCCATCATCTCAATACTGTCAATCACAAGGCAACGACTTTATTCAAGAATGTTTCATAGAAGATAATCAAATAATCAAACCGCTTGAAATAACACCGCGACAGTCGAAAAAACCAGGAAATATCAGTCGGGGAAAAGTTTATGACCGATGTGATCTAGCACGAGAGTTATATTATCAACATGACATAGCGATGAAAGATGTGGCGACTTGGGTGTGCATTGCAAATTACGAATCAGCATTCGATACATCAGCAATCGGTCGATTGAATTGGGATGGAAGTAACGACCATGGATTGTTTCAAATCAGTGACATTTACTGGTGTGGTGACAGTGGCAAATCTTGTGGTTTGAAATGTACAGATTTAAGAGACAACGACATAACCGACGATGTCAAGTGCATCAAGACAATTCATGCGGAACATCAAAGGATCTCTGGAGATGGTTTCACTGCATGGGCAGTTTATCCCAGATGCAAAGGACAACAATCAAAAAGATTTGCTGATGGTTGCTTTGATGCAAGTGAAAATGAAATAATGCCATATCGTCCACGTCCAGGCGTTCAACAGCCGCAAAAAAATTATGCGAGTGTTACTCAACAACGAAAGCAAATTGAAGTTTCAAAAGATGCAGGAAAAATTTATGAACGATGTGAACTGGCACAGGAACTTCGATACAAATTTAATATTCCTATGGAAGATGTCGCGACTTGGGTTTGCATTGCTAAACACGAATCTGGTTTTAATACTTCAGCCATCGGTCGATTAAATGCAGACGGAAGTGAAGATCATGGACTTTTTCAAATAAGCGACATTTATTGGTGCAGCCCACCAGGAAGAGGCAAAGGTTGTGGTCTTACATGCAGTCAGTTGGAAGACAGTGACATCTCAGACGACGTTGAATGCATGTTGAAGATTCACGATGAACATCGGTTCCTTTCAGGTGATGGTTTCAATGCTTGGGCTGTTTATAGACCATATTGCCAAGGAAGATCTCAAAGTTACATTGATGGATGTTTCACTAGTAATGACATCGTTCCTCGACCTGCTATTACGCAACCGACAACAACCAGAAGAACGACAACTGTTACGACCGCCAAAAAAACAACAAAGACAACAACTCGGGTGCCAACAACCTCAACTAGAACAACAACCACTCGAGCGCCAACAACAAAGCCAACCACTCGAGCGCCAGTAACAATAAAGAAAGCACCTGCAGTTACGACAGTTGTTAAAAAACCTACAACCAGTCAAACTTCAAAACCACCAACAACTACACGACAAGTCAAAACTACTCCCAAATCAGTAACCACAAAAACAACAACCAAACAGAAGTCAACGACAACAGCAAGTAAAGCGACGACGAAAGTGTCAATTAAACTTCCAGACAAAACTCAAAGACCTGTCGAGAATCCCAAGACTACTGTAAAGCCATTTAATATTTTTGATTTATATTTCAATTCTATTGGAAAAGGCTCGTTGGCTAATAATGATGTTGTGACTTCACAAAGGATCGCTGTCAGAGAACAAAAACAATCAAAAACTACAAAAGTTCCGCAAGCAGCATCAATCAAGCCAAGTATTGTTCGTGAGATAAATTCGAGAAATGAAATCAAAAATCCAGACACGAAAACGACTCGAAGAACGACGTTGGGGAATTCACCAACAAAGAATATTTCCATAAATCACAGTTCAACATCTGCGACCACTGAGCAATCATTTGTTATAAATAACAAGCCAAAAGCAACACAAGCATCGACAAGAACAACAAAAAATTCCATTAGACAGTCGACTGCTTCGCAATCAAAAATTGAGTCGCAGCAAACGAAACGTAAGACGGCCACCATAAAGCCTTTCAACTTATTTGATTTTTATTTAAAAGATACAACCAAGGCTCCTATCAACTATCGGCCAGTACAGTTTAGTGATCGTTCTACAGTTATTATTAAAAATTCAAATTCTATTTCGAAGTCAACAACACGATCGAGTTCATCAACATCAAAAGCGTCCAACATAAATCCCGAAATCACGACTACTCGTCAAGACTTTAATGTCAATCCCACTTTATTGAAGAAGACAACAAGAACTTCTAGTATTGGTTCGCTTTCTATTTACAATGCGCTTCAAGATTACAGTGTGAACAGTAACAGAATCGGAAGAGTTGTTGAAAATATTACGCCCCATAGCTTTGACTACTTACTGACACTCACTACCCCAAGGACGCCTTTCAAACGATTGTAAGAATAAATCGATGCTGTCGACTAAACAATTGCACAGTTCATCGTGGGTAAAGGAATTGAAATTTGTAAGTTTTGAGAGTTTTATAAGATTTATTAACATGCTATTAAAGTTGTTGGATGACTATCAGAACAACCTTAACATGGATAAATAGATGTAAGTGCCATAATTAATAAAAACGCATTAAAAATAAAAATAACTGTTTTGTTTTTAAGAAGTAAATCGTGATCATCGAATGATTTATCATTCTTTAATCATTAAGTTATTAATGACACGAGTCGTGCTGTATGTGACTTTGATGAGAGAAGAGAATTAAGAAGCAGTTCTGATTTCAGAGTCCCATCGTTTTAAAGCTTTTAACACCTTTCAGCTTCACTTGATCAAGAACTGCTGATTTAATTAATTGGTGATGTCCATTCTCATAGCTAATGATTAGTATAATAGTCAATGAGTCATCAAAAATTATTTCAAGTTAAAATTATTCCAATTTTTTTTTAACCAAAGAAGATTATAAAAAATTACTTAACAGGGTGAGTTTTTTTCATCTATGTATGTTTATATAAACTAACAATTTGCCACGATATAAAAAAATCAATTTCGATAAATTGAATGTTTCAGATTTTGGGTGAATCGTCTCAGATATTTTAATTTTTGTAAATATAACTGGAAATGATAGAAGATTAGCATAAGCAGCAGTATTGATGCAGAAAAGCTGCCGGTTAGAGACCTTAGACATTTGGTTATTAATGTAAACAGATTTTATAGAAGAGTGTCTTAAAACAAGATACTTGATCATATTTACTTAATAAAATCTATAATAAATAAGCTTAAATTGTATTAAAAAGTTATTTCAATCAGTCTTCATACAGAGATGTATCACGCTTATAAAATATAGAAAAAACAAACCAGAGACATTTATCTTAAAAGAAAGCTTTAAGAACGTGAAGCTTTTTTGATTTAAATTTAAATCTTTTTGATGGAGAGGTTTTATTTGTTGCTCAAAGAAACATTTCACAATTTTATACGGAGGTAAAAATTTCAATAGCGAATTTACGAGATTCTAAAGAATGACGTTATCTGGCAGTAAAAGCATAAATCCGCTCTAGAAGTGAAAGAGATTGGAATAATAAACTAAAAGAGTGACATTGTAAAAATGATCTTGATTAGCATTTAAACTAATTTCTTCTTTTATGATTTCAGATGAAATCAATTGAAATACCTACCTAATATGAAACTTTCTGATATGAGCTGTGATTTGGCCAAGGATTGTGTCTTCACTACGATTCAAGTTTTCCATGCTGCAATTTTGTAGACTTTTCTGAATTATGAAAGTCTCCAATATGACTTGTAACGGAATATTTAAAGAGTTAGCATAATTTTCAATTTTTATTCGATAAATATCTGTTGTCATAAAAGTGTAAACCATATGGAATTAATGTTTGTATCCTTATTTTTGTAGTCATAAGGATAAAAACATTTGAGATTTGATTAATAAATGAACAGTCAATAAAAATTTACAGGAAAATTTCATGTTAACAATTTCCCAAGATCATATGAACAGAAAAAGCGCTTTTTAATAATGAGCTTGCAATAACTTTTACTTGAAATATGAGAAGAGAAAAAAAAGCAGGAAAGATATATTCAAGCCACAAATTAAAATATTAAAAAGCGTGATAAAAACGCAATCTTACCGGCTTAAAACAAGTGAATTTTTTTAAGAACTTTCATTGCTTCGTGCTTAAGACAAAGTGAAGTTGAAAAAAGTAAATTTAAAGCGTTAATACTAAAAACAAAATTGTTTGACCAATTTTAAGTGTTTTTACGCGAAAAGTTAGCTAAGTTCAGGAAAGCCACAACATGTTGTGTCCGTATAAATATCATCTGATTATTTAAATGTAATAAAGTTAACATTTTAAAGTGGCTTTGGTGATATTGGAATCAGTTCCAAATAATATCGATTATAAGTTGAGACTAAAGAAAAAAACTCGAAAGTTTGCTATAAAGTCGCCCCGTTTACACAGAAAGGTAAAGCCTTGAATCCCCCGACAACGATTAAAATTTGTGAAATTTGCGCTATTTTAATTCATAATCGCACTAAATTGTTATTGTTATTGTCAAGTGTTACTTGTGGAATCATTGATGCGTCCGTTTACCTAAGCATTAGAGGAATGAATGAAGAAGCCGTGAAAAGTAGTACAAGAAATTTTCTCGTTTTCTCAGGATACTTTCATAAGTTTTGTCACAATTTCATTCGCTTAGAAAAGTGAGAAATAATAATGTTTGTAAAATATTTTGAAGAGTTGAAAATAAAATTCCATTGCATATTGTATGCAAGAAAAATGTGAATTAGGTGAAGTGACAAAATTTTTGGATTAATCAAACTTCACCCCATCTACCGGATTTCAAACAACTTCGTGTTATCTCGTTTCTGGGTAAATTCTTATCAGAATCTTCGCTGAGTTCTTAGATAGACTTTATCACCATTCTCTCATCGTTCTTTCGAAATGGACTTTTAAAATAAAATGCAGAAGATAATCTTTGAAGATGCAATATCTTTTGATGATTAGCTCATCAGATATTTATTTACATAGTTTCTCTGAAAGTTGCTATAAAAAATTTACTCACAAGTTCCTCTTAATATCTTCTGGAGTTCAACATTTCATTGCGATGAAGTCATCTTTTAATCATTTCATTTATTCAACATCAAAAAATGTACTAAATTTAAGTTTTAAATATTTCTTCAAAATATATCCAGAAATATTTCTTTTTTAATTTATTAAATTAATTTCAACCGGAAATATTTTAAATTTTTCATTTGATGATTAAAATGAGAGTGGAGAAGTGTTTGTGAAGTTGCTATAATTTCCCTCCATCGATCATGCGTCGTTTTAGTCTGTCACTGGTCTTCGAACGAAGAAAATGTCTGCCTTCCTACTCGACGAGGCAATAAAAAATGTTGACGATGAAACCGCTGTAAATCAACTTGTTGGTTCTTTAGAAAAGTCCTTAGAACAAGAATCGGGCTCGTTGCAATTGTGTAATGGCGTTCGTGATGTGAATAAACTCAGTGATGACCTCGCAATATCTTCAAATGATTCACAAAATAATGGTGCGCTAGAAAATTAAAAGAAAAATATTTTTAAAGAATTTTATGACCAAAGGAGATTTTTTTCTCGATTTTTGAAATAACAAAACTCTTCTCATTCTAACCATTAATTACTAATCATTTCAAACTTCTCTACTAACATAAGCATCATTAAATCAGTGTCGATTAAGGGGCTTCTGTTATCCGTCGCTGTTATTTTTTTTGTGTAACATAAAAGAAAAAAAAAAGAAACTTGACGATCACTAGAAAAAAAAAATAAAGACGAGTGTGGATTTGAAAAAAAAAGTATAAAAGAAGTTTATTAATTCCAATCTCGGTCTTCCTCGTAGTGTCCTCATTATCAACAAATAGCGCAAATTTCACAAAAGCGACTGAGTCTAATAACAATGTGCATTCGACGATAAACAACAATCATTTCAATCATCAACAGCCGAGTGTAAGCCACCAGCAAATCTTCTCAAACTTCGTGTCTGGTCAACAGCATCCATTGCAGACAACTCAGAATCACTTAAATATGCCAAAGAATGAACCAGTTAAATTAGTGTATCCTTCAAGTAACAACAACAACAATAACGCTCAATCCTCTACGATCGTGACTATGAACAACAATCGTGTCACTTTCTCGAGCGCACCTGTTCAGAATGGTACAATAACTTTATCACCAATGACAGCAAATCAGATTTCACAACAGTCGGGTCAACAACAACAAACCATAATGCAAGGAGCGAACATAAAACTTGCTGGTCAAACATCAGGTGGACAACAAGCACCGACATTGATTTTTAAGAATACCAACAGCTCATCTCCTGGCACATTTGTGACATCAACGCCTGTTACTATGTCAAAGACGAATAATCAGGTGAATTTCTTAATTTCTTTTTATCTTTTCCTGATGCTGCTTTTGCTGCATTTTCTGTGTCGTGTAAAGACACAAGAAAACAAAACTAAAAGAATAAAAAGAAAACAGATGAGAGAGAGAGATAGAGAAAAGTGATGGCAATGACCGATATATCAGTTTTTATTCTCTTCTTTCTTTGTGTGTGCTTTATGCATTTAAAGCGCGCCAATTTGTAGTGTTGACGTTAAGTTGAAATCTTTTTTTCTTAAAAAATCAATTTTAGGCAACGGGATCAAATATTGTTGCATTGCCAAGTAATTTACTGGTTAATATTCGACCACAAACAGGAGTTCAAACTGTACAGAAGCCTGGCGTTGGTCCACAACGTGTAGTGATTAATCAACAGATTCGGCCTCAAAATAATACGGTGAGATATTTTTTTGTGAGAGTTTTATGGAAGAGAATTTTACATGATTTTAAAATGATTTCAGATAACACTTCAAAACCTACCACAAAGCATGCAAGGAAATACAATTCTGCTGAAGCAAGACAATGGGTCTTATCAGCTTCTTCGTATAGCAGCAGCCCAACCAGGTGCTCAAGTTACGCCAGGTTTAACGCCAACTGGCGGCAGTACGATTCGATTGCAAACAGTACCAGCTGTAAGTAGATTCTCCGGACCAACCCTAGCACTCAGAAAGACAATTCTCACGCAACAGGTGAAACAGAACAAGCAAAATGTAAATTCGCATCACGTTTTAATTCAAGATTTGTTTCGTTGACGAAACTGAGAATGATTTTCAATGTTCATTAAACGTTCTTTTTTTAAGTTCCAGTTTCTGCTTACATTTGATTTGATTATCAATATTTTATTTCTTCTTTCTTTGATCGGCTGATGCATAATTAGTAAGCATGAATTTATAGATCAATGAAGTCGTGTACGTTTCTGTCTTTCTTATGATTTGGAATCGAGAAAGAATATCGAAATATGTTTCTCCTGTTGTTTCAAATTGAAAAAAGAAAAGCTTTTTTTAATGATTGTTTTTTTTCTATGAACCTGAATATTTTTCTTATTAAACTTACGTTCTGTTTTAATTTATTGCATGAAGAGGAGGAATGTTTGTTGCTCTAATGTAGATGAGTTACAACGTATCCTTCCTTTCTATTCTTACTGACTTTATTGCAATTTCCATTAATAAATTATACAAATTTAAATTTTTAGTCAATAGCGTCAAACAACACGGTTTATGTCACGACATCATCAGCACCAAACAATCAACAACAGCAACAACCCCAAATCCTCACAACACAAACGACACCAATCGTGTCAGTGTCTCAAGTGCCCGCTCTCACCACTACCCATCAAGTACAATCGCAAAGTCAGCCAACGGCAGTTGTAGGGCAGCAAACTGGTGGAGCGACAGTCACACAATCACCAACGCAAAGGAACGACAATGCCAAAGAGAAATGTCGAAAATTTTTAACAAACTTGATTGATTTATCGAAACGAGAGCCTGCACAAGTTGAGCTTAATGTTAAAACTTTAATTCAAGAGCTTGTTGATGCGAATGTTGGTCCCGAGGACTTTTGTAAAAAGCTTGAAAATTTACTCAATGCTGCACCGCAACCGTGTCTAGTTGGCTTTCTTAAGGTGAGACATGAAAATGTTTCATAAGCAGTGCCAACATTAAATCGTTTATTTATTGAATTACAGAGAAGTCTACCGCTTCTAAGGCAGTCTTTAGTGACAAAAGAAACTATAATTGAAGGAATAAATCCGCCAAGTCCAACAGTTGCTTTCTCGGGTATCACTGCACAAATTCCAGTAAATCAAACACATCATTCAATGATTTATGATAATCAACTAAAAATATTCTTTGTTTTAGGCCCAAATACGTCCCATCGGTCAGACAGTGATGTCAACAGGAAATATTGGACAAACACAAATACGAATGGTCCAGCCAGGAACACCACGAATCGGTCAAACGACGATAAGACCAACAACACCACAGATTGTTCGAACAGCAACTCCAAATATACGACCATTAACAACAATCAGAGGTCAAACGACGATAGTCCAAACGAACAATCAAATACCAGCCTTACATCCGGTGAGCGGTGCAACAATTATTTCTAGTGGTGGTCAGGTGAGAAATTCAAGAGATATAAATATAAAACGATACCCTTAGAAGTTGTAGAATACTTTTGTTGCTTTTCTTAACATTTTTAATTCCTTTTTGCCATGCTGTTGACAATATAAAAGAATTTGTTATCGAAGTAGAAGTGGTGAAAAGAAAGTGGTGAGTTAACGGTGTTTTGGAAATTTCACCACATCTTTTTCACCACAGGTAGTGCTGGAGATTTCCTGCTTACCTTCTAACATAAATCAAATTTAAATCATTGTCAACAGTATTGAATTGCATTAGTGCGGGTGAAACTTACGTTCTGCATGCCATTGATGAACGATGAACATGAAAACTCTTAATTATTTTTGTTATAATTTATTGTACGATTATCCACAATGATCAATTTTCTCGATCATTGTTCTAAATTTTCTTTGTACATTTTTATTATTATTATTATTGATATTTATTTTTGTTTCCATTGAAGAAAGAAGGGAGAAAACTTATGGAATGCCATTTTACGTAGATAATTTGTTGATTTATTTTCACGCTTTTAAATGTATTTTAATTGTGATATCAA
>CVRI01000067.1:1440313-1524428 GCA_900005825.1 Clunio marinus | reverse complement strand
GAAAAAGAAAATGAAATGCGAAGAATCTTCGATCTTTCATTCTCCCCGCAGATTCGAACTCAAAGCGAAAACTAAGAAGGGAGAAAACTTATGGAATGCCATTTTACGTAGATAATTTGTTGATTTATTTTCACGCTTTTAAATGTATTTTAATTGTGATATCAAAAATAAGGAAGATAAATTTTTAGAATCAACTTAACAATTGGAAGAAAAGTTTTAAATTTTAGTAATTTAGTAGAAGCGATTTTAATTATCTTTGAATGTTGTTTTTGACTGAATGATAAATTAAATTGAGTAAAGCTTCAAAATGCGCGCGACTACATATCCTGAGCACAACAAAATCACAACATTCAAACTATTTTATTTCCTTAAATACTTATGTAGGACACGCTTTCTTCTCTTTCTCTACTTCTTTGTCTTTCTCTTCACTCGCGTCGGTTTTTTGATTTATTTTTATAAGTTTTTTTAATATTTCTTTTTTGTTATTATCATGCATCTTGAGTCGAAGGTTTAATTACAGTTATTAGTCTTTGTTTATTTATGTATGAATTTGTTGAGACATAAAACAAACAATTGAAAAAGAAAATGAAATGCGAAGAATCTTCGATCTTTCATTCTCCCCGCAGATTCGAACTCAAAGCGCGCCTCAATCACGTCCTCAAACGGCTGTTCATATTCGTCCCCAACAACAAAGCACACAGGTGCGCGTTCAGAAAAATCATTCAAATGCAATTCAAGCGACAAAAGCTCAGGCAACTGGCGGTGCGCAAATGAAACAAATAATATCTTCTAATAGCGTAAATATCAATAATAATAGTAATAGTAATAACAATAATAATAACACAAAAGTAAATAACAACAAGAGTCAAGTGTCCATCGCTGTGGTATCGACGCAGAATAGCACGCCCACGCACGTGGTGAATAGTAAATTGAGCACTAGTCCTAATAGTAAAGCTCACTTCACAAAAACTGTATCCGTTTCCACTTCTAATCATTCCCATCCTTCGACACCAACGACACCCACAAAATCACCAACATTTAATAACAAAACCACTCATGAAAAAAAATCTCAGGGTTCGGGAGCGAAGACAAAGGATAAGAAAACTTTAGCATCTGTGGTAGCAGCAACAGCTGCAAGTGGAAGTGGCTCAGCATTTTATCCATCAACATTTGGTGACGATGACATTAATGATGTGGCTGCAATGGGCGGCGTTAATTTAGCTGAAGAAAGTCAGAGAATTCTTGGATCAACTGAATTCGTTGGCACACAAATTCGATCATGTAAGGACGAGGTGCTACTTAATCTTCCACTACTACAGCAAAGAATACGTCAACAAATGGCCCGTCATGGTCTCGATGAACCATCATCAGACGTTGCTGTATTAATTTCTCATGCAGCTCAAGAGCGACTGAAAAATATTATCGAAAAATTGGCAGTGATAGCTGAGCATCGGATAGATATTTTAAAGGTATGACGAGCATTTCTCACCTCTTTCTTACTTTTTAATTTTAATCTTCTATCATCGCAGATTGATCCTCGTTATGAGATAACTTCGGACGTCCGTGGACAAATAAAATTCCTTGAAGAGCTTGACAAAGCAGAACAGAAACGACACGAAGAAGTTGAACGTGAAATTCTTTTACGTGCTGCAAAATCACGATCAAAAACAGAAGATCCAGAACAGGCGAAGCTTAAAGCAAAAGTAAAATTTTCTTTTTTCATTTTATCTTTCATTAGTTTAATTAAATTCTGTGTTTGTTCAGGCCAAAGAAATGCAACGAGCTGAGATGGAAGAACTGAGACATCGTGAAGCTAACAACACAGCATTACAAGCCATTGGACCAAGAAAGAAACCCAAAATGGATCCAGATGCTTCAACGGTGACGGTAAAGTTTTTCATTGTTATTAATTAAACTTTTGTTTCATAATTTTTTTTTGTTCCAGACGCCATCAAGTGGAGTTATCGGTGGAACACCAACAGGAATAAAAACACCAGCTCAACCGCGACCTCGAATTAAACGAGTCAATATGCGTGACATGATTTTCTATATGGAACAAGAAAAGGATTCTTGTCGCAGCACGATGCTGTATAAAGCTTATCTCAAGTGATTAATCGATGGCCCGCCCAGATGGTTCAACACTCTTGTTACGTTTTCTTATAATAATTGTTTACATTTATTTTTTCATTCGTTTTTCATTCTCTTTTCCGTATCTTCATCATTTCTCGCATAAGTATAAAAACCAAAATTGTTGTGGCGGTAAAAATGCTGAAGCATTTGCAATAGAATTTTTAGTTAATTAATACAATTGAAAAATTAAGAAAGATAAAAAAACTGATGATAGTTGATAGTTTTTTATTAAAATTTAGTTTAAAAAAAACGATGTTGGGACGGATTGGAGAATCGTTACAAAAACTTTAATGTTTTGTATGAAAATCGTGTCGTGTCGTGGGAATGTTTTGGAAAGAAATTAGAGAAAACTTTCTGTATAACAAAATCCTTTTATAAATTAATAATTGAATATCGTTTATGGAAAGCTTTCTGTCATTATTGCTTTCAAATATCATTCTTCTAGATAAAAACAGCAAAAGCGGGAAAACTTTCTTGTAATGAAAAAGGAAATTCCAAATCACCAGCATCGATAAATTCATTTATTCTGACTTCTTTTTAATATCTCATCGCTTTATCTCACTCTACCAAACACTCAAACAGAGAATTTAATTTTTATTCTTTCATTTTAAATGATTTAAAATAAAAGTTCTCGTCATTAAAAGTCAATTTCATATTAGAGCATTGCGATGGCTTTTAAGTATGATGAAAGGAAGCAGAAATAAGAAAATTAACTCATGATTAAGGTTGGTGAAACTTGAAGATTACTACAGCATGAAAGTTTTAAAGAATAAGCGACAGGCTCTAAGTCTGTCTCTAAAATCAGGAAGTTTTCAAGCCATCTCCGCTCTGAATGTTTCAAAAAACAATTTTTGTATTTAGATAATAGTTTAGCACAATTTTTCACCCATTAAACGTAAAAACATACAAAACGAAATATTTCCTTCAACGAATATTTTTCTTTGAATCAAAAATTTGCAATTATCATTAAATATAAACTCAACAAGATAAAAATGTAAAACATTTCATAGGCTTTTCACCCTTTTTCCATTTTCATTTGGTCACAAAAGAAATAAATTGTCCTGTGATACAATTTATACAGAACGAGGCAAAATCAAACTCCAATGTCCATTTCTAATCGGAAATTAGTGTTGGAGTTTGAAGAAAGAGAACAAAAAATTGACGCAAAATTTATTAAAGAAATTCACTGCCGAAATTAAAAAGAAGGATGAAATGATTGGAGACAGTTGAGAAATAAGGATGATACCAAAAGATGCTCTAAACTTTTAAAATAACATAATTGCTGTTAATGAATCATACAAACGAAAATGACCTTTCGCAAGTCAGATATCTAAGAAAATCACTTGAAGGAAACAGAAGAATTTTAAATGCTAAAGTTTCTATTTAAAGCAAAACTTTCACTGTAAATAAGAAGTAAGGAAAATGTGTAAATATATAAGAAAAACTTATTTTTGAAGATTTCTAGCTTATAAGCAGTTTTTATCCCTCAACGAAAAGAAACCTTGTTACATTCATTAACAAACCTGCGTAATGAAAGATAAAAAGAAACGCTAGGAAAAGTTTTGAATCTAAATATGGACATGTGCATAATATTTATGAAAAATTGACGATTAGAAAACAGTAAATCTAATTAAATAAAATTGAATTGAATTGTTTCTAAAAATATATTTTTGTTTTGTTTTTTTCCATCTTTAATTCAACATCTTTAAATCAAAATTAATAATGAAATCAGAAAATTAATTCCATAAAATTAACGGTTATTTATATTTCAAAAAGAAGTTGAATTGTGTCTCGGCTAGGTTTTAAAAATTTGTTTACAATTGCCGGCTTTTTAAATTTCTTCTCATTTTAAAAGTAAAATCGTAATTTAAAGTAACCATGATAACGTCTCAAACTTCAAGTAGCTCATTGAATAGTGTAAGCTCGTTGACAAATGAGATTTCTTCTGGATATCCTGAAAAATTTAAAGAATGTTGTGTTATTGCAAGAAAAGTTTATATTGATCATCGTGAGAATAAAAAGTCTTTGACAGTAATTGTGACTTCGCATTGTGAATTGATTGAATGTATAGAAAACGAAGTTTCCAATTACATTAATTTCAACCATGAAGTGACATCGATTGAGGACAATGAGTTTATTACTTCTGATAATGTCGATTTTGATGTGATGACTTTGATTTCTGATATTGTTGTTTATGTTGTCAGAATCAAATCTGTTTTATTGACGATAAAAAGAAAATCATCTCAGTTGAAGATATTAAAAGTTTTCTCCAATGTTGATTCCTTCAATATCAAATACAATAAAAATGAAAACAGCGCAGCAATTTTTGTGACATTCCATGATAAGTCACAGAGGAAAATAAATCCTCATTGTGATGATCTCGATGATTTAAATTGTATAAAAAGTGAAAAATTTATGAAAATGATTCAATATGCGACGGGTAAATCGAAAAAAGCTCGTTTTTTACTGGAAAGCATCTCTAAAGATATTGAAGAGTTACATTTCATGAGCACGAAACATCTGCCGCGTGTGTTACTTTCAGAGGTAAAATAATTTTTCATTTGCTTCTCGTTGTGAATGCTAAACACTTATTTGTCTTAAGGATCCCAATGATAAAACACCTTTAGTGAGATATGGCAGCATCTGGACGAGAATTCTAAATGAAAAACTCATTATTGGCATTCCAGTTCTTTGTGTTAGTAAAAGGTGAGTTAAATTATGAAAAAATATCATTTTATTACGTTTTTGCTTTAACAAATTTTCAAAGTGGACAAAGTTTATTAAGATCTACGGAAAACATTTCATTTCTTCTAACTATTGTTGAATCGAAGTAAGAAGCAATTTACATGTTTTGATCTGAAACTATTGGGAAACATTTCGTATTAAGATATTAAATTTGACATTTGCTTTCTAGAATACAATTCTATTGCTCATTGCGTAATGAAATTTTATTCAAATGGTTTCTAGAATTAATGTCGGGGGATTAATTTTCGTTGAAGTTTAGAGGTTTCCTTCTGACGACTGAATCATTGATTTAGTTTCTTTAATGGCTTTAACTCCAACTTTCTTGGAATTTTTGAACAAATTTCAATTCCTCTAAGTAATTTGTCTTTTTCTAAAATTAATCAATATCACAAATTTCTCTTACTTGCTTTCATTATTTGTCTTAAGTGTATAATTAAGTAAATTTATCTTCTTCTTCATCTACTTTAATTAAATTCAAAGCATCTTCATCAGAAAAAGTTTCGAAATGCCTAAAAGAATTTTTAATTGATCTCAAACATTATGAATGCTCAAAAAGTTTTCATTCTTAGAATTTCAAGTCGAATTCATTAATTAATTTTGCATGATTTAAAGCTCTAAAGTTTAAAACTTTCTTTCTTTCTTTTTTACTTGTTGTTTAATAAAACTCGTTAACAAATGAAGTGCAATGAGATAAAATTAACTTTTGAATGTATTCGAGTTTGAATGAATAAGAAGTCTGACGACTTTAACAAGAAATTTTCTTAATTTTCAAAAGCGGAAATGAAAACCTTTTTTAAAAAGGAAAAAAAGTTTTAAATGTACTCCTAGGAAAAGGGTAAAACTTTTGCTTTATCAATGTTTAGTTGAACATATTCTACGCTGTTGCTTTTCACTGACGATGGATCGTCTTCTCGTGCGATTTTAATGAACTCGTCAGGGCTGTAATCGAAAAGTTCAAAATCGTATTTAAACACCTGGTAAAGGCCTTTGACTTGAGATTTGGTCAGTTCAGCGTAATGACTCATTAACAGCTCGTTGGTGTTTTTCCCTTTTCCTGTGTTCTTATGTTCCGGCTTAATTATACTTCCTAAACCCGCTTTTTCGATCAAATATTTTTGATCGTCCTCAAAAGTCTCAAATTTCGCAATCACATCGAATTTCACTTGACACGGTGTACAAAAATTCGTGACTGGCGTCCAATGCATGTCGAGATACGTGTTGGCCTTTGCTTCGAAAAGAAGAAAATCAACAAACTCGGGAAATGTTGGCCAGCGTGAACCAAGCTTTCTTTGCTTTGAATGTTGATTTTTCGAGTGAACGGAATTCATGAGTGGATGAAAAGCGTTATCAGCTCGTTCAAAATTCACTGCTTTGCGATACTTTCGCACAATCATGTTGCCTAATTTCTGGTGGAAAGTATGTGGAAGTGCGTACTTTAATTTATCATTATACGCACTTAAAAGCCTCTCAAAAGGATGACGAACAATAAGGAAGCTGATTGATGTGTTGAGAGCTTCGCTGAGCTATTCAAATAAAATGAAATGAACAAGAACATTAATTTTGTTTGTCCTCAAGCGTTGCAAAGAAAATCACAGTAAACAAACTCACTTGTGCGACGGATGGTCGGGGATATTTCTTCCTTGCCAACGTCAACGGAACGACTTGAGATTTCTTTAAAAATTGTGGCGAATAGCCAGCTAATAAATTAAAATTATACATCCAAGAGGTTGATGCTGCTTTGAAAACGTTACACCACACGAGATGATATTTCTTGTTTATTAAAAACTCCCATGGATTAGGTTTATGAAGTGAATCGTTGCCTGTAGAATATTCAAACGATGTTAAAGAAATAAATTCTTTGGGTGAAGTAAAAGACCACGAAAAATTATTTCAAAGTTTTTCAATTCGTGGTTTTCAGCTTCACCCAATTAATTAACATACCTGCTTGATCCAACCCGTAAAATGCACATCGCTCTGTTAAATGCCAATTTCTGAGCATCATTCTAGCTTCAATCGCTTCCATTTCACTTTGTGTCAAAGGCTTTGCCTGGTTTTCATTTGACGATTGATCGTTGGTGTCGTTTCCAAACTAAATAAATAAAAGAAATAAATATAAATGTTAAATCAATTAGGAAAGATTGTTAGACGTCAACGATTGATTAATTCGAAATTGACACGCTACAGACAGCGAGAAAATTTAAATTCGATGACGAAAGAAAATTGATTGATAAGTGAAGAGTGTGGGTGGGTAGAAATTTGAATAGAAGTCGTTTTGATACATTAGCTATAACTTCTACTGAAACCGTTGTTTGCTTGTGCTTTGATGTTCAACATAAAGCGCTTACTTAAAAAAGCTCAAGGGATTAATTTTGTATAATTTTCATATTCAAAAACTTTGCGTTTTAGGCTGTTCTAGAAAATTAATCCAAATGACGAAGGGAAAAAGGGAGCAAGACAAGAAAAATTGATAAATTATGATAACAAGTGGGGAGGGAAAAGGAAGGAACGTTATCCCATTTGACTTGACGTGCCACCACAGCTAAGTAAGCTGAAGATTTAGCTAATAAAACAATCTATAGTCACGCGAGATTTTCATACAAATCATTAACGATTAAATATTTATTCAGCGTGAGCTTTCATGTTTTTTTTTCATCTGATAGTTTTAGCTGTTTTACATTTCGAGCGTCCACGTTCGTTTCCGTCTCCAACCCTTTATCTGAGTGGTCATTACCACCCATGTCAGAATAATCAAATCAAGTCGATAAGATTGTTTAGTTTGACGTCATTGTCGTTAAATCAATCGATGTATATTTGATGAGATAAGAGAAACATGACTTGAATTATTGGTTTTTAATGTTTGTGCCATCGCTTGTAGGTGCGTGTTTGACTGATTCTTATGATGTGAGTTAATTGAATGGTTTTCATGGTGAATTAAAAATTAATTTGAATATTAATCTTCAGTCAGAACTAAGAGCTTTCATTCATTTTCTCATTTCTCATCCCTTAAATCCATCCCTCGCTTCGACTTAAATTGTGAAAGAAAAGCTTCGTCATTACCTAAATGAATGGAAGAATTACGAGAACTGAAGCGTTACTGATGATATTTGTTGCTGTCCATCCAAACATGACAAGCACTTCTATGCTTCCTTCATATTTATCTGAATTACTCAATTTGTCTTTAACTAAAATCGTTTTTTCTTTTCGTCCATTTAACTGTGAAAATTCTCATTTTTTCGCATTTAACGTCAATCACTTTGACAAGTCAGAGAGAAAAAGTTTTTTTTAATGAATTATACAATTTCATATTATTTTTCATGTTTGTGAAATCTGTTTTGTTGTTAATAAAGCCTTAGAATGGTTAACAACCTTTTTTTTACTGTCTGTAGTCTTATAATTTCAGAGTGTCACTTACTTGTTCAGCAACTTTACAAACTTGCGCTTTGCAAATCATTTATCTAACATCGTTTTCATTTCGATTATATTAAATATAAAATGCAATTTCAGTTTCGATTACAAAGCATAAATTGTCTGCTAATATACGAGTTGATGTCGTTAAAATTTACAAAAATTAAAATACTTTGACTATTGCTGTTATATATGTTCATGTGTTATTAAGTTATGCAGAAAAGCTTTCAAATAATGCGAGTACAACTTCGACGAACTGTGAACTACTTTCTGAGGCATTTTTCGCGTCATTAAGCTCACAGCTTCATGTTGTTTTCTTTATGGAATTTTGTCAATGTATAATTTCAATTAATGTCGTGTTGTGACGAAATAAATTCATGGGGCGCTTATTTCATCTTTCAAGACATAAACAAGACAGCAGCTCCTTCTGACATTTTTCTTCTGTGCACAGCTAAATTAAAATATCTGAATGAAAGGAGGGTCTCTAAGGGTTGATTCTTTCTCATTAAATGGCATGTTAATGTTGGTAAATGATCGTAATTCGTTATCGATTTTCAATTGGAATGCAATGCAACGAATTGAAATAAAATGTGCGTTGATTATTCTTTGAAACTTCAGTCAACACTAAACATTTGAATCAGTTTGTTGCTGTGAATTGCGATTGAAAGTAAGATGACAGTTATTTTAGTTTCGGTTAGTTTATTTGTTTACGGATGTTTGGCGATGCCATTGGAAATTTCTGAAAATAGAGTCCAGAAAAGATCGATTGGGGAAGAATTTTTTGCAACACCTTCCATTTCAACAATTTCCCTTGGAGCTCCAACAATCACTTCACACACTCACACCCACTCAACGGCTATTATTGATCGGCCCGTCGCTTATCCCGCGATTACTTCCACCTCCATCCTTCCATCAACAACCTACAATTTTGGATTAGGTTCATATCCTTACAGCTTTGGATATTCTTTCAGAACATTGGGCCTTAGCGGAAGATATTATTCAGATTACGGAAAATTCTACCCGAGAAGTTTCCCTTCAGCCATCTACAAGAAATCATTCTACTCATCTCCAGTTTTGAAATACAAATGGTGATGGTGATTTACAACTGAAATCATACTCGTCCATAAAACCATCAACATGTATTACATCGAAACGACAATCTTTCTTCATGTTGTTTATTTCTATTTATCAGACGTCAATTCGTTAAGGCAATAAAGTCACCAATAAAAACTGAATAAAAAGAATAAAATTTCCTTTTCTTTTGAGCGCTATGCGACACTCCCTAAGCGGATTATTCTCATGCTCGTTTCCTTCATTTCTTAGTCTTTTGTCAAATCAAAATTAAGGTTAAATTTGTTGTTAAATAAGTTTGTTTATGTTCAAGTGAACATAAAAGTAATATCAAATGTGATTTTGATGTCATATTGACACGCAACGATTCATTGAAGGCTTTTTTTGTCTTTTTTGTTTGTAATTTTGTGAAGAAATTGTTTTCCTTTCTTTCTATTCGTTAAGTTGTGATATTAGGAAATGATAGGGAAAACAATTCAATCAAAAAGTCATTTGTTAGGAAATTAATTGACAATCTACCAAGCATGAAAATCAATAGAAACTAAAATAAGAAAATTACCATCAAAGTTAAATTGAAGAAAACTTTTCCAGGATGAATTTTATTGATTGTAAATATTTGAAGATTTTCTTTATTTGTCTTCATTTCATCAATCATAATTTTAAATGTAAACAATCTACTTTGAAACTTTTTTGTTTACATCCTTCCATCTTCTATTGACAGTTAATTTGTTTACAAATTTTGATTGAATGAGAAATTCACTTTCATTTCTTGATTGAAAAGAAAAACTTTTTGATGAAAAATTTCTTATTAATGATGAATAAGTTTCACTTTAACACGAATTGTCAGATGATCAGCATGCGGTATTTCTTGTAAACACACGACTGAGTTGAATGATTAGATCAACATTAGTTTAAATCGTGATAAACTCTACGATGTTTCGCTTGAATACGAAACTCGATCATTTGATGATGTAATGTCATGTCACTAGTTCTCATCTATTTATTATTCCAATAGCCTATAAATGGACAGCTGATTACATACATTTGCGTCATTAAAATGGCCTTCAAAGGTATGCATTACGCTGACAACTGACAATAACAGTGCTGCACTTCATAATTGATTCAATTTCTTATTTATGACAATCACAAGTCGCTTTCAGCTTTGAGCCTCTCCCCAAACTCCACCTCAACTATCATCAACCGATGACAATTTTACTGTTTTATGCTGCACATTTAAAATTCCATTTGCGTTGCACAACGAGATTGAACACCGTCTGCTCTTGTTTTTCTCTTCACAAAAATGACTTACTGCTCTCGATTTGTCGACGATGCGTGCAGCATCTCATTTGAAGGAAATTCCTTTAGTTGTACGTTCAACTCGGACTTTAATTTACTTACGTGTAAAAGGGGTTGCTTAAGTTTTTTTCAGCTAAAGAAAGTGTGGAAAATTCGGCTTGTTTATGAATGATTAATGACATGAACAATTTCTCCCCTTTTTGTGTCCATTTGGGCTAAATGATGAAAGTTCAAAATCGTCGTCCAAATGGATAATTTAATCAAATTTGATAATCAAATTCGATTTGTACTCGAGAAACTAAACATGGTTAATTAAACAATATTTACCCCTTGACTCAACTATTTTTACTTTGTAAGCGACGATTAAAGAGCGAAATAAAAAAAGAACTTTTTTCCTGCTTTCCCTTCCACTTCACAATCGACACATGTTTTTAACTTTTAATGCATTTGTGTTGTTTGTTACAAGTTAAAATTGCAACAAACACACAATGAGGGATGCTAAATCCGATTACAGATGAAGTTGTGGAAAAATGCAAAATGAAAGAAATGGCGAATTAAATTTCGATATAAAAACAAATTGAATGCAATGAAATATTATCATTCAACATCTGCATTTCGATTGAAAAAGTTGTCAACTAAAGACAAGTGCCATGAAAACATTTCTAGCTTTAGTGTTTGTTGCATGTTGTGGCTGTTTAATTGAAGCATCAGAACTAATTAAAAAAGAAGAACAAAATGATGTGAAACAAGAAAAAAGATCATTGAGTCATGAAACATGGAGTAGTGGGTATAATCCGAACAATTATCCAAGTAACGCTTGGTCCTATGGTTCATATGGCCTTGCAGGAACCGATGGAATCATTTCTAGTGGAATTGGATCGGGTGGAATCATTTCTAGTGGAATTGGATCGGGTGGAATCATTTCTAGTGGAATTGGATCCGGTGGAATCATTTCTAGTGGAATTGGATCGGGTCGAATCATTTCTAGTGGAATCGGATCAGGATCCTTCATTTCTAATGGAATAGGAACAAGCAGAATCATCTCCAGTTCACTTCCATCAGGCGCAATTATTGCTGGCGGTCCTGGATCTGTTGAAACAGATGCTGAACTTATTCCACCAGCTTATGTGCCAACAGGCTCATCAGCTACGTTTGGCGGTTCTGGATCTGTTGAAACGGATGCTGAACTTATTCCACCAGCTTATGTGCCAACAGGTTCAGCAACTACTTTTGGAGTGTCAACAAATACAAACACATTGACAACAGTTCGTCAAAATGTCCCCGTCCCTGTCCCTGTTGACAGACCAGTCCCAGTGTAAGTTGTTACAACTTTGATCATAAATTTGGAAAAAGTTGACGATGGATTTTTGATCTTGACATTAGTGACCGACCCGTGCCAGTTCTTGTTAAGCAACCAGTGCCATATCCAGTAGTGAAAACAGTCACTGTTGACCGTCCCGTTACACAATACGTCCCACAACCTTATCCTGTTGTGAAGCATGTTCCTTATGAAGTAAAAGTGCCAGTGTAAGAATTTATTCGCCATTTCCAAAGTTTCTAAATGTCATTCCATGGAAATTAAACCGTTGACATGGTTTTGAAGTGAACTCTCAACATCCAAGCGTTGTAAACAGATGAAAATGTTTTGAGAGTAAACAAGTCGATTTAGGATGAAAATTGAAGAGACTTTTTGCTGATTTGTGTCATTTCAGAGATCAATTTTCATCACAAAATGTTTTCCTTTTTTCTCATATTTACTCATAAACTTATTTCTGTTTATAACTGATGACTTGAGCTTTGACTTTCAATCTTGTCAAGATCAGATTACGAAATCAAAATTGTTCGTTTTTCTTTTGCTTTAGGCCACAACCATATCCTGTCGAAGTTGTCAAGTAAGTTCTTGATTTCCTTTTTATTTACGAATTGATTTAATTTTCTTGAATGTTTTTCTTCCCTTCTTAAGGCATATTAAAGTGCCGGTTCATGTTCCGCAACCTTATCCAGTTATCAAGTAAGCTTCTTCAGCTTCATTGACAGATTGAATTTTTCCATTTATGACATTTTTTTCTTGATTTATAGGAAAGTTCCAGTTCATGTGCCTGTGTAAGAATTTTAAATTTCAGATTTGTTTCTTTCAATTTTCACTTTTAAATTCTTCAGACCTCAACCATATCCAGTTGAAGTAATTAAACATGTGCCACATGCAGTGTAAGAAATTTCATCTACTCAAAAATGTTTCTTGTTGCTAAGATTTTTAACGTAATTTATAGGCCTGCCCCATATCCAGTTCCAACGCCTGTCGACCGTCCATATCCAGTGTAAGATTTTTTGTCTTTTGTTTCTTTCATTGTCTTGTTAATTGACGTAATTTCTCTACACTTAGCCCTTATCCAGTGCACGTTGAGAAACCAGTTTGGCCATCATTTTCAATCCACAAAACAATTCATTACGAAAAGCCTTTCCATTCATTGAAAGCAAAGCTTTGGAATGCATGGTAAATGATGAAATGAACCGTAACTGAAACAGCTTTCTCATTATGCTTACTCGAATGTAAAAAGAGTAAGACAAATTGATTTGTGATTAACTTTTAATCATGCCAGTTAATGTAAATAAATTTGTCAAGTGATATAAAATTTTTGAAACATATTTTTGTTTGTTTTTATTTTGTTGTTGATGCTTTAGATGAATTACGATTAATAAAATGTTTGATGACTCTGAGTCCCACTTAAGTGAATAGCCATGACATAAAAGATTTCTTTTTTATATATTTTTTCGTCATCACAAACTGCGTCAATTCAATCAGAATCATCGAATGTTAAAAGTTTTAAAAGAACCTTTTTCGGTTGTCGTGACAAAATTTTCGGGTCGTTTCACATTTTGAAACGTAATGAAGGAGCTTCCAAAGATGCTGGTGGAAACATTATACAAAGAATGCTTGCTGCTATCATGTAGAAATTTTCTTTCTCATCGATAAATTTCTCGAGACATTCTTGAAGTAGAATAAAAATCAACAAGATGTGACACGAGCGTAAAATTTCTAAAGATTCTTCGACTTATGATACGACGAAGAATAAAATCGATGAAGGAAATTTTCAAAGACCTCGCTAAATGATTGATTGAACACTTTATTTATGTTTCATGTCAGCATAAAGTGAATTGCGATTCTTGTAAATTCAAACCAATCGATTGCAATTAAAGAAAAAGAAGAAAAAAAATTCTCTAAAGTAAACATGGAAAGACAAATTTAAAGTTTTGAGATGACGGTCGATAATTTATCCATAAAAATGAACGTTAACTGCTGACCAATTTGTCAACAACCATTTATAGTGTAAAAGTCGGAAAAAATCATTTCAAGTTGCAGAAGTCAAGCATTTCTTAAGTAAGTTTATTTCTATGTCAAATAGTTGCGATAATCTTCGACTTTTGAGTTGCAATTCTTTGAAATAACTTTGATTTGGTTCTTCTTATAAAAGAAGCAAACAATTTCTTAAAACGAATCAATTGACAGAAGAAGTTTCAAGTGGTAAAGTAGAGTTGAGGAAAAATAAAGTTTAAAAGCATGAAAGTTTTTGTAAGTTTAATGAATTAAGTTGCGAAAGTTTTTCTGACTTTTCTTGATTTATGAACAGATTGTGGGCGTTCTTCTTGTCGGTGTTGTTCTAGCGATTGATGATAAGAAAGATTCTGTGAGAAGCAAGCGAGATTATGACTTTAGATATAGATACGAGCCTCTTGCAGCTTATCGTGAAACAACTGTACGTTATCCTATAACTTATGGTTTTGACACAATTGATCATCCACCGCCTGTGAAGTCTGCTGCAATCACGTCCCTTATTTCACCAGCATATCATGCTCCACTCACTGCAGCATATCATACGCCAATCCTTCCTGTTTCTAAAGTAACATCATCTCTAGTCAGTACAAATATTCATCATTTTCCTTCACATGCACCATTCATTGCTTCTTCTCCTTTTATTCATGCACCACCAGCAATAATTCATTCACCACTTATCGCAACTTTCCACAGATGAATTTCAATTATTCTTAGAATATTTATTATGCACTCACTTATAATAGAGAAATATTATTTAGATCTTATAATCAATAAAACTTTAATCGTTATTCACAGTTTCAACAGTTGATTTATGGCGAAATTTTATTGAAACTTTTCTCCCAAAATTGGCTTTTTACCCTAGTCACTTAAGTCTTACGAAACTTCAACGTTGTGCAAAAAGAAGAGAAAAAATTCATGAATAAGTGAAAATTTAATCGCTTAACTTTTTCTCCCTTCACATTGCATTTCGGTGGATAAGTTGATAAATATGTTAATTCATGAATAAAGTTACACCATCATTAATGTCATTAGATATGCTGAACAGTTGAAAATTATTGATTGAATATGGAAATTTCATACGTGAAAGATGACGATAAAGTTCAACACTGGAGTAGTTTATTTGGATCATGAAGCATGTCATGTGTTGTGTCAATTATACTTAAAACTATAAGTTGGAAAAAGAAATTCAAATACTCACGTCATAGCTCTTAATCCTATTAAATTGATCGGTGCTAATTAAGTAAATCAATGCAAATGGCAGCAACGATATTGCAGAAAAGATGATTAAACATTTCACTAAACACCGCTTGAAAATGCGACATTGCGTTCGATTTCCTCTCATGAACTTTGAGTGTTTTTTATGAGTTTTCTTTTGTTGGGGCGCTCGTTGAACGCTTTGTCAACGGATGGTAGCTATGTTTGGTTCTGTTTATTGCATTTGAAGCAAAAAACAGATAAATTATTTGGTTTCGTTTTTTATATTGCGCTGGAATTTGCTTCTTGTTTTATTAGTTTTTCTTTTTGTTGGAATCGCTTTTTAATGTTTAACTCGCTCACAACACGATGATCTAAATGAAAGAATAAATTTGATTGTTGTAAATGTCGATTGTGAGCTTCCGATGACTTCCAGTACAAGCTTCTAACTAAATAATAATAATTGAAGCAATCAACCTTTTATTCGCTAAAGTTAAACAAATTTATGTAAATTAACTCATAAACGCTTTGAGTGGGCTTGGATTGCTACTTCATGTGAAAACGCACACATTGCGAGACAATCAACGTTTATTTTCTGAATGAAAAAGAAGAATTTTTGTGATGAAAATGATTTCCGATAACTTTTTGTGAACATTTTCTCAGATGCGATGAAAAAATGCGGAAAATCTCAAGTGAATTCCCATCGTGTATGTTGACATCAACACGTGAAAACTTGCAAAATGGAAATTCTTTATATGACCTCAATTGCAAATGCATTTATTGCAAAAAAGGGAATTATGGCGGAGGAAGAATGCTTTTGGGAATATAAATCCAATAAGCGATCTTAACGTACTCCTGAATGTCTTCGGAAAGAAAATCAATACGAAGTTTTCCTTGGCATTATAAATTTTATAATATTTCAATGAAAATATCCATTTCGCTTCTTGTTCCATCTCCAATCTCTTTAACTATTTACAACATGAAGAAATCTCAACAATACTGGAGGTTGTTATTTAAATGAAACCTTTTCTGGATATGTAATCATAGCATAAAGCTAACATGAACTTTTAAATGATTTCATTTTGCCTTCAAATTTGCAAGGATAAATGAAATTATTATTTTCTTTTGAAAGCTTTTCCTCGAGCGTATACGTTTGTACCATTTGCATGTGAAGTTTCATTATCAGATTGTTCCAAGAATGTAAAATTTGACGTTCTCCATGTTTGTATTTGCCAAGTAAAGCAAACAAATGAAATGAAGGATGGAAAAAGTAGGAAAGTCGTTGAATAATTAGAATGTAAATATTTGACTTTCCTATGAGAATCATTTGAGGTGAAAACACAAAAAAAAGCGCGTAAAATTCAATTAAAATTATAGTTTAATTGCTCATGTTCCTTTGAACTGACAAATTTAGGTGAGTCTCACTCTGCTTGAGCTTCACTCTTGAATAATTTATTTAAAGTCAGAATTTTGAAATCCCAAGCCGCACATTAATGTTTCATCAAAATTTTCCTCAACTTAAAGTTTTTCCTCTCTTTTCTAAAAAAGTTTCACAAATAAAATATGAAAATTATTAATAGAAAGAAAAATCGAGACACTTTAAAACGTTTCATTCTTTCGCCATAATGCAACAAAGGAAAGTTTATTTTTGAATGTGAAAATATCACAAAAATAATTTTTCGTCTCTCTTTCCAAGTTGTAAGAAATGCTAAAGCAAAATTTTCCTTTATTTACGAAACACGAGAGTATATTTTGAGAAGAAAAGTTTTATTAATTTGTGGAATAACATTTTGGGTATCTTTTATGATTCAGTGAGTTGTAACATCTGATATTAAGATGTGCTACCATAAACTTATCGATTTACATAAACATGATGCCACTTGAACCCTCTTTTCATATTTATTTCTCTTCATTTCATCCCAAAATCGATACAAAAATATTCTTACATCATTCCGCCTTAACGACAGTTTATATTTGTGAAAAGGAAAATGATTTTTCATCCTCTCCTACTGCATAGAATATGTCGACATATAACTAATGCTGTTCACTTAATTAAGTTTCCTGATGTTTGAACACAATTCCGGATTTATAAGAAATTAAGTCGAAACCAACAAGAAATCGGAATATTAAGTTAGCTTCTTGAATTCACTGCTGATAACGAATTTAATATGTCAAGGAAAAGATCTAAGTGACTTTTTTTTCGCTTCTCGTCATCTTCATTCATAAGCAGTGCTCAAAATGTCAACAGCTATAAAGCCAAAAGATTTTGATCTTTTCTACTTCTTTATAAATATTTACATTTGCACCTTCAATCTAAGAAGAACTTTACACTCTGCTTTGTCTTCATTAATTACTCTTCGTTGTCATATTTTGGTGAACAAAAATAATTCGCTTAGTTATAATTGTGACAGTCGTGAAATTGACATTGCGTGACAATTCTAAACATTTCATTATTTAATCATAAAAATTAGTTAAAATGAAAGGAAATGGAAAGTTGTTTACGACATTGTTCAGATGGTAATTATGTGCGTTTATCAACGACAATACTCCATAACAATGGCAAACATTCGATGAGAAACAATTCTTTGAAATTGATACTGTGAAAGATTTTAAATGTTACGTAAGAATCTTAGATAAATATTTAAGAATCATTCGATGAGTAAAAGATTCGTGGAAAACTCTGCAATAAATTTTCGTACATGTCTTTACGCTCCATTAATTGTATTCATTCACAGTTGTAATGTGACGAAAAAAGGATGAATATTAAATGTAATTACACAATATTTGCAGGGAAGAATGCGAAAAAAGAGCGCAAGCAAGTAAAGGAAAAAGCAGAAAATGGAAAATAAAAAAGCCGAATTTATGGATTTTCCTTTTCATTCTTGTTTTTGTTCTCTTCGTTACTCTCATTCACAAAAATTTTCCTTTTTCTTCAATTCCTCATTGCGAAAAAGAATGAAAGAAAAATAACTAAAATCAAGTTTTTCCTCAATTTTCTTTTTTAAGAACGGATGAATGAAAAAAAAGAAAATCATGAAAAGTTTTTTTCTTGATTACTTTTTCACTTTGATTTCTTCTAGATAATTAATTTGTTATTAGCAAGTTTTCTTTTTTCCCGATTTTTCTTCGAGTCACTTATTTCTACATTTGATGAAAAGAAAAACTGTGAAAATGCCGAGAACTTCACGTGTTTACTCTTGAACGATTCAACGAGAACTGAAACGATTCTCGCTCAATTCTCACACATTTTTTTCATTTCTGCTTTTTTTTCGGTGCTTTTAGTTTTGTATTTCCCATAACGCTTAGCAATTAGATTTCGTTTCATTATATTTGTGTATACTTAGATCAAAACATTAAATTAACTGCCAATAAAAAAAGAATGATTGGCAGAATTATGGTTAATTATATTAATTCAATTTAAATTTCCCACCCACATTGATGAATTATTTCTGCCTTTTTTTTGTTTCATTTCATCATGAAGTGTTGCACGAGATCTGTTGACACACTTTTCTTATTGTTTACGAGAAGAGAAAACTTCCTGGGAAGTGCGCATGACATTCGCTCGCAAACTCAAATTGAGATACTTTTATTTGTGTAATAAAGCTTTTCAATATTCAAAAGCTTTTGATTCATAAAATTTCATAAGCTTTCAAACGACGAATATTTGTGTGTGGGTGGTTAATATTGAAGGAAAGAAATAATTCCGTCATTGATTAGTGTAAACATAAGACGGTTGTTATTCTTACTTTTACCAAACGTCTTTTAAAGCTTCTTATCTTAGTTTCGTTATATCAGATTAATTGAAATTCCTTGCTTTTGTACTTAACTCAATACTTTATATAAAGCTAATAATAAGTTTGAATATTCTTCAATCGTCTTATCTTAGCTTCGTGATTTGATTAATTGAAATTTTGGAAATTCCCAAAAAATTGTTTTTTAGACTTTATTCGATACTTTATGAGTTTAAAAATATCGACTAATCAGAACGAGTTTCAAATCTTCTCATTTCCAATTTTAATTTTGTTGATAAAGTTTCGGACAATGATGATGACGAATTTTTTATCAGCTTGACTGACCTTCAGAAAGCTTAAAATATTTTTTTACTGCAGTCTTGATTGTCCATTTGACATTTCCGTTTTCAACTTTTTATCAGATCGCGTAGATTTTAAATATAAAATTGAAGTTTGAATTAATTCATTTGTTATTATTCATTCCGATAGAGTTGTCATGATTATCATAATTTTCATTTCATATTTCTTAGTGTTAATTAAAACTTCTCAATCAACTGATGTTGAAGATAAATTTCGAGAAGCGAAGATTGTTGATGATTTAATTCCGCGTTCGCCTGACTCTCTTCTTTATGTTGAGTTTTATTGTGGATTGCCAATGTTGGGTGATAAATTTACGCCGTCAGAAGTTAGAAATATGCCAAAAGTAAGCTGGAAAGATGCAAAGGAAGATGAATTCTACACTCTTATTATGACTGACGTCAAAAATTCATCAACTGAATGGCTTCATTGGCTTGTTGTAAACATCCCTGGAAATGAAATTGAAAAGGGAACTTTTCTCACATACTTCTTCCCTTCTTCTCCACCAAAAGATTCCGGCGAACATCGCTACGTCTTTCTCCTATTTAAACAACCCCAGAAACTTAACTTTCAAGGCCACGAAGTAATTTCAACTTTCCAAATGGATGGTCGCGAAAGATTCTCAACAAAAGATTTTGCGGAAAAGTTTGCTTTGGGTTCGCCAGTTGCCGGAAATTTCTATCTCGCATCATGGGACGAATCTTGCGAAGAAATGTATAAATTGATTGATGAAGAAAATTCCAAGAAAGGTTAGGAAAGGGAGAAGATTTTATTGTTAAAAGATATCTAAGCGTAATGTTTCGATGAATTTAATTATAATAAAACAGAGAAAAAGTTGAACGATATCCGAAAAGTTTAATGTTGTTGTCTAATCGAATATCTAAGTTGGATCAGACTTTTTATATAGATTTTTAATGAATAATAATCAGCATTGAATACATGATGAGATTACCGAAACAAAATTCTATTTCAGACGACTAATTTTGGAGAACATGAAGTTGACCATCGAAGATTCGTCGGCACACGATATGAATTTTCATATGAGCTTGTACAAAATGCAGACAAATGGATTGAGTTTCGAGAAGTTTGAGTTGTTATTCGATAAAGACGAAGAAGATTTGCCAAAAATGCCTTTGTTTGACAACGATTGGGAACAATGCAAGGTGAATAATCTGAAATAGAATTCCAATCTTGATTGTCACATGATGAAAGCAATTTTGTTTATTTGTTTTCAGAACTTTTTCATTCATGCTGATCAAGCAGCTGTGTTTGTTGTTGTCATCGATATCATCGAGTTTATCAATCAAATGATTCACAAACTTCAGTTTTTTATATCGTATGAGATTAAATTTGAGGAAAGAAACGCAAGAATGTTACTTGAGGCGGGTGAAATTGATGTTAATTCAAAGACTCTTTACGAAGGTGAATCACGGACGATTAGCAGAAGTGAAGGTGATAAAATCATTTCATATTCTAAGAAAAAATTATTAAAAAAATTCTTAAAGTTTACAAAGATTTACTCGCGATATCTTCAACATCATCCATGCTGCTGTTGACTGTGAAATTTCAAAAGCAACCGAAGATAAAATTTCAAAATTTCCTTAAAGAAAGTTTAAAATTCTCGCAGCTGCAAGATGACGAGGATAGAAATGTGAGTAATGATAAAAATTCAATTCCACAAAAGATAAAACGAAATCATTTTTCTTTTAAAAAAAGGAAACGTTATTGAATGACGAAGCCAAGTCATGCAATATTGAAAGAATGGAAATTGATTCACAAGAAAATGACTTTGAAGGAAAATCGTTCATTTTTTATTGTGATGAAAATTATTTTAAAGGTGTTCTCGTTCGACTAAAGTTCATTGATCAATTGAGTATTCGAATCAAACTTTATATCAAGTAAATTTTTTTTTGTTAATCTTCAACAACTGAAACTTTTAATTCTAATAATCTGAAATAATCTCATTTAAGGTCGAGCCATCAGATTGTAACTTTCGTCAAATCGATTTATGGAAAATACTCTGAACGGTGTACGATTGATGTTAAGAAAAGTAGAGAATTCAATCAAGAAACCTGCAATCTTATCACACAAATAAATACTGATGATATCAGCTGAAGATTAAAATTTTATTTTATTTTAAATCAAAATATTTCAGACTTGATAACAATGTCGTTTCATTAAACTGCGTATGGCATTGGCTCTTCTGTTTCTTGCTTGTAAGGAGTCGGTTCTTCGGTCACTGCCTTGGCTTGCTTGTAGGGCATCGGTTCTTCAGTTTCTTGCTTGTAAGGAGTTGGTTCTTCGGTCACTGCCTTGGCTTGCTTGTAGGGCATCGGTTCTTCAGTTTCTTGCTTGTAAGGAGTTGGTTCTTCAGTTGCTAACTTGACTTTTTTGTAAGGCGTCGGTTCTTCAGTTTCTTGCTTGTAAGGAGTTGGTTCTTCGGTCACTGCCTTGGCTTGCTTGTAGGGCATCGGTTCTTCAGTTTCTTGCTTGTAAGGAGTTGGTTCTTCGGTCACTGCCTTGGCTTGCTTGTATGGCATCGGTTCTTCAGTTTCTTGCTTGTAAGGAGTTGGTTCTTCGGTCACTGCCTTGGCTTGCTTGTATGGCATTGGTTCTTCAGTTTCTTGCTTGTAAGGAGTTGGTTCTTCAGTTGCTAACTTGACTTTTTTGTAAGGCGTCGGTTCTTCAGTTTCTTGCTTGTAGGGCATCGGTTCTTCAATTTCTTGCTTGTAAGGAGTTGGTTCTTCGGTCACTGCCTTGGCTTGCTTGTAGGGCATCGGTTCTTCAGTTTCTATCTTGTAAGGAGTTGGTTCTTCAGTTGCTAACTTAACTTTTTTGTAAGGCGTCGGTTCTTCAGTTTCTTGCTTGTATGGCATTGGTTCTTCAGTATCTTGCTTGTACGGAGTTGGTTCTTCGGTCACTGACTTTACTTGTTTATATGGCATTGGCTCTTCAGTTTCTTGCTTGTACGGGGTTGGTTCTTCGGTTGCTGACTTGACTTTCTTGTAAGGCGTCGGTTCTTCAGTTTCTTGCTTGTAAGGCATGGGCTCTTCAGTTTCTTGCTTATCCATTATATTTTCAGCATCATCACCTGCTTCACCTTCAGCTCCTTCATTAATTTTACTGAGTTCCTCAGTTAATTGGCTTATAAAGCTTTCGGCATCGAAATCAATTTTTGTTAATCCAGATGTCAATCCATTTGTAAATCCAGAGAAAACGTTCGTATCGAAAAGCATTGGAAAAGCGCTTGAAGAAGCAACCAAAGCAAGAAGAATGAAAAATTTCATTTTTGCTACGTTTCGTTTTTTATTTCTTAACTTATAAAATATTGAAAAGAAACTGAATAATTTTGACAGAAACAGAAGCATTTATAGAATATGGCGAAATTGATTTTTATAGGCCATAATTATCACCTGATAAGATATCTTTTTCAAATTTTAAAGCTTTAATTTCTTACGTGCTTACTAGGTAGTCTTATCGTTTTTTAAGCCATTGACTCATGTGAAAATGTTTTGGTCCAAATGATCAACATGATAAGCAAGTAATTTTTAAAATAGAGAAAATATGTGTGAAATAGCATTAAATAGTTATAGATATTTGACATTTAAACTTTTAATTTTTCAGCAACAATTTATTTCAACAAAATTGATTAATTTGTACTTAAGTGCAACTGCCAAATATTCAAATTTTCAATAAAAATGTGTCTTTGCTAATTTTGTGTATCGGAGGGTTAGTGGCATGTCTTACCTCCAATTTGTATGCATTGAGATTAACGAAGTAAAAGTATAAACGATAATCTACATAAAAATGTGATAAGCCTGATCATAGTATAATTTTATAGTTACGCAACAAAATAAATTTGATAAAGACATCTGAAATACATTCCACAAGTGATAATATTGTGTTATAAAAAATTTATTAATGAAAATCTAGCCGAAATTGAAAGCAACTTAGAGCATTCATCAACATGTCAATTAGCGAAGAAGATCTAAAAAGAATTGAGCTTGTAAAGTCCAAAATTGGGGAGTTTCCTGATTTTCCTAAGCCGGGAATTAATTTCAGGTTTGTTTTTTGTCTTGAAATGTTCTGAAAAATTATAAAAACATTTTTGTGACATTTTAGAGACATTTTCACCGCTTTAATCGATGGACAAACATGTAGAGCATTAAAAGAAGTTTTAATTAATTATGTTAAAAAGAATCATCCGTCAATTGATGCTGTGGTTGGCCTTGATGCTCGAGGATTTCTCTTTAGCTTCACAATCGCATCTGAACTTGGTGTTGGTTGCATTCCGATAAGAAAGAAAGGAAAACTTCCTGGTGAAACTCACAAAGTTGAATACATTCTCGAATATGGCAGCGATGTTTTCGAACTTCAATGTGGAGGCATTAAAAAAGATCAAAAGATTTTAATTGTTGATGATTTGTTAGCAACTGGTGGGTCATTGAAGGCTGCAATTGAATTAATTCAGAAAGCAGGTGGGATCATTGACGGTTGTCTTGTGGTCATGGAACTGAATGCTCTCAATGGACGTAAAGCTCTTGATGGATTTATTGTCAATTCTCTTATCCAATATGACGATTAATAAATGTTTCAATTTACCCCAACTTGCCATTCCAATTCATTGTTTTCTTTCGTATTAACTTAATACAGACTTAAGCGGCTGTTGCGCTTGTGGTGTTTCCATGCAACACCAAAGAAGAAATAAAAGCAAAACTTGTTTTTTTCTACATTTTTTCTTCTTCTCATTGTCCAACTTCTACTTCTTCCATTACTTTTTTTCTTTCTCAAACGACTTCGCTTTAATTTTGCCATCGAAGAAATTCTGCTCAGTCGACGGCAATTGAGTAAAGTGTTGAGTTGGGTCGATCGAGCTGCGAGAAGAAAGAAAGAAAAAATCAGATTAAGAATTAAAAATGAATTAAGAAAACATTTTCTTCGAGAGTAGATATTAAAGAAAAAGTTTGTGATTACAACGCAGTATTATAAGTGAATAATATTAAAGGAATTAAATAATAAAACAGGTGAAGAAAGAAACACGGGAATGTGCTGAAAGAAAAATAAAAAATATTCCGCGATATTCATGACAAAAAGAATTCTTCAACATGCTGTGCGGAGTTTTAAATTTATCGAGTTATTAATTTAATTGAATGTAATCAAAGGTTTTTCCTTTCTTTATAACGGTTTATCTAATAGTTTCTGATGCTTTGTGTTGTGATCTTATGTTTCAATGATGATTTATGAAGTCAAGAAAGTTCCCAATAATTTAAGACAACTTCCCAAGCTTACGGCTCTTAATTGTGTTTTTAAAAATGGGCTACAAAAGTCGCCCGTCTGTCCCATACGACAATAACTAATGGAAATCAAAACTATAGCGAAAGACAATCCATTTCCTTTATTACCACGGATATCTTACGTAAATTTTATGTCTAATGTGATGTGACCCAAAAACAAAACAGAAAGAAGTGCACAAAAAAAGAAGAAGACAAAAGAAAATAAAAAATCAATTGAAAGTTTTTTTTTATTATTTATGAATTCAATTATGAACTATAACAATGTTAAACTTATTCATTTTCATCTCTGTTTGTTCTTCTTTTCTTAAAATTTTATAAACGTTCCACTTTAATCAATTAAGACTTCAACAACAACGAGTTGCCGAAGAAATGAGCAAAAACTTAGATTTTCCAATTTTCTAAGTCAACAACTTTCCCGTTCTCCCTCATACAAAAAAATTTCAATTGATAACCAGTTCGACTGGATAAGTTTGCAAAAAAAAGAGTTTCTCTCAAATAAATGATAAAAGATGAACAACTAAACTAAGTAACTGCATGCAGATATGTGATGAACGAAGAACGAGCGAGAATGTGGGCTAAATTCTTATTAGTCTCGTTTGATCTCTTTTCACTTACCAGCTTTTGTGAAACGTTAAGATGTTGTTGGAGTTGTGAATCGTAAGAAAGAAGACAAAAAAAAGCAAATCTTTTGTTGTGGAAGCAAATGAAGTAGGAAGTTTTACTTCACTTATTGCACAATAATAAGTAAAGCATTAACATTTGGCATTCGTTTCATTAGTTTAATAATCAGCAAAAACTTGAAGGTTATTCTATTTACAAATAAATAAATGAAAAGATTTCTCTTGATGTCGAAGACAAAAATCCCGGAATTTTTCTTTTCATGCATCGATAGTCAAGAAACAAAAAAAAATTATTTATTTGCGTTGGAAATTAATCTTTTGCATAATTCATGCTTTCATTTTCAACTGCTGTTCGATTATCAAAGCATCAAAATTTCCACTTCAACAGGTCCATGGACGGTCTACGGTGCCATAACTTTTAGTTTTACTTGGATTCACTTTTACCCCCCGAAAGATTGATTATTGTTTATTTAGAAGAGTTAAATAATAAATGAGTCGGTCGATCGCTCTGTTGAATTATATTTTAAAAACTGTTGAATCGAAACATGGAAACAGAAATTTAGTTTCTGAATGAAACGCCGATCGATCATGGAGGTTGTTAAAAAATTAGAAACACTTCATCTTTAGCGTGTAGATTGTGATCATTGTGATGAAAGAAGAAATCAAATCAAACCTTATGATGCCATTTAAATAATAAAAAAACACAAACAACATTCAAATAAGTTTCTTGAGAAACAAAACAGAGGAAAAAAGAAGTTTAAATAAAAACAAGTCAGAAGCACGCTGACCTTTTTCTAATGTTTTCATATTAACGGAGCATAGCGCGCCAAAGTCGTGTTTTTTATCGTAGCGACAGTGACATTTAACCACTTTGCTGACTTACTTCATTCATTACCTTCTTTTGTGTATTAATTTTACTACTTTGAAACATAAACATTGTGTAACATTGAAAAAACCTTTTGAAGAATTTTTTTTGCATTATAAATCGGACGTGAATAAAAAGTGCTGCGATTGAGGAAACATCAACAGCAGAATTTATTTCTAACTTATGAATATATTTTAATTGTCATTAGATATTTGATAAGATAATAATGGGAACGAAAGTGATAGAATATGTGGACACATCGCAACTTTACGCAACAAATTACATCAGAAATTCAAAAGCAATTGCCGTGCTGTGGGCTATCTTCACAATATGTTATAGCATTATTGTGATTGTCAGTTTTGTGACACCCGGTGAGTCTTAATTTGTATTAAAACCTTCCTGACATTAAATTTCTCATCATAAATCATAAAATTATGACAGAATGGGTTGGAGACTTAGAATCAGAGACTGGTGGCCGAATTGGCCTTTGGAAGTTATGCGAGAGAAATGAAATGAACGATAATTGTGTTGGAAACTTAGAAGACATGATGGACATGCCATCAATGTCATTCCAGGTGAAAGCGATTCATCTTCTCTTATTTCAATTTCTTTAATGTGCCGTTGTCGTGTGTAGGTGGCAACAATATTCGCTGGAATTGCTGTAGCGACATCACTTCTCACCATCATGTGCCTGATCTTCATGATTTTCTTAAAGTCAACAACAGTTTTTCATATTTGTGGCTGGATGCAGATTCTTTCAGGTAAGGATTACACTTTCACTGCTTCTTTAGAAAAGCCAGAAAACTGGTCTCATGTAGGTCAAGATTGTCTTAGATTTTCTCTTCAACAATTACACTTTTTCATTCAACTTCCTTCCAAGACTTCATTTTTAACATTCATCCAAGTCTTAAGCGCAATGTGGATCATTAACTTTGTGCAATTGTTTCAATGTATTTCTGCTTAACTTACATACATTCGATTTTATGCTTTTCAAGTTGATTTATCTTGGAACTGAGAATTGATGCTTGCAGACAATCGATTGGAAATTACTTTTCTGGGTCAGTAGTTGTAGTTTCTTCTTAACTCTAAAAATTGCTATTAATCGACAATTCCGTGAAGAATGAGTAAGAAAAACGATGTCACATATCTATGTTCATATGTACACACTATAAATATAACAAGCGAATCTCCATTTGTGCCTTTAATGATCTTATGTTACGCTCTCTTTTATGGAAGTTGTAACCGTCTATTGTTAATCTAATTAGCGGTTGTATTGACGAAGGTATAATTCAATAATTTGATGATGCTGCTTTCATTCGAAAAACTTTCATACTCACTCGGGTTTTTCTTTTACCTCCAACTGAGGTTTTCCCAAAAGGTTTTTTTCTTTTAATGATGTCACAATGTGATTCTTCCTTGTTATTGTTATTAATAAATTGTAGAAAGAAATGAAACATTTGTGACATCATCATGAATTTCGATTTATGATCTCGCACTGCTTTAAATTCAATTGAACTTTTCACGAAGCATGACGAGAGCATAAAGTTATAAAAATAAAAAAGAGTTTGAATGAAATATTCACCGGAAATACCAGAACACTTCAATCTGAAGAAAACGAGAAAAATAAAGAAATTAACACAGCGAAGTTAAATAAATTTCCAATGCTTGATCAATTTTTGTGCTTTTCTTCTGTTACGCAACAAGCTGAAAAATTCGATCATTTCAATTGCGTGATTTGAATTAAATATTTTTTCACCATTAAAGTGTCTGCCTGTGATTTGCATTTTAACAGAGCTTGAAATTGGAAACGTGATTCAAAAGAATCTTTTGGAGGGATTTCCGATATTTATTCGTTGAGAGATTGTTATGAATTAACATTAATAACAAGTCCAAGCCCTGTGCTTTACTAATTTCCATTTCAAAACGCAAGAACCGAATCTAAGTGCTGAGAAAATTTCCTTTCGCTTTCAACGTTTACCAACTACCCGAAAACACCTGTTGAATGATTCTTATTGGCGACTTTACTGCTTAGCGTTAAACTCACAATTTTGCGCTCTTTTATCTCCGTTTGCTTGCTCTGCTAAGCATTTTGTTTTTTTTCCCTGTACGCTATGGTATTTCGGTTTTCTTTTAAATACCTTTTCGTTGCGCAATTCTTTCAACTAATTATCATTATCATCTTAGTCATGCTTTCGTGTTTTGAATCTCAAGTCTGGGTAGTAATAAAAAACTTTAAATTTGTCACTTTCGTTGTAATAAGTTCGCACATGTGCTTATTAAATAATTCGTAATTTCCCTCACATTATTGAATTCATAAATTAAATAAATTAATTTAATTTGTTTACTTCTTTTATTATGTTAAATAATAATTCAATGCTGAAAAAATTGATTGAATTTTAATAGTGCGAACCACGATGTTTCATCATGTATTCGACATGAAATGCTCAACTCACGATTTCATCTGATAACAATGAAGTCAAAAATGTAACAGAAAGAGAGAGAAAAAAAAATATCCATGAACCACGCGCATTGTACAAACCAAAGTACAATGAAGTGCAATGAGTACAAAGAAAAAACAGAACAAAAAATGTACTTTGGGAATCGTACATAAAAGTGTTAACCGCTGCTTTAATATTACCGCAAAATGAAGTTAAATCAGATCGACTTTAGAGACAATAACTAAATAACAACAATAATAAATTATGGTTTTGGCTTTTCTTTCAACATTAACTGTCAATTAGTTTAATGAAAAACATTTTTCCCTGACTTGTTTTTTTGTAGCGATTTCCATGATTGTTGCATGTGTGAGTTTTCCGTTCGGATGGAATTCTGATGAATTTCGGAAGATTTGCGGCCCTGAAGCTAATCGTTTTGATGTTGGACTTTGTGGTATTCGATGGGCTTATGCTTTAGCTATAATTGGTAAGACATTTAATTTTCATTTAAATTACTGGTAATTCATCAATCATAAATTTGTTTTTATTTCAGCTTGTATTGATGGATGTATTTTAGCTACTCTTGCTTTTATTCTTGCCACTCGACAAATCCGTTTGCAACCTGAACCAGGATACCAGAGAAACATGGGGACAGTCAACAATGCTTACATAACTGACGTTCACTCTCTGACCGGCTCAGGGTCAAGAAAATCATTAAACTTAAAACCTGTTTTGCTGGTATCATCACCTCACGTTCAGCATTCAACAGTTGCCGAAGATTCTATTTCACAATTTTCCAGTCGAAATGGTACTAATCATCGATTCCATAATCCAATGCATCATCATCATCATCAATTTCAGCTTTAAAATTTAAATATGAAAAACAAAATAACAAATATCTTAGATTTGTAAATAGACATAAAATAATTAACGAAGTGATTTTAATCTTCCGATAATAAACAAATACTTAATAGATGAAATATTGAAAAAAAACTGATTTTGATTTATTTTTGTAACCTTGCTCATAAAATAAAGCAAAAATCTTTAATTTGTACGGGTTGCTAAAATTGACAGCATCAAATAAAAATATTTAACGGAAATTTGAAATTTGAATTTTCTAGCAGTTTTATGTCTGCTATAAAAAATATCATGAAAATATATTTTAACTTCTCTCAAATATATCAACAGTGGTGCTAAGGTTCAAGACGTGTTCGTTTAAAGCAGCGTTTCTCTAATGATTCAGCATTTCTTTTAATGACGGAGAGCTGGTACTCCAAATACGAAACTTCCAACTTATATTGCTCAATTAATTCGTTCTGTTCGTGACGTTTCATTCTTAGAGCGTTGAGATTATGATTTAGGTGGCTTCCTTCTAATTCTTTTTCTGCTTCTTTTAATTTTTCATCTGAAAATGATTATAAAATTAACTTGAATCAATTTAAGCGAGAAGTTCGTACCAAAATTGTCTAAACTTTTTGTGTCGAAGTTTTTAAGTTTTTCTATATCAGCCATAAGACCTTCAATATCCTTAAGAGCTGCATCCACAACATCATCTGTCGTTTGTGCTTGAACTTTCATTCTTTCCACTTTTTCCTGAGTTTCCTTTATCAATTTATTATCATCATTTTCAATTTCTTCAAGTTTATCAGCTTCATCTGAAAGTCGAATTGTTTCCTTATCAGCATCTCTAAGAACTTCCGGCATATCTTCAAACTCTTTCTCAAGTTCTTTAATCTTAGTTTTAATATCATCACTTTCTTCAAGAATCTCATCCATTTGAAGTTTTGCTGTTGAACATTTTTCCTTGGCATTTACAGCGATATTTGTGTGATTATCCAACTTATTTTCCAAATTTTTAATTATTTTTTCACTTTCCTCGACATTTTTCACAATTTCTGGAATCTTTTCCAACGCCACCCTTGCACTCTCCTTTGATTTTTCGACCTTCAAAGTGAAGTCATTTAAACTATTATAAATATTTCTGGCTGCTTCAATGATTGCGTCTTTTTGGGCGATTGCTTCAAGTGCATCTTCACGAATTTTAAGAATCTCTTCGAGAGCTTTTTCAATTTCATTTTTAAGATTTTCAGCTTTTGTAGCCAATCCCATGGCAATTTCTAGAGAAGCTTCCATGTCGTTGAGAAAGAATGAATTCTCGTTCGAAAACTTTTCCAAATTAACGTCTGCATTGTCCGCATATTGCTTTAACTTCTCAACTTTTAAATTGATTTCCTCGAGTTTATCGTCGAGTTCAAACATACTGACCTCCGTCAACAAGTCAAAAGAATCTTCAAAAACTTTGTTCGCTTGTTCTAAAGCTTCAGCGGCAAGTTTTTTCATATTCCTTAATTCGTCGTTGGAATTCATCATGTCATCAACTTCTTTTAAGTTATCGTCAAGTTCCTGTTGCTCCGTTATTACTTCCTCGGCTGTATCCGAAACGTTTTCAAACTTCTCTATTGCTTGCGTTGTTAAATGTTTTGCATTTTTTAAATTTTCTTCATAACTTTCAAGAGCTAATTTCAATTCCTCGAGAACATCTTTCAATTGACCTGCATTGGAACTAAATTTTTCTGATCTATCAAAAGCATTTTGAAGAGCTTCGGGTCCATCAACTTCAGTTGCATTTAACATTCGATTAATTTCTTCTTGCAACTCTCGAATTATCTCATCAACATTTTCTTCATTTTTCTCAAGCGCATTTTTATTAACTTTTGAATTTTCAACTTCATTTTCGGTTTCGTCGGCTAAACTTTCAATTTCATCAATACTATCAAACGCGTTGTTTATCAGTTCTATCAAAGTCTTATCGCCACCGTCAATGCCAGTGTTCAAATCTTTTAGCAATTTCACTAACTTGTCGTCAACCTCCCTCAGCTTTTCTGCTAATTCTTTGTCATTTCCAATCGCAACTTTACTCAATTCCTTCTCAGCATCAGCTAAAATCTAATTTATTGTTTGTTTGAAAATTCAAAGAAAATAAATTGTTGCCAATTTGCTTACGGCATCAGCTTCGTTAATCTTTTCTTCCAGAAAGTTCACAAACGTTTTGATTACTTCATAACAACCTTCAGTCTCACATTTTGACTCCTTTGAGTCTTGTGAATGAATCAAAGCCAAAACTGCGAATAAAATTAATAAAATTTTCATATTTCCTTTGAAACCACGACGAATGAATTTTTCTTTCTTTTTATTTTCTTATCATTTTCTTTATCAATATTTTGATAAGAAATTTGTCGAGTTTTGTCTTTTGAAATGACACCTGGCAGCTAAAAGAATTCAAAACTCTCTTAACAGTTGATTTCAATATTTAACTTAATTTACTTTCTTTCCCTCTTTATGACATGTGGAAGAATGAGAAACTTTTCCCTCATAAACTTTCTAAATCCTCGCATCAAAAGTAAGAAAGATTGAGTTGGAAATAAAAAGGAAATTTAATTTTTGGCATGGAAAATGAAGAAATTGAAATTTGATTAAAGATGTCATCACCAAATGTCACGGAAAATTCATTTTAATTTCATGATCGTATAAAAGAAAAACCTAAAATTGTCTTTTTATTTAGATAAATTTAATCAAATCACGAAAGGAAATTTTACTTTCAAAAGTTTTGTATAAATTCCCAAATAATCAAATTCAACTTTTTCTAAATATTTTCATTGAAAATTGCTGAAAATACTAAAAATAAAAATTATTTGATAAGAAAAATATTAAAAAAAATCCATCATGTAATGAACGTTCTCATTCCAGTACTGATACACTGCGGGGGTGTGTGATATTATGATTAATTGTAATAACTTTTTATATTCTCATTTCCACAAGTGCAACAACTCGAGTTGGAAAAAGAAAAACGTAATTTCAATTATATTTGATGATTATTATACAACATTATGCTGATTATTGATTGTAATGAAACTTAATAAAAATCAAAAAGAATGTCAAATAAATTGTCGTTTACGATCGTCGTCCCCTGGTCGGTCTGCCGTAATCATCTGTTTTTGATGAGCGATGAAAATTGATTTTCGCCATTCATGAAATTTTCCCCTCTTGCTGTTTTCTTTCTAACTTCTGATGGAAAGGAGTGAGAAAGAAAAAATATTTATAAAGAGAGAAAACCCATTAAAATGTCCGTGTTAGAAACAACGCGATTCTGAATGTATGGTGACAAATGGATGATTGTCTCGAAGCCATTTTTCCATCAAATAAACACTGCCCCGTGTAGTGCAAAGAGATGAAAAGTCAGCAATTACGAGACAAAAAAAATATAAAAATCAAAATTGTCTCGCATGAATGGAAAACGGATATGAAGTGAGAATTTGTTTTCAACGTAGCAGCAGATTTGCACGAGTAGAGATGAATGTTTGCATAAATATTTTGTTTGAAATGAAATCACCATTTTTTCTGCCTCCTTGATTTTTCAAAAGGTTTTGCCTAACAAATGTTTATCTATGCGTAGATATGTAAAAAAATCTTTTTTTCTGGTTTCCTCCTTTGTCTCCCTCAATTGAGATCATAACTGTTTGGTTTATGCTGCTGTCACAGAATGTTCGTGAACACGTCCAAAAATGAGTTTGAAAAGAACTTAAAACTATATCGAATCAACCAACTGTGCTTTCATGTATACGCACAACATATTTATATCTGCACAAGACTTTAGGTCATTCGGAAAATCTCATTTAAAACCCACTCAATAAGAAATAAAGTCAACGTGTTTTCAGTTTTAATAGTAGTTGATGGAAGTGGGGGATTGGTCAGTGATTCTATAGAAGTTACCAATCTCGTTTCTTTCTCATTTTATTTCTCTTGACAAATCTTCAATGTAAACGACATTTGTAACTTTACTAAACTTACAAACGAATCACGTTGAAAAGTCAATTTATATTGCCAAATCTGGCATTTGATGAAACATTCGATTGTTGTTAGAACTGTTTTCATTTTGATTTCATTTCTTTCATCATAATTCAGAAAGAGAGAAAAAAAGTTTCAAGCAAATTGAAAAATGTTACACAATTTGATTTTTCCTTACACAAAAAAAAAGGAATGAAAATTGTGAAAAGAGAGAAAGTTAGGCAGGCGGCATGGCATGATTGAACATAAAATCAACATAAATACCCATTTTTATAAAGTTTCTCTGCTTTTGACATAATCGTTAAATCAAAACTCTCTCGAGTTTAACTTGTACCGACGAGAATATGTTGTCGTCGTCGTCAGAACCCTCATGAAAATCATTGATATGGATGGAAATGTTCCTTTAGCTTGTGTACACATTTGAGATTGCTTTCATCAAACATTTTCTTTCATTATTTATGATTATTATTTTCAGAAATTTTCGTTCAAAGAAAAGATGAAAAAAATCTCCATTGAAAGAATTAAATTTGTTTTTTTGTTTTGACAATCTTTTCAAACATGCATGTAATCGTCCAAAAATATTTCAAATCCATTTGATTGCATTACATTTTTTTGTCATTTCGAAACAATGAACAATCATACAAACATATGAACTCCCACACAACAGTAGTTTTCTTATCAATTTTTAAGACATTTCCAATTGCTATTAATTATCGGAATCAAAATATTGAAACTCAAAATAATGTTCGATTAGAGAGAAGTGACTTTAGTTGTGAGAAAGGTGTCGTTGAAATTAAATGCTTTGAAGTCTCGTTGAACAATTTTATTAAAAAAATAAAGAAAAGAAAATTTATCATCATTTTTCATTGATAATGGCTACTTGTGGTGATTACATTTGATTTAAGTTTGACAAGATTCACGACACTAATTAATGTTTTTAATTTGATTGATTGCTTTATACAGTTTGAAAAAGAATAAAAACAAACATTTCCACAAACTAAAAGTTGTTTCATGAAAGATGAAAAATTCTCGAAAGTTGTCAATGTGCCAAAGTGATTCATTACAAACGTTATCAACATGTTTATTAAATATTAATCGTGATACATCATCGTGAATATAGATATATGAGGAAACATAAATAATAAACTATTCTCGACAAATATCAATAAATATTCCTCTAGACTGATTTAAGCTTATCTAAAACTTTACGATAAACCGGATGGTTTCAACAATCCATTAATGATAACAAAACAAATTCGAACAACAATCTACGCGCATCGTTCGAGTACAAATAAGTAAGCCAGTAATCAGAAGCTAGATAGCTATCGAAAGTAAATGTTTCAATAAACTCGTGAATTGTTTGAAAAAAGAAAATATCTTAAAAAATTTTGTGAGTGAATTAAAATTTAAGTGCCCACTTAATGATTTCCGAAATCCAGTGATTATTCATCGTTGTGTTATCAAATCACAAGGAAAGGAAAAATATTTAAGATAATTTTATTGTGACCATTTGGAACCTCAACAGAGCGTCATTCCTTAAATGTTTACCAAGTTTGTAAATAAAGGTTTAATGAGAAAAGCTTTAAATCAAAGAACTGACATTTGTTATCAGTTTTATTGAGCTATTGAGTCTCAATGTCTTTAGTGGTGTTATTATTTATCAATTAAATTGTTGCCTTAATACAATCAGTTACTTAAAAGAAAACGAAGAAGAATTTTTAAAAAAGTTTCATAACATCTGCTTAGAAAATATTTAAGAAGTGAAAAACTTAATACGATGATCAATAGAATAAGCGTGGATAATGAAGTCGGAATAACCGGACACGAAGAGATCCAAGGAATTAATTTAACCAAATATCAAAGTACAAAAAAATGGGAATGGAGTCATTTACGAGTGAGTTGAGTTTGATTAACTTTTTGGATGATCTTTGAAACATTGCGTCTTATGAAAACTTGCAGAAGGAATGCTACAATTTAGGATTAGATTCGTTTTATCGAGCTTACATTCATCGCATGCAAAGAAGTTATCTCTCGATCATATTACTAGTGCAAGCAGGTGTGTTGTTATCACACATTGCTGTGCTTCTAATAGTTAACAACTATGTGAGTTGATAATGAAACTAAGAATCTCTTTCAGTTTTTAAGATTTCAATGATTTCAGGATGGACATTCTTATTCTGTGATACCAGACGTGTTCGTTTATGCATTTAGCTTAGCAATCTTTCTAGTTGTACTTCTACCAGCATTTCAAGAAGATGTTTCCAACTTTTGGCGACCTTTTGCATGTTCATTTCTAGCGATCTGTGTTCAAGTAGCTACGGGTGAATCAAGCACAAATAAAAGTTTTTAAAAACTAACATTTAATCTTTATCTGATTTCTTTACATTGAACTTTAGACTTAATGATTCCCATTTACCATGCCATAAATACTCAAGACTTTCGCCACTTAAGGCCGATGTACGCTTCACACAACCTCCTGATTATCTACATCTTCTTACCGATATCCGATAATGTCATTGTTAGTCTCATGGGTTTAATGACAAGTGTTTGTTACGTTATGGTGATGGTGTTCGTCTCTTATTCATCGGACGACCATATCATAATTAAAGTGTTATCAGAAAGTTTCTTCCTACTCTGTATAAACATTATTGGAATTTACTTCCGAATCACAAATGAAATTGACATCCGAAGAAATATTCTTGATCGAAGAGAATGCGTGCAAAAGAATTTATCATTAAAGTATGAAAGAAATCAAGAGAAGGAATTACTGTTAAGCATCTTACCAGAACATATCGCCGAGAAAATGGAGAAAGATATCAAGCACATGATCAAGAAGTTGAATGAAAGGGAGAGAACAAAAAAGTTAGTAAAATCATTAAAAAAAATGTTTTCAATTTCATGACGTTGATTTATTCTTGACTTCTTCTTTTAGAGTGGAAAAAGTGATTCCCAATCCATCAACAAGTAGACAGTGGAGTGCTATAAAGTAAGAGAATTTGAAATCGCCAGGTCTTTGACATTTGAACAGAAGTTAAATTATCTGAAATTGTTATGGCATTTGATGAAAATAACAACAAACATTTAACAAAAAGTTTTCAATCGTCAAGCCTCGATAAACATTTCGTTGCAATTTAAATAAATTTATAATTGAAATCATCCTTTTTCAAAGTAAACTTTACGCTGAAAAACATTCCAACGTGTCAATTTTATACGCTGATGTCGTCAGATATACGCAAATGACATCTCAATTGCCAGTCCGAACATTGGTCGAAACGTTACACGAGTTGTTTGTGAAGTTTGATGAGGCATCAATTGTAAGTGTTATTAAAATCAAATTATTTTGATTCTCAAGTTATTTTAATCATTCTTTCAGGAGCATAATGTTCTGCGCATTAAGTTCTTAGGCGATTGTTATTACGGAGTTTCCGGAGTACCAATAAAAGACAAAAGACATGCTAAAAATTGTGTTGATTTGGGCTTAAGAATGATTCGAGATATTCGTGAATTGCGAGCTTCAAGAAAGATCAACATTGATATGAGAATAGGCGTTCATTCAGGAAGCATAATTGGCGGTGTTATGGGATCTTGTAAATGGCAATATGACATTTGGTCGAAAGATGTTGTTATCGCCAATAAAATTGAGTCAACAGGCGTAACGGGGTAAAAATTATTTTAAAATTCTCGTGCTAAAATCTCATGTGTCACGTTTAGGAAAGTTCATATAACGGCACAGACTCTTGAGCTTCTTCACGGAGAATACAGTTACGAGGAAGGAACCATAAACGCTCGAAATGACGAATTTTTAGTTAAAAATAACATCAAAACATTTCTCATCACACCCAAGAAGACCAGTGTCGTTAATGACGTAAATAATAAAATGATTTGTGCTTTTAAGAACAGAGAATGAGATTTATGGAAGCTTTGTGAGAATCTTTGATCTTTGGAATTAAGATTCAATCTAATCCCTTAACGATCTCCTTATACATTTAATCTAATCTTAAAATGAGATTTAATCTTAATCCCATCAAATCTCAAACTCTGTTTATGCATTTCAATAAAGTTAACGCCATCAATATTTGCAGATGCAAATTAGGAAAGTAAGTAAAGACAGGAGTAATGTAAATCACACCAAACCGGACGATATGGTAATGTAATAACAGTTTATGGCTTTATTAATGTAAATTTTATTTGAATATTTTTTCTTTCATAAAGTCGACAATATCTGAGATTGCGGCTGCAAACAGAAAGAATTTTATGATGAATTCAATGGAACAGTTTCGTGATATTATGAAACAAACAAACATAGAAATGGAGTTGGAATTGGAAAGAATGCCAATTGGAAAGTTTCAGTAAGAATCACGAAAGCTCATTGAAAGTTTCAACAGCTATAAAAATAAATTAAAAAAATCATTTCAGATTAATGAAATATGTTACGCAAAGAAAATTAACAACTCCGGTGCCAAGTCGAACATTTTACGGCAGCGGTTCAATCTCCGAGTTCGAAGACTTTAGTTATCAAGCCAAAAAGATTAATAAACCTTCAAAACTTCTGCTTCGATTTGCCAATCCAAGTTGGGAATGGAGTTTTCTGAATCAAGCTGATGTGTTGCTTAAGTATAGCGTTTTTATGAGCTGCATCGTGTTGTTGACGATTTTCTCAATTCAAGTTTTAAATCAATCGTGAGTTGATCTTTAAGTTTATTTATTTATTTATCTACTTTTTCTATAAACATCGACGACAATGTGACAGACAATTGTAGTAAAATTATTTATTTACTACACAATTAACATCGCATTTTTTGATATTTTTTTCAGTAATGGAATTTTATTTTACTGGTGTACAACGGTGTCAGCATTGCTAATAATCGCGATCGTCCCCTTCGTATGGTTTAAGAAGATTTGGGATTTCATTAAACCTGTTCACGATTCAGATGGATCGATGGTTGTCCCGCCTAGAAATCGACTTTTAAAAGCTCTTTATGACTTTTCGTTCGATATCATGTCGAATGCATATTGGAGAACGGCAATTTACTTAGTTGTTGTGATTGTTCTGACCGTCGTTTCGTTGCTTCATTTGGTATGAAAACAGTCGTTGAGTTCATTATTGAATTATTCGTTCAAAACTTACGCTCAACAAACATGCAGAACGGAAAAATAATTAAGTCAAGTTTCTTTTTTTTATAATTCGCAGGTAGAATGCTATGAGATGGAATGTCAAGATAGCAAGTGCAACGATAACTATGAAGATTACAGCAAATTCTCAACATGTCTCAACTCATGGGTACTCGTAGATCACATTGCAATCTAGTTTTATATAAAAACATAATTTTTATGCTTCCTTTTTCAGTCGGTCACTCAATGTCTCGTTCTCTCCATTTGCATGTGCTTCCTTTTCTTAAGAATCCATTTCTTACTGAAGCTGGCGGTGGCAGCCATCATTAATGCAGTTTATTATTACATAATCTTTTATTGGGTTGAATATATTTACGATGTAAGTGAAAATTATTTAAAAACTTTTCATCACTTTTAACGTTTGTCACGTAGCATGTTAACGATTCTCTTATGTTATTCATTAAGCATATTTAGTTCATGAATCTTAATAACAATTAATAGGATAGCGCAACGGCAAATCCAGCGATGGACTCAAAGCTGGCACATTTCTTGAAGGTTGCAGTTTCTACGGTTATTTTTCATATTATCGATCGTCAGTCTGAGTACATATTACGTGTTGGTTTTATGTGAGTAAGATGATAAATAATGATAAGACATACATACATAAATTTGCATATTTTTTACATTTTATGAACAGTTGGAAGCAAAAACTTGCTGAAAAGAAAAGAACGTCAATGATTACAAAAGAAACGAATAAGATTCTCGTCCACAACATTTTGCCAGTTCATGTCGCTGAACTGTACTTGAACTCACAAATTAAAAATGAGCTTTATAACGAAGAGTATGAGAGTGTCGCTGTGATGTTTGCGACGATTATGAATTTTGACACTTCATCAAACACAATTGACGGTGAGAGCAACGAGTTGAAAAGTTTGAATGAAATTATTTGTGCTTTCGATGAGAAAATCTTAACAAAAACGGGACGAATAAAGATTGAGAAGATTAAAGTTGCTGGATGGTCCTACATGTGTGCTTGTGGCTTGGAACCAGGTCAAAGCGACTCAAATTCGTCAACACTTAAGGGAATCTACGATGGAAGACGAAGTTTAGCTATTAATTCGATAATACTTAGAAACCAACTTTCGCCTCGAGTTCACAAAATGAGTGTTCGACAATCGAATAATGTTGTGATCACACTCGTTGAGTTTGCTTTAGAGTTAATGAGAGTTCTTAAGAAGATTAGTGAAGAGAATGAAAATTTCAAAGACAAGCCGCCTTTGCAGCTTCGCGTTGGGATTTCTCATGGGAAGGTGATGGCGGGAGTTGTTGGTGCTTTGAAGCCGCTTTACGATATTTGGGGGAATAGCGTTAATATGGCATCAAGAATGGATTCAACTGGAATCCCCGGAAAGATTCAGGTGACCGTTAAGAAAACAAAACTTTAAGGTTCATTAACGTTTATTTATTTATTTAGGTTACTAAAGAAACTGCCAACGTTCTCAAATGTTTCGGCATCGAGTGTCAATTTAGAGGTGAAATAAATGTGAAAGGAAAGGGACTCATACCGACATTCTTCGTTTCAATAAACGAGTCACTTGAGTTCGAGAAAGACAATGACACTGACACTCAAGCTCAATCATTAAAAACAAACTTAAACTCATTAAGAAATCATCTTTGATTTTACGTCAACGTGGAGATTAAACATTTGCTCAACAATTCATCATATCAGGAATGATTCATAATTAGGATAAATTAAATAAATAATAAAAAGCTTTTGTAACAATATTAAGTATAAAAACTGTTGTTGTTTATTCATTAAATTTATTGTAATTGCAATTTTTTTCTGGTTGATATTTTTACATTTACCATTGCCAGTTGCTGTTTCTTTCCTGAATATTTTTCATATAAATTATGACATCATACAAAAGGATGAGTTATGAAAGCATCGAACTTGATTCATTTATTTACAACGAACGTTTCTTTATTGTAAGATTGTTACAAATATCGTCGATGCTTCCTTCACTAGTCCATCAACGATTATCCTTCATTAGAATTCATGAAAGATTTTATTTTAAATTAAGTCATTTCATCAACTATTATTTCCTCACGTCCATGTTGACATCTAAATATTGACGTTTTAATTGAATTATCTTTGCAATTGTCGCTTGCTATGAAAATATTTGAAGCAAACAAATAAATAAACAAAAAAATTACCCAACATGTAATAATTAACTTATAAGGCTTGTCATTATCTTTCTGATTAATCTAAACAGCAAAAGGTGAATTAGATTAAATCAAGGTCTTGACTTTGATTCTATTACAATGTAAAAGAAAAATATTTTCCTTTATTAAGATTTCAATGAATAATTTTTAAATTAATGGAATTAAGTTTTCCGAAGAACATTGGGTGGGTTGAGATATGTACAAACAATTAAAATTTTTCTAATTAATAAAATTCACAACAAAGTAGATAAACCATTACGGAAAATTGTTTAATTACGGAAAATTGTTTGTTTGATGTTTACACATAAAAAAGTTATGAAGATAAAAAATTGATTTCCATTTTGATCGAATAATTTTCCCTTTGACTTTGTTTGAGATCATTTCCAGACGAGAAGGTGAGAGAAGAACGAGATACTTATTAAAGTTCTGCTATTATTTTCTATAACGAAATCAACAACTTTGCCGAGGGCAATCAATTTTTTTTTCGTTAATTTAGTTTGCTTGTGTTGCTGTAATTATTTTTAAGATTTTATTCGCTCATGAACGTTTCTAAGAAGCATACGAAAAGAAGACTTTTAATGGGATTTTTAGCGTAATATTTTTACACGGTTCATTGAATCGTCTTCTTTATTTTGTGGAATTTTCCTCTTAGAATGTATTTGGGAAAGCCCCAAAGATGAGCTGAAGAAACAGTTTCTGAGGTAAATAGAAACAACCTTTGAGCATGATCAAATCTTCAACGTAAATTTGTCACCTTCCACTTGAAAGTCAACACACTAAAACACGATTAAAATCAATTACTGACTTCTACATAAAGTAAGCGAATAATTTCAATTTATCAATTTTTCAACTTCTAACTTCTTCACATTTTATATTCTGAAATATCCACGAAATGAAATAAAGGAAAACAAATAACAAGTTTTATTTTCTTGACGTCAATCAAAATAAGCTTTAAATATGAAAAATTAATTCAAGAATTGTTGAAAGAATGATGAGAACAAGCCAACTGCCACTGTTGATAGATTAAACAGTTGGCTTTTAGAACAACAATAAACATTAATCACAGCACACAAACCTAAATGATGAATAAGTTAATGTAACCAATTGTGATTGTTTGAACATCATCTGTTTAAGCTTCTGAAGACATCACCTGAAAGAATTGTTTTGTTGTTCTTCTCAAAACACACAAAAAATCATAAACGTTGGACAGAACTACAACAAAGACACGAAAACTTTTATTGTATTAAATTAAACAGCCCTTCGATTTTATTTATTTCTTTTATTAATTCTTTTTGACACATTTTTTTAAAAACATTTCCTATCAGATTTGGGATCGTTCGCACATAACGTCGGTAATTATAAAAAAATTAATTTGATTATTGACTCAATATTATGACTAATATTGCATACATTTTCACTATGACTCTTTTAAGTTGGTCGAGATATTCTCACTTCAATGGCATTAGTTATAAATGTTGTCATGACGCAACAAGCGAACGAGCCCTTAAGATAAATATATTTTCATAATAATTACTTACACATAACATTTTGTGTTAACATAAATTGAGCAATTTAAGGCGCTTTGTTTCGCTTCTTTGAAAGCTATTACCATACGAAGGTTATGACCAACAAATTGAAGATCAAAAGAAGAATAATTTAGAAAACTTTTCCGAAAAATTTAAGAAGAAATCATTTGGAGATATCCAAGATATGTCACATTTTAATATATCTCGTTAATTCTCATAGATAATTAAAATTCTCCACTTCAAGATCTAAAACTTGTGTACCACAACCTTTAATTTAAATATTAACTAATTTATTCTTAATTGCCTAATAATATCCTAATGAAAAAAAAACGTACAAAAATTCGTCTTTATCGACTAAATAATTTTTTTTCTCCTCCAATAATTCTCCCTTCTATTTCCCCATTAGAAAAAGTTAGCATTTAAGTCTTTGAGTTTATGATTCTTCGTCATTACTGCTTGAAGAATTTATCGTCACCATGGGTTTAACATGATGCTTGTTGTGCGACGTGTGATGTGATTTTGGCGATGATTTCAGCAAGTGATAACTGTCGCGATGTGCAAGAATTCGATGTTGTCCATTGATAATGAGATTGCTTCCTCGTCTTAGTGATCTTCGTCCCATCTCAAGCAACTCAACAGTTGGGTCACTTGAGAATACAAAGTTCTTATACGCTCGAACAAACACGAAAATGATGATGAACGCACCACCAACAATCATCGCATAAGAGAAGATTGGAATGGCTGTAGGAGCGAAAACTGTTCCAAGATAAATCCATCTACGAATTGGTGGTGTCAACTCATTCACACCCTGATTAAAAGAGAAAAATAAAACGTTTAATCCATTGAATGATGGCAACAAGTGTTAAACTTGGCATTGAAAAATTCACCATGAGCATTAGAAATGAAAGAGAAAAATTATCTAAACAAAGCCCTTGAAAATAACACAAAAAATGTTTTTTTACCTCTTCGAGCCACATAATTGGAAACATAAAATCTCTGAACTTTTCAACTGCTTGGATGTTCGGCGTATGATCAACCTTAAGATTCAATTGAACACGAACTTTGCCTTCAACAGGGACGCCCAATTTCTAATCATTTTAATTCAAAATTATTATCAAGATCAAAAGTTTTGTAACTTTTTGTACGACTTACTGGTTGAATTTTGAAATATGTTTCATGAAGTTCTCGTTGCGGTGATAAACCTTCGACTTGCTTAAGAAATTTTGGATCTGATTGATAAAAGTGTGGATTTGAGATGAAAACTGGGGCACCTGTAATTAAGTGTTGAGTTATTATAATTATTTAAACATCTTCGTTAGACTTTGATGTTTTATGTCACTAATTATCTTAATGACTCTTTTTTTCCCTTCTTCTTTAATTTACTTACCATATTGACACGGACTTATATTCTGAAGTCCGTCTTCGGCTACGTAATCGTCTTCATTGAAGCATTGGTTGTCTTTATTCTTACCGCCGAAAATATCGCGCGGTAACAAATACAAATCAGCATCAATGCCTGAATATAATTAATATGTTTTTTGTCATGACTTGTGTCGCAATTTTCGTTTCTTAATAGTTAAATTATTTACCATCTTTGACCACTGACTTGGAATATTTTAATGGAATGATTCGGCATAAATCTTTGTCGTAAACATAGACTGTATCGGATTTTGTGATATCTCTTGGCGGAAAGAATGAACCTTCAGACGCGCTGATGTTGTAACATGGTGGTTCTCTCCAGAAAGGTAATCGATCGAGACCGTTCAAGCGGTCAATGTACCCAAACTTTTGCATTCCGTTCTCTCCTAGTCCAGTGTTGATTGTTGAGACTTCAGTGAGTGTTCCATTTCTCTGTGTTTAAAGAAATAAATCAGAAGTTTTAGTGATTTATGTTAATTACAACTTAAATTTAAATTCTCAAATCACTTAACAATTTAACAGTCATTGAAATATTTGAAACTCATTTCTATTTATATGCAGCTGACTACCTGGCAAAATTGACTAATGAACATTCGCTTCTTTTCTTTTCTTTATTTAAAATTGTTGAATAATATTAGCAGAAGATGATTGTGGGAATTTTAAGCAAAGCTTCGGAAATATTTTTCTCTTCACGTGTTTGTTTTATTCAAAGCTTTTCATTTCATAGATATTTAGACATTCAGATCTAATAATAAGATAATCTACGTTTGGGGTGATCTGGTTCAAGAATTTAGGAAGTGGAAAAGCTTTATTATTATCTACTTGCACTTAGACCTTCACTGTTTGTTGCTACGTTGATTTGACATTGACATTGAAATATTAAATAGGGAGAGTGAATGGAATGTGTGTGCTTGTAAAGTTGTTAAAGCTTCATCAAGTATTAATGTTAATTATTATTTTTTTAATTTCGGTTAAGAACCCTGCTGCTTATTCATCTTGACAATGACTCAATCGAAACCATTGACAAACACAAGCTGTTCACGTTTGTTGAGACTTTATTTCATGTATCAATTAATCAACAACGATTTTGATTGAATGTAATAAGTAGCGAGTTATTTAGTGCTTGTTCGCTGTCAACCTAGAAATTCAAATAACTTCTTAACTTATTCAGGAAGCATATAAATGTGTAAATTATTCTAATTGAAATAGTATCAAATTTTAATTGATCTTTTAATCTTTTTGATGTCATAAAAATATATTTAAGTTGTCATGTACTAGAGAGTTGAATTACTGTTAATTTATTTATTACTGTTATTGAAGCTCTTCGGCAACTTTAACTGTTAACTCATTAACAAAGGAATCCCGTGAATTTTTTATATTCAATTCAAAGCATCTTAATTGATTATAATTCATTAACTCTCGTCTGACAGTTTCATTGTTAAGAATATTAAGCTGTAAGCTTCATAATTAGGTAATCAATATTCGCGATTTTATAAAATCTAAAAATAAATCACGTGAAACTATTGATTTGAAGCATTGTTTATTTAATTTTAGTAAGTAAATATTATCGGTCGATTTCATCATCGTTCAATTTAATCCTTTTTCGTAGCAAAATTGTAAAATTTTTGAATAGCTTAAAATATTTTTGGTTTTCTTATACTTTAGTGGATTTAAATATTTCGTAGAGTGAATGAACTTAAAATATTAAATTGTAAATAAATCCATAATAACTACGCTTCACTTATTTAAAATAATTTATTTAAAGCAATTAGCATTGGATTGAATCATTAGGGAATTAAATTGATTTATAGTTCTAACATTTTCTCACATTATTGCAATGATAAAATATGTAGAGTAACTAATAAAATGATCAATAAAAATCCACTTAAAACCCACTTACAGATGAGATATTAATGATCCATGAGAAAATATTTTGATTTTGTGAAAAAGATTAAATAAATTAAATAAATTTACAATGAAAGCAACTTTGTGTGATGAATTACATAGCAAGTGCAAAGATACATGAAATACAAATCAACACCAATTAATTTGTTCCCTCAAATACAGATTTTTGACCTTAGCTGCTGAGTGGTATTTTATACCGCGCAGCAGTGAGCACTTCTCGTGTTCGCAAAACGTTTTTTTGACTTGAGAGATGATTTTTAAGGAAATACCTGCTGGTTTAGGTGTTATTTAACACTTGAATAGATTTTTATGATGACTAAGCCTTCAGGTGACCTCAAGGATGATGATTTAGCTACCTGAATATCATCTCCACCATATATTATAAACATTTTTCATTAGATTGATTAACAGTTAAATCATTGGTGCATTGAAGAGACTGCGTTTTGAGAAAACTCTCAAAGCTTCCCGAGTTTGGTCAAAAATAATTAATGAAGCTGATATAAAGTTAATAATTTTATTTTTTTCAAGGAATATTATCTCGAGTTTGACTTTGGACTTAAACATTGAAGAATGTAAGGTAAAATGTAAGTTTATAGCGATTAAATTTTACATCTAAATATTCATTCAGAGCTTATTGAATCAAATCAAAAGTTTTAATATATGAAAAAAAAATCGGAATATCTTAATAAATCAATTTTATTATAAAAGAAATTTTCAAGTGCTTATGAATAGAATAGAAGTTTTAAGTAGTGACAAATTGGATAATGATTTTAATTTATTTAAATCTTATTTTTAAATAATTTGAGAAAAGTCTCCAAACTTTAAGCACTTTTTGTATCTCTACAAAATTTTATGTTTTTGCAAACTCTCCAAATTTGTATCCTTAGCAAAGGTCAAAATCTCCGTTCCAATCGCTGAACAAAACATATTTAAGTGAAAAAAAATTGAAATTATTGTTTACAGTGAATTTTTGATCGTATTAAAGATTACAAAGCAATTTCAACTACTTAATAACCCTGTTAATAACTTATTGAAAGGTAAGTTGTTCAAGTGAAGTTTTTCAGATAAATTGAACTTCAAATTGAAAATGCATGGTACTCGAAATGTTTAACATGAATAGACAGACAGCTTGTCTTATAAAACCTATATCATATATTAACTTTCAACCTTGATTGCTACCACAATTAAACATAGTGGTCAGTCAAGAGTGGTAAATAGCTATAACGAGTAGTCACTCAAAAACCCTGTAGGTGCCACCTGATAATTCTTATTATTATGCCACATAAAGCATCACAATCGACCATAAATTTTCACATGTCATATTTTTCAGTCACACTCTCATCATTTGTCATAAAATTAACAGACAATTGCTTTCAATATTTCTCCAAAACCAAAATAATAAAAAAAAAAGTCATAATGACTTACTTGACAATAAAAATGCAAAAACATGACATTTATTTTAATTAAATAACAGCCAATGAGACGGTTTTGTGTTGCAACATGTTCAACATGCATCAAAAAACATCGAGTGTTAATAATTATTTTAATAAATGATTTTATTTTTCATTTTATTATAACACCAACCTTCCTTTTAATTTAATAATAAACGTTTTAATTTTCCTGTTGACATTTCATCGAAATCTCAATTTTCGTAAGTGTCGCATGATTTATGTCATTTGTGCATGAAACAAAAAGGAATTTCACATAAAAATGCCATCACGAACAGAGATGGAGATTATCAATAGTTATTTGTCCTTTACTTTGTTGCGTTTTGATTCATTTTTCTGAAGTTTCAGAAGTGTGGGTAGATATGCGTAAATGTTTTCTTTTTTGAAAATAATTGAGTTGCATGCTTTCAAAAGAAATGAAAAACCTTGAAATGTTAAATTTATTTAATTTATGGAGATGAAGTGAAGTTATTTATGAACAAGGTGTTGATCAACAAGCTTGATATGAAGTTAGCCGGCACTTCTGGGAAGCATTACACCAGCTTTGTTACTTTAAATCAGTTTGTTGTTTATTTCCACTTTTCGTTCTACGCTGCTTGTAATCAATTTGCTGCGGATAACGATAATAACTATTTGAAGTGTTTTCGTTGAAACTTCTCAGAAGTATTTGTGATAAAGCATCACAGAGTTAATCAATACTTTGAGAATACGCACGCAAAATTTTTATTGTTCATTGGCGAATTAAAATCGAGAAATTGTTTTACTAATTGAATTCCTGAAAAAAGTAATTTATCTGACGCATCTTAAATTATTTTAGAGTTAATTTCCGCTGCTTCTTAGTATTTAATGAACTGATTGAAGGTTTTCGGTGTAGCAAAAAAAAGTTGCTTTAACTACTAATAACAGTTTAACGCTGATCAATTGAAGTATTCTACGTCGCATTTCCATGAAAAACAAAATAAGTTCAATAAAGGTCAGGCTGTTTAAACTAAATAACAGTTTTTTGTTCCACACATGCTTAAATAAGGAAGAAAATTTATGAGCTGCAATTAATCGGCAGATTAATCTTCAAACGACACAACAATGTAAACATTAAAATCTCCTTTCATAGTAGAAAAAAGTTAGCACGTTTTCTAAAATCGATTACAATTTATGTGATCATTTGAGGTGACAAAGCAGAAATAAAACTAATAAACAAATCATTTGAAATTCTAAAGAAACTTCAATAAAAAATTTACAATTAAGAAAAGTTTTGTAGGGAATTCCAAACTGACTCGAGACGAATGCGTGACGAATTGAATTCAAATTGAATATCTTCACTCACCCCATTAAGAAGTCCCATCTTTGCCATAGGCCGTTTATTCCGCGGATAAAACTTATGCGCTAAACTGACCAGCGTGTCGTCGTAACCAAACACCAGCTCGTCAGCAGTAACTGACAAGAAAGGCTTATACTTCGCTGCTGTTAGCATCAGTGATATCGTTTTCGACACCACATATCCAAGCCGCTTACTCTGCGTCGTAAGTGTCTAAATTATTAAATGGAAAGGAAATAAGTAATCGATTAAGTCATTGAAGTTTTTGTGTTTGCTCAATTAAAATTAATTGCTTGACATCTCGCTCCAACTTAACAAGACATACTTACAAGTAGTGGAATATTTGGCGTAATTATTCGAAGATTCTTATCAACGCTCAGCTCGGGAACGAATTGCAAAATCTTCTTGTGCTGGTATGAAACAGTGTAATTATCATAAAACTTAACATTTACTTTTTCCATGTCTTCCCTGCGAAGAGAAAAGAAACCAAAAAATGTAATTAATGGTGAATCTGATTAATTTAGTAACAAGCAAGTATATTTTGATCTAATTTTAATTGCACAAAAACAATGTTACAAGGTAAATTTTACAACGTAGATATTCATTTACGCAATTAATCAATGCAGAAATTAACGTGCTAATAATTGAAGTTTAAAAGTAGTTATAGAAATTGCAATGTCGAGACTAACGTTTACAAAGTTTTATGAAAGAGAAAGAAAACTCAATAAAGGCGCAAGAAAAATTGGGTCATACCTGAGGCCTCTCAAGGCGTAAATATGACTAAGTTGTGGATAAAAATCTTTCGATGATGAGTGCGCACATTTCTCAAGTTTCTCCATCTCACATTTCAAGGAGTACCGTATGAGAATCTCGCTACTGTAATTCACTTTCAACACTTTACCAATTTTCTTGTCTCTTACAATGTCTCTTGAGCTAATCAAACTGCAATTTTTATGTTGATCTCACTTGAAATTGAAATTCAATGAAACAAGCGAAGATATTTTCATAAGCTCAGTGATATAAACAATTATTGAATCACCAAAATGAGGTTTGATTATCTGTTCACTAGACTCTGACTGTCATTGTTTTGTGCAGTGTAAATAAATATCTGATACAGTGGATTCTCTTAAAATTGAATAAAAACTGACTCGGTAGATGCAGTTTCAACAACATTCGCATCGACGATCAGTTAAATTGCAATGCTAAATTTAAACAATCATTTTGTCATCGATTACGACCTTTCAACTTCAATCTTACTGTTTATTTATTTAACAATAATTTTCCAAATTGAATTCTGTATTGATGAGGGAGAGAAATTGAGCTTATCTGACTAAAGATAGAAACTTTTGAAACATTAAGCGGTTACAAAGAGTATAAAATTGTTGCAGAATTCTCATTCCTATGAAACAAGTTTTATTTATTCCAACTCTCCACTGGTTCGACAGTCACTGGGCTATCAATTGCAACTATTTTTTTCTTTTTATGCACATAAATCTGGCAGCTCATTGGCCAATTGCCGTTTTTCTCGAGTTATGATACGATGAAGCCAGCGGTGGAGTATGGAGAAAGATCGAGTTTATTACATAAATTGACCAACATATATTAGCTTTTCTTTACGAAATTTTTCTCTTTTTTTCATTTTTGTGTTAGCATTTAATGCCAAGAGTGAAAATGTGTACAAACATAAGCACATGCCACCATCTACTTTGTACATGTTTGGAAAGGAAAAATCTTTATTGACAAATCAATGAGCGAAATGTATTTATTTACTGCTAATTTGTGCAACTGTTATAAATGATTTGATAGGCGATTTTATGGATAAATAATTTTATTTTCGCCACAACAAAAAACTAAAAAGAAGGAAAGTGAAGCCACATAATAATTCATTTTCCCAGTGGTTTTTTAAGTCATTCAGTCTTTAAATGGTTTCTCTTTCATTTACTGTTTAATGATGATGATTAAAAAAAAAATCGGTAATGTGTATGGCGTTAGGTTTGATATTTTTGCATAGTAAACAACCATAACCATGTAACAGTTTACCGTTGATCTATACACATATCCATGTGAATTGCAATGTAAATTTGTGCAATTATTGCAACGAGAGACATTGGTTAAGACGAGATGCATTGGTATAATGAGATTTGAAAAATTTATTATTTATTTAGTTTCCTTGAGAAATTGTTGAAACTCCGAGGATTTGTCGTAGAATTGTTCAAAGTTCATGGAACAGCAATTATCAATGAAATGTGTAAAGTAGCCAATCATATAATTTCCATCTACTGTCGCTTTACTTTGATCTCAGATTTTAAAGAATTGTTGCACTTTACACACAAGCTCCAAGCACAGCAAGGAATAAAAAAAAATAAGTAAAGTTGTAACAGTTATTGGAGATGTAAACAAAAGTTGTTTAAGTTGAACAACCTTGGACTCAATCGATGTCAAAAACTATTGCAAGTTAAGAATTCTAAGATACAAATTTGTAAGCAATTGTGAGTATTACTTGCTTGTATCTGCTTAGAAACTTCCTGAATCAACATTTTTTTCTTCAATTTATTAACTTCATTGAACTTCTGTAACATTTATGCTCATATATTTCTTTTAGATACTCTCAGCATGTCTCAAGTTATTTATCTTAAAGGTTTTAAAAAGACATTTATTTAAAAGAAGCTGTAAAGATGATTTATCTTCAGCTTTAAGTCATAAACTTGAGACGATTTGTATGTTCACTTAGGAAGGGAAGTGGGACTGACTTACCTATAAACAAAAGGTCCTACTTCAACTAGTTTTGGTTTCTCTCCATTGAGAAATTCTTCTGGATTTGTAACATTAAAAATGTAGACTTTTGTTAAACGTATCACACCTGGACGTTGCCAATAGTGGAAACTAAGCGTTCCATTCCACAATCTTAAATTCTGTAATGATAAAAAATGTTTAATAAATTGGAATGTTCATGAATATTTAGCAAAACTTTTTTTACCTTTAAAATAAAATAATTTAACCAAGGAACAGACGATAATATGACACCAGCTATTAAAGTAATTATACCAAACACTATCACAGCCACACGATCTGTAAATGAAGTAGAATAATTTCAGTAAATTTATAAATGCTGGATTAAAGCTTAACATTCCAAAATTTTGTTAATTTATTTTGCTAACTGACTGAGGTAATCTCCTGCTTCGGTCTCACTCGCAAGCTGTGTCAATACTAGTAAAGTTAAACTTCCAAATTGATTCTCGTTTTTCAAGTACAATTCATATTGATAAAAGAAGAAAAAAAAAGATTCTTTACTCCTCGGTAGCAACCAAACTTATCTTCAATCCCAATGAACTTTAGGCAAAGCTACTTAAGCTCAGTTACGTTTATTAATATGCAAAAGAGAAGGTTTCAAAATCAAACAATGTGCAAAGTCTAAAGAAGTAGTGATGAGAAGCTCTTAATATCATATACGAAGGTCAAGTACTCGTGTTTGTAAAGCTTCACTATACGCGTAGATAAATCCAACAAATATTCATTCATTTGCTGATTTAATAATTAAAAAACAAATAAAATACTAATTAAAGCATTGGGTCATTTTTTGGAAGTAGCTGGATGGGTTGCCATCAAATGGTTTGATTTAATTCGACATTCTGTGTGTATGTGAAGATTTTTCATTTACACCTGATTGAAAAATCGCACCTCATTTGAATACCTATAAGCGTCAATGAATGATCACACAAAATTATTAGTGGTCATGGCATTGATAATGACACAAATGCTGGCTAAATATAAAACGACAACGACAATTCCCTCTGTTAACTTGTGTATGTCGTTTACATAATCTTTTGCTTTTCTGGTAGGCAAACATCATGTTTTAGGCAATTTGTTAGCACAAACTTTTGTGGAGGTTCTAAGGAGCTTATGCAATCTTTGTTTGTTATGATAACAAACCACAAAACCTGCTTCATACACTTTAGATAAACTAATAAAGCACGCTAATTATAATTTTCATTTAACTTCACAAATTTGATTGTTGAAGTTCAAATTTGATCTTTGATTCTTCTTTGTCTGTTATCTGATAGATTCACCTTGCTGGCTATCTTATCTATTAGTTTTATAGTTTTGTTAACTATGCACACTCGCAAGACATTGAACTGCTTTCTAAGTGCATAGGAAATTTCCACTTACAACTTAAGCCAAATGACGTCAGTAAGAAGAATTTTATTTCTTTTCATTTGAGCACACGATTAAGATTCTTGTTTTAACATTTTCTTCTTTAAGCTTAAGTGGGTTTGCAGGAATGTTGTTTATCTAAATAAGAGAGCATAAAACTCTTGCACCACAAAGTGTTGTGCCATCAGAATACTGCTTTACATTTTATTCAAGTTTTTAATTCAGATGACTTTAAAATTTATGCAACAAAACATTTCCATGCTCTCTTTATGATCTACAAAGATATCGCTTTCAATAAATATTTAATGTTAATTAAAAGCTTTACGTTTCATTGATTTGAGGCTAAGTTGACAACTTCTGCTACATCTTTTAGCAAACAATGTATTTAAACATTTGGTTTTAATGAAGAATAATACATCGATCGCCTTGGCATTTCTTAAAAAGATTTTTTCACTTCTTCTTTCCCTGAATCGACGGTTAACAATGGAAAATGAATTGATGATCAGTTTTGATGGCAGTCTATGGTCAATAATGAAAATCTATTCAAAATGAGGTATTAAAAATCTGATTCTTTGACATTTGCATAAAATTGATTTTATATTAAAGTTCAATGGCGAAATCCTTACAAACTTCTTAAACTTTGACTGGTCTTGAAAAGCATTTAAAGCTCTTTTTTTAGAAAGTTTCTTTTTGTGATTAAACCAGACGAGTTTACAGACAAAGTAAGTAATGTTCGATCCATTAAAATCCCCCGCGATCTGTTCTTGTTTTTGAATAATTTCTTCGTAAATTAACTTGATTTAATTATTATACTTGTTGATAAATACTTCTTTTGTAGAAAAAAACACATTAAAATGTATGTCAAGGTCCTGGTAAATATTTTGTAAATTATACGCTTGAATTAATCTCATTTAAGCAGAAAACTTATGTGCATCAATAAGATTTGCATGCTTCAATTTTAATTCACCTGCAATAACTCATTAAGTAAAAATTCTTTGATATGTTCAAGCACGATCGAACTTTGCAATATTTCAAATTAAACCGATCATATGTTCGAGCTTTGAAGGAAATAAGAAAAAAAATTAAAGACAAATACACATACATAAAAAAGTTAATTGCAGCACAGAAAATTCAAGTAAATTTTAACAACAAAGATGTTCCATCGACAAATGATGTAACATTTACAATATTAATTTTAATTTAGTCTAAAACTCTCATTGAAATCAATTACGAAGTGTTTGGAATGCCATATGAGATTAAACTAACAGGTGGAAACGCTGTTGCGTTTTTACAAATCTCTAAGGCAATATTAATAACCATGCAATGAAACAAAAACAACAAAAAAACTTCGGCTATGAACAAATAAAACTTCCGTGGCATGTTAAATGTGAGAGTGAAAAGTTTCAAATCAAAGCTCTTTTTTTTCCATAATTTTCATGCCCATGAAAAATTACTAACCGAGTCTCTAATGTTGATTTGAGTAATTCGAGTATTAGTTCATACATTTTATTTTTCATTACTGTTCATTAATCAAGGTCGCTTTAAGCTTCGCACAGATGCCTGAGGGAAATTTGATGTTGGTTGATTGTCTTCAAGGTGGAAAGAAGCTTGATGTGTATGAGTTTTATTTATTTATGATTGAACAATGTTCAATAGCAAGAATCTTCAACTTTTATCAACACAACTCGAAGATGTCTGACTCTGACATGATCTTATTTATTCACAATCCTTTTCATTTTGTTTTTTGTTGGAGCTTGATAAATATAATTATAGTGGTTTGACAAGCATCGTCTACGAGTTTCAGTTTCAAACGTAATGTTATTGAATATCAGGTCAGTAAGGTAGTAAACTAAAGCAAGAAAATGCATTGCAAACAAGCTGCAGTTTGAAAAAGATTCGAGTTTTCATATAAATATAATTTTTAATACTATTTAACTTTATGTATGTGCATTTAGAGTCAACGTTACGCAATGTTTTGTTATGAGTGAAAACTTTATTAGTGCATTCGCTTTATTTCCTTTCGTCAAGTAATAAAAGTAAAAGCTTTAATAAGTCTGGAATTCTTTAATTAAATAAAGATCAACGACACTTTACTGTGATAAACTCTAAAGCAACTTCCATTCAAGGCACAAATTTTTTATTCCACAATCTACCGAAACCTTCTTTCATTTATTTATAGTTCAAAGCCACTTCTGTTATGTCTCGATTGACTTGTACTATCTTTAATGAAATGTTGTGCTACCAAAGCTTGCAAATATTTTTTTTTATTTTTGTAAATTATAAAGCGTAAAAATTATTTCTTAATCGACAGTGGAACTGTCATTACCATGATGACAATCAGATGTTTTCAACGTCTCATGACAAGAAGATGAGTTGAGGAATATTTGTCAACACCGCATTAACGATGACAACGACTAATGCGTGTGAATTTGTCGTTCAAAGAATTATTATCATTTAACCTGCAGGTCATGTAGAATCAGTTTTGATTTTTCATAGGATGACCAGGTGTACAAATTAAGAAAGAAATTTATGAACCGTTCGATAGTTGAAGAGATAAAAGCATTTACATGAAAACGAAAAGTCAAGTCATCAATTTGTGATCTTTGGCCATCCTTGAAAATGTGAAATGAAAAAAACAAAACACAAGCATACGGACACTACCGTCAATTATCTTGTCGAACGTTGTAGAAAAAAAAAGCATCGCGACTTGTGAGTTTGATCATAGCAGTGAGATGTGATTTATGGAAATCAAAAGATGTCAAATCCACTTACTACTGTTGAATTTAGCTCCATAGGAGATGAGCATCGAGAGAGGGGTTGAACCACGATGTACACGCGGTATTCCAAATATTTGATTGCTCGCATTTTGACCGACTTTCAGGTAATTTTTGTGTAATCCCATATTAAAGTTGAGGAGTTTTTGTGTGCTTTATCAGGTTGTTTGAGCCTTTCTTCGATGATGTTGAACGTCTGAAATCACAAAAGACAAAGAAAAAGAAGAAATCAAATAATGGAATTAAACTTTTAAATGCAGTCATAATCATGAAACAAGAATCAGCTTGAAGCAAAATATTTTCCATTATAATATTGCATTCTGCTTTAAGCTATTTGCACTGATACTTGCTTAGATATAACTTCGCTTACTACAGCAAAAAAGCAACAAAGTTTTATAATGGAAAAGCAAAATTTCAAACGTACATGAATGTCATTGATCTTGACCTAAACATATTTATTTCACAACAGTCTCAATCTCTATAAATTCTTCTCTGATTCATATTTTTATTTTATTTTTTTCATCACACTTGCACTCTCAGTCGCAATTTTTATTATTTTTTTGGCATCGATTAATCTCACTTTTATTTTCGTACGAGAACGCAAAACGTGCTTCTAGTTGGAAACAATTATTTTATGTACTGTGAAGAAATAAGAGAAAAAATGTGTCCAGTGCGTTGCCTCGGTTTCTTTGACAGGGTGATATTTCTCCATTCTGTTTTAATCAGTTTCAAAAGCATGAAATAAGCGTGAAGAAGCAAATCGAATGTTAACATTAATCGGAATCGAATTCAGTGAAACTTTCGAAGCTTTATCTCTTTAGAGAAAGAGAAATAGCTGAAGAGTTAACGCCCGGTGGCGAATTCATCATAAAAGTATCAATTATTTTGACCCTCGGCGCGCAGAATATTGCAAAATCTTCGTTTATTAATAAAAATGTGTTGGGTGATTGTCCGAGATTTCTTCATGACATATAAAGGCAACTCCATAGAATAGCGAACTTTATTGTGATTTTGTCTGAATATTTTTTTTGGCAATTATTGCCTCGTGTAAAAGTTGAGTAGATTATTCCAAATTACATTTTACTGATAAAGTGCATTCACTTGGCAATTATTTTTTGGGCAGCATCTTCATTTGACTCGGTAAACAGTCTGGGAAGATTAATTTTAGTACTTTATTGGACAACATTGATGACCGAAAATTGTTGGGAACTTGAATTTCGTCGAACATCTGCTAATTACTTCAAAATATGTGTTTTTGATAAGAACGTCACGAAAGTTCAAAGTAGACAAGACGTTAATTAATTGCAAGTGAAATTAAAATTCTTTTCATCATCCTGCGAAGAAGATTTGAAATAATTGTTCAGCTTATGCAATCAACATCATAATTAATGCTATCATAATCGTCAATGTAAACAATGAGGAAAACTGAAGAAAAATATAGAAAAACGTTACTGATTGTGTAACTTTCACGGTCTACAAGCAGACACTCGACCAGACCTTGACATTGAATGTTTGTGTTATTTTCTTTCTCTTTCGTGAATATTTCTTGATACTTTCGTTTTTAAAGTAAAATAAAAATGTGAAAAAATAAGAGAAAATATTTTCAGCCTCTTTTAACACAATGATAAATTCATCTTGTGATGCTTCACGATTACAACAGCAAGTAAGACTGCGAAAAGTTAAACAACCTCCGTACAAAAGCATATGTGTACATGAATATTAATAATACAAGTGAATTCAAGTGAATGAAAGAACGAGCATCACAAAAAAAGTTATCGAAATAAATAATGTTGATATTTAAACATTTTAGTTGTGGGTTATGTGGAGTTATCATTAGCATACTTCAATTGTTAGGCAGACGATTTTGGTTGGTTTGTTTGCTTGTCTCATTTTCTACTCAATAAAAAAAACTTCAAGTCATGATTTTTGATTGTTGAAAGCTTGTGGTTGAAATGATATTTAACTTTAATGACATTAACTGTTTCTGTGTGTCCTGAAAGGAGTGAAATGTAGATGAATTTACCTGAATAGGATAAACAGGTCAATTGCGGCAAAAATTCAATATCACGGTTTATTTCTTGTTTCCACTATAAATAAATTGGTGCTATAAAGTCGAACTTGCATGCACACAGTTGAGTTATGCAATCGGACAGATAATACATCGAACCAAGCTATAAGTACAGAAATCTTTTTTTATTTTCTGTGAAATATTGTCGGAAGAACGAGCTTTGCGTGTTTTCACAATTGTTGGAAATCAAATAACAAATCAATAAAAATTGTTTGGTGATTTTTGAAACATCAACAATTTTGTTAATAATGTTTGGTAATTTCATTCAATAACATAATTGAAGCAAATCCGAGAATAGTGACCTTCATCTCAAGCTGCTGCTGTTGCTGCTGTTTATGAGTGAATTAACATCTTCGAGCACAGTTCACCAACATATAAGTTGGTCTCTATCTTGACTCCTTGACTTACAATTAAAAGTTTTATTAAGGTTTTTTTTAAGGAGATAATTTGAAGGAAAACTTTTAATCGCTTTTTATAGTAATTTGCTTCTTTTGATTGCAAATTCTTATGACAATGGAAAGTGTGGTAGATGAGAAGAAGTAAAAAAAAAATGTAACCATTAATAAAGTGTTAAAACCTTCAAAGATATTTTTCTCGTATATTTATTTGAGACTTGAAAAAAAAGGAAAACAACGAAACATGCGACACCAACCTTGAATCTGTCTAAAGCTTTCTACAGACATACAATTGTTCGGACCGACACAAATATATTACCGACACTCGAAAACAGAAGAAGAAGTTATGAAAAAAATAAAATAAAATTCAATCATGGTTTAATTACTTCAACACTAAACGCTGTTAACAAATTTGGAGAGAAAAAAAAATCATCCATTGATGAGATGAGTTGCGATCACTGGCGCTTCTTTAAATTCATAAAGCATTTGGTCTAAATTATCTCATCATTTAACGTGAACCAATATGGAAAGATCATGCAACGTCTGTCTTTCACGCTTTTCTTCAAAAAATGAAACAAGTCGATCGACAAGCTGCTATATTAATAAATTTGTGTTTCAATGAAAGTATTTTTTGAATATTGAAGTTGTTCATTCCCAAACTTATCGATGTTCGTGTATCCTGAGATGTAAATTGCAACAGATAATTAATTCAGAGTCTACATATAAAACTCCTCAAAGCGATCTCAGAAATGTAAATAAAGGAAAATCAGGAATAATTTAATTGGAAGTGGTGACTTCACTTAACGTACACCATAACAGAAACTACAATAAAAATGCATGTTCCAGTTTAAGGGCACTGTGCAATATATTTTGGTGAATGTTGGATATTTTTTTGCATCACTACGCTGTAATATTTGTTACGACTTAAGAAATCAATAAGTTGGTTTTTTAAGTCTCGTTCATTGTATTCTGATTTGTAAATCGTAAGTTAATTAAGTTTAAGTTTTGTTTTCACTTTCAATGTTGATTGCATCGTAAACGTTCTGAAGCACATTAAATGTTTAAGCATCGCAACTTTTAATTTCTTCAAATGATTTACTCGTTTTGAATAAAGCGTGTCAGCGAGAAAGTTATGCAATTTGAGACAACATCGGGATAATAATCATTTAATGTGTCTTTCAATGCCTATCGAACAGACATTGATGCAGATCTATTGCAAGAAAATGAATGAAAAACTGGATAACACTGTAACTATATGGCACCATCACACAACATCATGAGCAATACTTGTTATTTAATGATTAACTTGAATCAAATGAAAGAAACATGAAAATACCTGCTTTCATGAAACAATTTCATTGACTTGGGTCAGTTATGTGTATTGTTCGCAAATGCTTTTGTTTCTTTCCTTTTTTATTATTTGCGATACTCAAACGCATCTGTTGTGTAATGTACTGTTAAATTTGAGAAGAAAAGAAACGTGCAAAATGCATAATTTAATGCTTTATTGATTATTGAATTGTGTCGCTTCAAGTGTTACTTTGACAACATCAAAATATGTTAAAATAAGCGAAAGAAAAAAAAATTAAAAACTTTGTCAGGTTCGTCGCTTGTGCAAGTTACAAATTCTTTTTTCTTTCCCATCATTTAACATTTTATGAAGCCGAACGATTCTGTTCATCTTTCAGTCATTCCAGATCAACTTACTTATCGTAAACTTCTACTTACACACAAGGAAGTCCTTGAAATTGCTTTACTTGCATTCATTCTGTTGGGGTTTTCCACAATCCAACTACAAACACATTAATTCTTACGTGAAATTAAAATGCGTTTCAATCAAAGCTACTTCTTTAGGCAATTAAAAGTTTTACGTTACGCCTTTTTTTTTGTTTGTTCAGTTTCAAATTACAGAAATTTTCATAGTTTAAACATTTCTCTATTACATGTGTTTAAAATTTTGCGTTGCATAGAAGCTAATTTTTCTTTTTTTCACCTTTTTTCTTATGCAAGTTAAAGTTAATCTTCGACTCACAAAATTCATATTTTTTCCTATGTCTAAAACCGTAGCATGTTAATATATGTTCGATTTTAATGCTACCTGAATGAATGTGTGTGGCAGTAGACATTTTTTTTTCAAATCACTTCAATTATTTACTTTAAAATTGTACAACAACTTTAACACTATTCAAAACGTTTACGAAATTGCACCGAAAAAATAAAAACTTTTCTTCCACCTCAGTCAAATCAGTCTTTGAATTATTTTTTTCTTTTACTTCTTCATCGTTCGATTTTGTTTTGATGGAAGAAAATCGAAAATTTTGAAAGTTAACAGAGCGAAGAACTTTCCCAAAAATTGTTGTGATTATGATTTTGATATGTTTGGTTGTTATTAAAATTTTCTACTCACCTTAATTTTGATTTCTTAAATCACTTTGAAGTAGTTTTTTCGATATCCTTTTTGAAAAATGTCTTTCGTTCATTGAGATAATAATTTTTTTATCTTCCAACACTTTCAACATGTGACCAGCATCTACATAAACGATTATATGTTATACAGATATGTTTTTATTATGAGTGTAAACATGTTACGTATAATAAATAATTCTTTCGTGTTATCTTCAACTTAATCTCATGGATTCTTCTATTGACTTTGGGTTCGATGTCTTCTGTTCCATTAAACAAGTTTAACTTCATTTCCTATTCCCAGGGAATGAAAACGTGTTTACGTATATGATAATTAAATTGCATTCCCAACAGTCACCAGAAAAATAGACGAGAATTAGGTCGAAGCAACATATATTTAAGCTAATGAAACATACCGGTCGTATATCTTCACTGAAGAATTCTTTTATATCTATTCTCATTCTAATTGATAATTGAATGTTGAATGAATTATTTATACGCTTTAAGAATTTTTCTTTATTATCTTTAAAAACAACGACACTTTTTGGCACTAACTTGTGAAACGAAAACTTTTAACATCACCTCCAACATTGAAGCTTTATTTTATGTTTTAATATTTATCACAGATTTATGTTTACTTTAAACACTTGCAAAATATTTTTTTTATTGCTTGATTTTTAATATTTTTTCGAAATATCCTTTTATGAGGATAACCAAATGATATCCTTCCCAGATAGATTTGATTGCACTGCAGAAGTTCAATGTTGGATCGATTTAATAAAATTTAACAAGGCACTTAAAAAAATTTCCTGCTCAAAATTCTTCGATAAGCGCTAAACCGCGAAAACGTCTTATGCTTGCAATCGCGAAATGTAAAATGATTTTACCTGAAACTGAAAATTTTTCATTTTAACTATACAGCCCCAGTAAATAAGTAAACTCAAATAATCGTGTAAACTGAGAAGTTGAGCGTTGTTGAAGAAAAAAAATCACATTGCTCAGTCTCTGAGGCATACTAGCGTAAGTGTTGTTTCTCTCTTCGAGCTTAAACGTAATGTAAGAAGATTTAAGCTTGTATGTCTGATTTTTTGCGAGAGCCAACCTGTTCATCTTTAAATTTTAAGACTAAATGAAAAAAAAGAAGTGACTAGTGAGTCGTAATGTTATCATGCGAGGAGACTTCAGAAGAAAAAAATGAAAAGAGAATTGAAATGTTTATACTTTTTATTGAATTTCTTTGTTTTGCGGAAACAATCATAGACGTGTTTTTAAGGTTGATTAATGTTCATTTTAATTATTATTTACATGCATTGCATTTGTAAGTTCATTGCCATAAGCAAAATAAAAAAAAGAGATAATTAGATACACTTTTAAATCGATGCTATGACGACACGTTTTACACCTTAGAAATGTGGATTCCCCTTCCTTGATTTTATTCTTATTTATGTTGTTGTTTAGCTGTAAAGCCAATTGATGGAATATTCTTATGATTATAGCGCATTTTTCTCTTTTATTACATCACTTCACTTAACAGTATCAGAAGAAAAACCCATAACGATGACTGAATAAATAGAAATGAAACAGTTTTTGCCAATCTCATCGTTTGATGTTCTTTTTTGGGTAAAAATATGTAAACAGCGATATTGAAAGCTAACAAATAATGTGACATAATTCAGTGAACTTGTTAACTATTATAATTTTGTCTTCATTGAAGATTCCGAGAAGACAATGAAAAGTAAATACATAACGAAGCAACGACATTAATGTTGGAAATATTTGTCTACAATGAAAGAGAAATTGACCCTTAAAGCTCATGATGATGATGATGATGATGCATGAAAGTCTCCAATATTACCAACAATATTTTCAATGTCACTGCTTCGTTGAGTATTAACAAACAAGTTGTGAGTGATGTCAAGTTGCTGAAAATTTATTTCACGATTAAAAAAGAGAGATAATTTTTGGGGAAATACTAGCGATGAGATTTTCTAATAAATAATCAAGGCAATCAAGTTATTACATCCAGATAACTTTATCTATACAAATGCTTACGGATCTAGTAACATGAGTAAAGACGGCAGATGATGCTTAGCAACTGAATGTGTGCGTTGTACTTTACTTACCATCTACCAACTTTGATTCATGAAAGCTTCTCTTAAGTTATATGCGGCACTCTTAGCCGAAAAAGATGAATATTGTTAAACTTAATATTGACTGTTGACAAAACGTTGATAAAAGAATATTTAAGAAAGAAAAAAAACGACAACCAGGAAGTTGAAAGACTGTTTAAAATAAACGCAAAGTTGAATTAGCTTTTTTGGATGATGGCAAAGGCGATGTGCGAATTCTAATTCTTTTATTGACTTTAGATAATTTGTACAAATCTTTTTTTTTCACATCTTCTTCAACAACGTCTTCATGTCTTATGAATTATGTTCCCTTATTAAGTACTTCTCGTTGTGAAGAAAGTACTTTCAAGCACAATAAAAAACATATGCTTTATGCTTCCCGTTTTATGATGTTTTGGAAACAAATTTCAAAAGCATTAATAATTTGTAACAAATGATGTTGTTAAAGAAACAATTTTTCAGAAGAAAAATAAAAAAGAAAACTTTAACGAGTTGAACAGACAGCATTGCTCTGGAAATTATTGTTTTGTGGATAATAAATTTAAAATATTATGTACCTTGTTTTCACACACGAGTTAACTTCAATTTGTGACAAATCTAAGTATGTTGGGAATAATAAAATGAAGGGGCAAATAATTTTAAATGTACCTCTGAACAGCTTTATGGTTTACTCATTGAGTAATTTAAACGGATTCGCTTTAAATGTCTGACTGGTAAACATTAAACATTCAATTAAACATAAAAGATATTCCAGTCAGTATTCAAATGAATTCATTTACGTACGAGAATAAAATTGATTGACACTGTAAATATCTAACTATTCTTTATTTATAAATATTTACACATTCATATTGTTTCTGTAGAATATTTATGATAGATTTAGGTATGAATTTTGAAATTGTCTTCTATTTGACAAAGACTGAAAAATATTTTTCCGGTCACATGACTTTCTTTATCACCGAACGATCAACTCTCAACCCTTTTCAAAAACATTTAATTTCTGCATGAAGGGATAATGAACAACAATAGCATGGAAATATGTTAGAATAATATAATACAAATCAAAACAACATATATTTCATATCACTTATTGTAATCGAATCGGCAAATTAATGGGCCAATTTGTTGCCAATAATCTTTGCCCACCTTTTTTAATTTACGATATTGCAATCTAATATCTCAGTCTTTTATGACGCAAACATTTATTTCTTTCTCACATCTACTTAAGTTTCCTTCATCCGCTTTTTATTATGTCGCTCGTTAGTCTTTGCACCATTTTTCCTTCGAAAAGCAGAGAATTAAACTCATTTCAACAGTCATAAAATTATTTTCCCTAAGTAATCCAATTAGCGTAAATTAAGTACGAAGGATAATACGGTAGCATGAAGAAAATATTTTTCTCATCCTTATTTTAAATCAGAAACACGTGACCAGAACAAATTTTTTGTTTTCATTACTCAATGCTATGGAAATTCATCAGATGACGCAATCTGCGTTTCATCGAAAAATTTTCCGTATGATTTTATAATTTCATTAAATTCATATTTTATTAATTTTCATATTTAGTTGCTGAGACGAATGAGAGTGAAGAAAAGGGCGCTCTGCTTGAATTGTTTAATATTTTTATTCTGTTTTGTGTCGGTGACAGATTTTTGTTTCGGGAAATTATATTTAGCACCCCTCTTTGGCTTTATGATATCAAGCGACACTTTCTGTTACGGTGCTAAATACTCTAGAGCGCTTTTGCAATACAGCACATAAAAGAATCTTAAGAGAAGTTACTTTACACGTTTAATGGGATCATATAATAAACATTTTTACATTTATAACATGCTTATTGGTACTTCCTATCCCTCGCCGCTCTACGCTCTTCCTCCACTCTATCTCTGTTAAATATATTTGATTTTACGAGGGTTGAAATATCCTTCGATTGTTATTTTTATTATTATTATATTTTTCTCGCAATTCAATAAATTTTTTGAGGTAACACTTGCAGTTGACGTTTATATGAAAAGAATACATTTCCACTTTCTCGCATGCTTTATAAAGTCTTATGCTACTGCCTTCCATGTTTCTCGTTCTTATATTCCTTTTTATTTAACACTCTATCGAATTAAATTGAGACATATTTTACTTTAATGCGATCAGAGTGTTTATAAAACAAAAGATTAATGTCGCTTAATGCTTTAATTCCTTTCGATTAAGGAAGGAAAGTTTATTTTCCTTCTTCTCATCTCATCAGTCGATTTATCGATGCAAAGAATGAAAAAAAAAATTCTGTTCATGAATGAGCGAAGATGGAAGTTTTATTGAAGAACATGTCAAGAGCAGATGTTGTGTTGAAACCTTTTACTTCGAAAACTTTTACTTCAAATGTTAAATTGCACATTTGTGAGATTCTTAAAAGATTCTCCATCAATAAAATATCGTAACATCATGAAAATATCATCAACTTAAATGCTGCCAACGATCAACACTCATAATCATAATTTCATAATCCTCGTTACTCCATTCCAGAATGTTCCTTGTACCATCCCCATAGACGTTGTACATATTATGATTATTTTTCTTGTGCAATAAATTTTATTACCATTTTCATCGTTCATCCCCATCACAGCTCTCATGCATGTTTTAAAAAGAACAAGAGCAAGCACACAATACATAATTTCTTCTGACCGTGTTCTGCCATTTTTGTTTGGAACAAGATTCGAAGCAGCAAAAAAAAACACTCCTTGTAAATATATAAGATAAAAACCATCATCAAATATTTAAAAGATGCCATAAGTCGAGGATATAAACCTCAAACAAACGAATGCTCCCCAACCATCTAAATTGAGCTGTTTTCCGTAATTCTTTTATTGATTTTCTTTTCTTTCTTTACACATTTTTCTCTCATTTTTGCAATGCAGGGAAAAAACATATTCGGGGCTCCAAAAATCGTATTTTCGACTTCCTAAATATTTTCATGAACATTATCATCACATAAAAAAAATATTTCATCCTTATATTCCTTACATGAGAATGTGTTCGAAGCCACGCCCCTTAATCTTAAGAAAAATATGGCTAGAAAATAGCTTGAAAAAGGAGACAGGAAAATGGTATAAAATGTTTTACTGTGTGTGAGACCCTTTTCATATCTTTTATACGATTTTCATTGATTGAAGGACTGAACTGAGTTACTATCAAAAGTCACAAACCAACATAGCGAAGAGGAAAAAAGGATATAACAAGTTTATTGGGATGGGTTTGCAGACGTTCTGTTAGGGGTTGAAATGTGCAATGATGATGATGATTCTATTATGTATCAAAGCAGTGCTTTCTTGCTTCCTTGTTTCAAACATCGTGATAAAAGTCATAAAAGTGTTTTTAGTCGTTCACGAATCATTGTCGCGAATGTCACGAAAATCTAAGAGCTGGAAAGATTTTTTATTTGGATTTTTTTTCTGATTGATGTGAATGAATTAAAGTAAATACATTTTGAGAATTAAATAAATGTTTAAGTTTATACTGTGATAGTTGATTAAAAGATATTTTAAAGGAAAGAAAAAAAATATAAAACATAAAATGTCAACAGCTTTTCTCGTGGATAATATTTTGAATGAAGAGAAAGACGAACAAATGGATTCATCGGGAACAATTTCAGGTTCAGATGAAAGCGATTCCGAACATAATTCTGATTTAAAGGATTCACTTTGTGACTCACCGAAAAGTTACAACAGCATGCATCATAGAAATTCTCCACTTTCAGAAGATGAAATAATTAGAAGTTACACAGTGATTCAAGAGCAAGCGGATAATGCTGAAAATATCAGTGAATTTAATTGTGCAAAGTGTGGTCATTTGAACGAGAGCTTGAAGTTGAATAGTGAAAATATTGATGACAAATGTGAAAAGTGCGGTTTTCATAACGACTTCTTTCAGCATTCGAAAGAAACACGCATTAAAGAATTGCCAAACAAACCTGTCTTAAAATTTAGCGTTTCAGCTATTTTGAGTGATACGAAACGCGATTGCGTTAAAGTTAGAAATGGTAATTGATTTGTTTATTAATTTAATTCCAATGAATCACTAACAACACTTTAAATTTCAATCGTCAATATTCACCCCCATGACAATTGATCCGATATAAATATTTATGAATAGAAAACAAATCACATTCATCAATAATCATATTTAAGATTTATTTGAAGAGTGAGTGGGAGAAATTAAGTGAAAACCATTTGGCTACTCATTTGATTCTCGATAAATTTTGTATCAAATTTCCTCGTTTTCACTTAACAAGATGAGGGAAGAAATGGAAAATCAATTTGTCCATAAAAGAAGTAGATTCGATTACATGAAAATATTTACACTGAAAAGAATGAAAGTCGCCTGTTCATCTTTAAAAAGAAGGAAATTTGTTGAACATGAAGATTTTCGTGAAAAACTTAAAGAAAAATTTCTCTTCTCCGTGTTTGCCAGGGAAACGGCTTTTTGGATAAATAAAATTGAAACTAAGTGAGGTGCCAGCTGACGCCATCATCCAAATTAAAGTCGTTGTCTCCCTCTGCTACTTTTATTATTCCTTCCATAAGTTTCTTTTCTCTCCATCCTTTTCAAGAAAACTTTTCCGATTTTCCAGTTTATAAATATTAAAATTTCTTTTCATGTGTTATTTTCTTTTATAATGAGTTTTGTACAGCCTAAAGATATTATTGAAACGAATTAAATAAAACTAAAATATTTTCCACCAAATAAAATCTGAAATGAAAACAAGGCGTGTTGCTAGAGGATTTAAAAGAACATTCAATAAATTATTATTCTTTATTCACCAACAAATCTCATTTTATTATTTATAAACTCCTTTAGATAAACAACCCTTAAATGCTATGACGAGGTTCTTTTTTATATTTGTCTCGTATTTTGAAGATTCTTTTAACAAGGCTGTAAAAATATTGAATTTTTTATTTGGAATGGGAAGCAATTGTCTCTCCTTAAATGCTTTTTTAACCTCACGAAAATCCTCCAGATCTAATCCATCTTTTGTTTGATTTTTGCAACAGAACATTGTGTTGTAACAAAGAAAATAAGAATTGAAATTCAGAACCCTCAGGATTAACATGATCAGAGCCTATTTGTTGCTCTATTAACGTCGTTATTGTAAATAATATTAAACCGACAACAAAAAAGTTCATGCAATGTAAAAACTAGCAATCACTTAATTTTATGTTATTTTTTAAGCGCTATTGTTTACAACAATATCTATCGTATTGAGGGGATGTCCCGATGATGACGATTGTTAATAATTTCCACAATTTTGCGATGAAAAAAAATTCATATTCACATTTTATTGCATTTTATTTACAACATTTTTATTTGAATGTTTTGTGGGCTGGTTGTCGTTTATTAATTTGTCGTTAAATGGCTTTTGCTGTTTGTTTTTTATTTATTTTTTTTTGTGTTTGAGAAATTTTTTAAACGTCATTCATCACGTCATTGCTTGGTGGCAGAAAAATGAGAATCTTCTGCGGACAACATGAAAAATTAATAATTTTATTGATTTTTCATGTCATGAAAATATGTTTGAGAAAAAGTTTTCAAACTCTCATTAATCTCTTCGTTCAGTTTCAATTCCTTCATTCACCCATATTCATGTTCTCATCTCACATAAATCTGTTACCACGGAAAGTTTATCTTTTGCAAAGTTTTTCCACTTCACGCATGTGAAAATATAATTTAATTCAGACGATGAGATCGTAGCATAAGATATCTCGACATTTAAGATGATGCGAGCTGTAAATTAGAGTAGAATGCTGTTTGTTAGCATTTTGAAAGCGTTAATAAATTCTCACTCGATTTAACACCTTCAATCATTCATATCTGGCAGATTTTCTTCTTCATAAATAAATATTAATGATGTTTTTGTATAAAATTAAGTAGATATGAATATTTTGGATAAACAAACAAGGACCTCCGTGAGTTCTCAAACGCCAATGAAAGAGATAATTAAACAGTCGTCAATAATTTCTAAATCGTCTTCAGCTTTTTTTGTAAATTAATGAATGACATCAAAGAATTCTATTTAAGTAATGAAATTTTAAAAAGTCATTCCTTGACGCACCTAACACTTGACCACTGAATTTACGACAATGTTTATAAACAAAGCTATACCGAAAGGTGTTAATCGTTAAGAATAATTACTCGATAAAAGCTTTTTTTGTTTGTTTGTAATTACCTATATTAACGAATATCTTGCTGCGCATTGTGACTGAAAAAAGATAAAACAAAATGCGAATTATTTAATAAGATGCTTTTACATTAATCTTGTTTGATTTCAATCAAGATTAAAAATCATCCTTGAAACAGCAGATCCTTGTGTTTCTCTACGGGACATGAACACATTAAAAGCACCACTAAACTCGCTCTCTTATTTAGGAAAGAAACAAAAATTTATTTAAAACTCAATGTTATTTTAATTTGCAAAATGTGATGAAAAAATGTTAGGCAAGTCAATTAACTTCCTGAAATGTTACTTAATGTGTTGAGTTGCTAATTTGAAATCTTTCGTTTCGATATTTTTAGAAATGATTTTTCATAAAACAATAATAATAAAAGATTGGGAAATACTTTGATGAGTGATGATGCTGGTGCGAAGTGGTTTTTTCTGGTGATTCTTGAATAAATTCTTTTAATTTGTGACAAAATTAATCTCAAAACTTCCCCATAACGAAAAATTAAAAGCTTTCAAAAAATTCTCCAATCCGTTCCATCATCACTTAAATATTTCAATTTAGCAACATATATTAACATAACAATTTGCAATTTTCCCACAGAATTTATTCAACCACAAAACCTTTGGCCTTATATTCAACAAAATTTAATTCAACAAAATCATCTCGTAAATCCCGCTTTCATTACAAACAATCACCATCATCCGCATCATTTACATCCGAATTCCAACAATCTATCGTCGCACGTGAATGGAATTAACAACAATAATAATATAAACGGGAGTGAATCTAACGGTTTATCGTGTAATAACAACAATAGTAGTCCGGAGCATCATGTTGTCGATAGTCGTGATAATAAAGTTATAGCCAAACCACTACCTAGTCGTCCATTTATGCATCATGGAATTAATCATCCTCACTTGCATTCACTGTTGGCACACTGCAGGAATCCATACATGACAGGTAAATAATTAAATGAAATTAAATTCAAAGTGCGAAGTTGTAATATGTAGAAATTTTGTTTTGTTTTACTTATTAAATTTCAGGAGGTGGACCGCAAGTTTTCCCACTTCCCCCAGGTGAATAAATATTTTGTGTACGAGAGAATGCAACATGTTAACATGTAATCATTTTGTTATCGAATATTTTAGGACAAGGTTTCCCATGGGCACATTCAACAAGAGGAAAGCCTCGACGGGGCATGATGAGGCGGGCTGTGTTTTCAGGTAAATTAAAAACAAATGTCAATCTGACAGAAGTCAATTAATTCAAAACATTCTTGTTCGATTGCTTCTTCTCTTCTCATTTCATTGTTGTAGATTCACAAAGGAAAGGTTTAGAAAAACGATTTCAGATACAAAAGTACATCAGTAAGCCTGATAGAAAGAAATTAGCTGAACGTTTAGGGTTGAAAGATTCTCAGGTAAGTTTAACAACTGATTAAACATTTCACTCCTAACTAAGTGTGTGTTTAAAAGAGTCAATAAATCACTTTTCCTTTATCTTATTAACTTTACTTTTAAAACATTTTCATTATCAATTCAATTAAAAGAGAAAAAGTTAATCAAAAACCAGTCAAATTTGTCAGAAAAAATTCTAAACGTTTTTTTTTTCTTCATTTAATTCTGAGAGGCTCCGCCTGCATTTTTAAAACCACTAAAGTATTCTTCATGCTTCTCTCCCGTGTATAGAACATTAAAAACATATATTTTTTCGTTCACCAATATTAACAGCCCAACGACCGAAGCGCAGACGCAATTGACGATGAACAAGCATGAAAGTTGATTGTTCTGCAACGATTTAGTTTTTCTTCTTTTTCTCCTCTTGTTTTCTCGACTTTCGTCGACAAATAAACTGAAAAATGATTTCCTAACGAATCATTTATTGTTTTGACTTTTCATCTCAAGCCATTTATCGTAAACAAAATTATTTTTGATAATAAAGTTCATGAACTTTATATCACGGGCACTTTACGTCGATTTCTTACACTCTCCACTTGAAACTGTACCCCCGCAAAGCAGTTTCAAGTGGAGAGTGTGAATTATCTCGCTGTGACAGGAAATCTCGCTGTGACTCGGACTTAGCGACTTTGTATAATTTCCTAAGCAAACTGAAATTTCTTTCGGAAAAATCAAAATAATTTAATTAAATTCCAATCCCTGGTTAAAAGGCTAACAAAATGATTTCGAAAGAAAAATTATTTAATTGATGGCTTACTTTAATTACCAACTCATTATGCGCGCGTACTTGAATATTGAACAATCAACGATGTGCGTAACCATCATCGTTGAACTATTTACCGACCTATTCATACCTTGATGAGAACTCATAAATAATTTACCTCGAGATTGTTTCGTGAAGATGTTTCGCTTTAATGAACCACAAAATGGTCTTATCATCATCAATGATTTCTTGGTTGCCGAGTGGTTTCTTCTGCTTATCTACATCGTCTGTGAAATTATCGGCTCGGCTATAAACATAGAAATCAATAAACATGAAGATAAAAACCACATCAACAAAACCAGTAACTAACCATGCAATGCACGCGGCTAAATGCTCATAAAAAAGGGAGAAAGCAAGCAAACAGACATTGGAACGTTCGCTACTTACAAGAACAATGAAAACTTTTATTCTCTTTGCGTCATAAAAACACTCCAACCAAATCGTATTATAACACTCCGGGCTATGAAAACCGATTAATTTGTCTTTTTTCTCTCTTCCATTCATCATGTTTAAGTATTTAGTGCTTAGAAAAGAAAAATTCTCTGTTTCCATCTACGAGAATATTTATTGTTCTTAAATAAAAATCTCTGCAGTTGACAGTTTCGACTTTGATGTTTGTTCTTGTAAAAAGTACGCACATCAGAATCAACAAACAAACTAACATACGTCCGTTGTCGTTTGTTATGCTTACATCGAAATAATATTCGACCCTCTTGTAAAGAAAGATTTCAATCCAAGTGAGATAAAATTTGGTTTAAAAATGTGTAAGCAATTTCCAAAAATCACCTTCGAATCATTACGCTATTCATGGAGATTTTCTATCAGAAACACAGCAAAGTCTTTCTCAAAATCGCAACCGAGATGTTGATGTTTCATGACGAGGGTACTTGAGAACTGCCATGTTCCAGTATTTAAAATAAAATATATTAATTCCAGCCGTGGAAACGGGAGAAAAGCCATTGACGAGAACATAATTTGATTAATTGAATCTCCCCAAGAGGAAACTTTTTCAGATGCTCATGAATTTGATGGGTTTAATTTCGATGGAAAGAAGCAAAAATGATTATTGGAGGTGTGGATGTGGAAATGATGTCGAGGTTCAACACTGACTGCTTGTGATTTTGAAAACTTAATAATCTCTTTTTTGGGGGGGGGGGGCAAGATCACATTGAGAGAAGAGCATAATTGTTACAGTCAGCGTGCGTTTGCATGGCGAAGTTTCTAATTCCGATTTTTTTTTTCATATTTTTTTGGTAATATCCGTGGCCGATTTTCGATATTACGAATATAATTTCTGAAAAATAAAAAGCCGACATTGAACTATTTAAAATCTCAAAAAAAAGATTGAATGAATGAATTTAATGAGTTTTTTTACAAGCAAATTTTTTGGAAATAAGTAAGCAAATTGTTCCAAGGGCGTCATGTGAGAGTTGCGTTCAATGTTGAAGCGTTTAGCAAATAATGTCTGCATCAACGACGATATTGTCTGAAAAATTGCAATCGATTAAACGCGTGTAGCATTGAAACATTTCTATTTCGATTGAGCAATACATCAATTAATTTAAATTAACTTGGAAATGAATGAAGAGATGTGAAGAATGAAAGGAAAAGGTTGGTTAAGTTGCAAGAACAGGAACAAAATTTTCCTTGTTCCTTTCCTTCTGACAAATGATCGATGAATGGATGATGAATGTTGTCAAATTTTACGCCTGTTTAATTTTTCTCCATTTCAATAAAAGAACAAATCAGATAAAGGCACTAAATAAGGCTCATTTCAATTGTTCAAATGATCGATGAAAGTTATGACTGTTGACAACTTGCCGCTTTTTGTGCAACTTCTGCCACACAAATGAATTAAATTTGTTACGCAAATTTATTATAAAAATCGATAAATGATACGAAATGAAAAATGAAGCCACGATGTGTGTGAATAAATGTAAAATTTCTTCCTTTCTTCGGTTATAATTCAACGATGGAAAGAAAGAATTCGTTGCCGTGTGATTCGATGTGGAAATTTCATTGTTGATGACTTGAATTTATAACAGAAATCTTTTTCCTCGCTTCTGTTACGCCAGTTAAATCACTAAATGATGAAAAGAATGTTCATGTGCACTCGAAAAAATGTTCGTTGAATGAACTAAACTTCATTCTCATACACAACATAACCGAGAAGAAGTTTATGTTGCAAATGAACAGGAGTCTATGTATGAGAGAATGAATAATTTTCCCATGATGCATCAGAAGTCCACCCACTTTATGTTTGATCATCTCTCACTAGATTAAACTTGAAACACAAAACCATTGTCCACTTAATAGTATTCAGCTCGTTCATTTACTTGCGGGGGAGTTGAGTTGGTGGGGTTGGGGGGAGATGAAGAATTATGCAATTAAAATTATCTCTCATGCTACACAAGCAGCAATGACAAGCGGCAACAATTAAAATTGTCAACATTAAAACAGTTTTCACTTTATTCTATGACGACATGGAAGCAACGAATGAACAAACGAACATATTTAGATGCTTCAGACGCTTCTACAGAGATTATCTTCTCAACTTCCAACCCTCAAAAATAATCACAATGACTTTCTACTTGTGCGTCTGCATTTTATTATTATTGCTCCACAAAATCTTTCACACTTGAAAATGTTTCCGACAAAAACGAGAAATTTACTCACATTTGAATTTATATCCATTAAGTTCCATCGCACTTTAGTGACGACAATTCTGGTGGATGATAACGAATAAAAAAAGTTTTCATTTTCAAAGAGTTTAGACGGGAAATTCTGTGGGTTGCTTGGGAATTAATTTTAAAGAATTTATCGGGATATGTAATATTAAACAACAATAAAATTTTAACTTAAAACGAGTACGGGAGTTGTGAAAAGGTTAAACAGACCTGAGAGTTGTTATACGCTATAATTATCGTCGACTTTTCTCTCTCTTTCTGGTGTTTTGCACTCACACAATATATATCAAGCAAAATGTTAGATGTTTAGTGCTTTTGACAGTTTTTTAAAGTGTGGGCGGACAATCGGCACACGAGAAGCGACAATGTTTTTGAATTATTGTGCTGTTTCGTCTAGCACCCTTTATAATAAACGAAAAACGATTTCAAACAGAAATAAAACTTTTGAAGTTTATACTTTCGAATCTATGCAAATATTTATTGTGTTAAGGAGATGAATTTGATTTTTTTTTTTTTTGTTTTGACATTTGTGCATTTCAGTTCACATGACCTCAAAATTTTGTTTTGATTTTCAAGCTTTTCTCACAATTTAATTAGTTTTGAAAATGTAGACGAATGAGATTTGATTTTAAATTAATTATAATCTACATCAATTAGCTCATTGCATAAGAAGTACCTAAACTTGAAGGTTGTTTCCGCAATTAATTTTACACTTTCAATCGATGAAAAACATTGATATGTAACTTGTAATTATTTAATTTATGAGTTTGAGGAGTTCATGATTATGGCACGTGGCTATTGTTTTTAATTGATTTAAACATCATCTGGTTAAGTAATCAACATAACACGATTAGAAACATTTCTCTCCTTTATCGTCGAATCAATTGAATTGAATTTAAATTATTTGAGGAAACTTGTAAGTTGAAAAATTAATTGACTTATAATGGCTGATAATAAGAGCATAAATGACGTTAAATTTGTGTTTTTCCCCTCTGTTTGTTGCGATTTTCACATGTACTGAATCAATTTGTACTATTTGAATAAAATTGCTTTAAAATCAATTCGATTAGCAATGATTCTCGAGAAAATTTACACATGTTGCAAATTTGTTTGAGTATATTTTGTAACCAAATATAACATTAATATTAGCAAATTGGTGATCGTTAAAAAGACGATTCTTGAATGTCATTGAGTGGTTTCGTGTGTCTTTCTTTCTTCTAAAAGTCACTTAAGTCAAAGCTTCTCAAATATTTAATGTTACTTCATTTATCTGATGGACCTTTTCCTCTAAACATACAAACTTTGTTGTTGACTTAACTTGTTTAGAACAAAGTCCATCTGTTTGCTTCTTCGTTTACGCATTCAATCAACGTCAATAATTTTGGCTAACTAAATAAATAAAAATTTATCTGTCTTATTACTTTAATCAAACAATTATTAACAAAGAGACAAATTGCAGAAATGTGAAAATCAAGCTAGTGAAGATGTTATTTTGAAAAAGGAATAACCTGGACTCGTGTTAAAAGTTCAGGCAACTTAGAAATTTATCAAATTTATTAACTGCGATTTCTTGGCTAACATAAGAATTATAAATTTATCTGCCTTATTAATCTAATGAAAAATTGTTAGCAGATAGACAAATTGTCGAAATTTGCGAATCGAGCTGATGAAGATGCTCGTCTAAAATGGCAAAATCCTGGACTGGTGTCAACAATTTAACATTTTAAAGAACAATTTGGAAATTTATCAAATTTATTCACTGCGACTTCTCTTTTTAAATATTTAACTGCGAGAATCAAGCAAGTTCGTGATATTCTTGTCAAGAAATGTCCATCACAAATTAAGCAAATGCAAATGACAGCAAATGAATCTTCTTCATCTTTTTTTTTATTATTTATTTAAAAATTAATGCTAACGATATGAAATCAAATAGCAATGAAATCATTTTTTAATTCTTATTGTCAGCCCACCCTCATCGCAGTTACTTTCCAGCTATCAAATCCAAATATTTACAGATTAGTATTTGAAGGGAAAGGAAATTCCATTTAATTGCTTTTAAACTTTATTTAATTGTTCAATTACACGAAAAACGCTTGAAGGGGAAGACTGTTTAGATGCAAACAGATTAATCTGTTGTTTGATTGGTCTTTCCTTGAAGCCAAAACATTGAATGTAAGCTGCGGTTGATTGATAAAAATTGTTTTTTATTCATTTGTTTTTAATACGATTTTCCCTGAGGAGTTTGCTTGTTGGAAGGGAAGAATGTCAATGATGTTATCTTTGATTTCATGCATAATGCATATCATTCGCCTTTTATTTATAACATCATTCATTGAGAACATCTAGTGACGTCACTGACTGACGATTAAATCCCTTTCTTCTTTTTCTCAAGATTTTCTTTCGTTGAATGAGTGCCAAGAGTGTTCAGAACATTTCACTGATGATCATCAACGTATGTTACACATTATTATTGTATTTCTTTTCTCTTTCATTCCCGGGAAACATAAAAGAAGAAAAAGTCACCCCATGAAATAAAATTGCGACCCTCAATTCAAAGCATATGTAAGGTTCGATGAAAAAATTGATTCATTTGTTTCTTGTCAGTGTTTACGATTCGAAGGTTAATTTGAGAAACAGATTGAATAGCGAAACATAGAGAGAAAAAATTGCCCCCGTTCGTGATATCATTATCAGACGTTTAAGGCAGGGTAAATAAATTGAGACGAATCGGATTTGAATTAGACTGACGAATGGTGAAAGTCATTAAATGCAAAAGCAACAAATTTCCCGATGATTTACCGACGCAACGAGCTTATCCAATAAACAACTCGACTCTCGGTTGTGGAGAGATTTTCACATTTTTCCATTCTGTTGATGAAACAATAAACTAAAAGTTTTAATTAAATTCAATTCGAATGGAAAACAAATGATAATGGAAAAAATAAACTTTTCTAATTTTCATATCGTTTTTAATTTTAATATTTGGGTTTTGTCTCTTTTGTTTGGGGACCGTGAAGTTTTCAATGATATCAAAAAAGTTTTCCATGCTTTTCATTTTTTCCCATTTTCTTATTTATTCATACTGCCATAAACTTTGAGGGGAAAATGGAGAAAGAAATAATACAAAAAACAAAAGAAATGGCTGAAATAAGTGAGAGAAGGAAAATGTTTCAAATATTAATGACTTCCTAAGAAGGAAATCTTTATGAAATTTTTTAAACGACTTCTGATATTCCTATTTCTATTTAAACAATTCAGTAGACTTTTCACGTTTAAATATAAAATTGCTTGCTATTGAGCCGCAAAAAGGATTCTTGGAAATTTATAGAATCGACGCAAGCAATTCTCAAACAAAAAAATTTATATTTTCGTGCTAGAGACAATATTTAAACACACATTTTAAGGATGATTTAAAATATTTATCAATTAACACTTTTTCGTCTTTCGTTTTAGGTTAAAATTTGGGTGAGAAAATAAAACCGATTCCTATGAGCTTCTGTTCTTGTTGAACATTACTTAACTTTATTATTTTTTTTAAATAGTTTCAAAACCGGCGAATGAAATGGCGAAACTCAAAGGAACGAGAACTGCTTGCAAGTGGTGGTTCAAGAGATCAAACATTGCCAAACAAGAACAATCCAAATCCTGATTTATCTGATGCTAAAACTGATCGTGCACCTTCAATGTCACCGCCGTCATCGATTTCACCACCTAATAGTGATCAACAGCAACAGCAAATGTGCATACTTCGGAATCAACAGGATCAGCAATCACCTAATAAGTCATCACCAATTGATCAGAAATTTATGGTGAAAAAATCAGCAGATTTAAAGTACGAAATTGATGAATTGAATTCGCGTTCGTCACTCCCACCATCAGGAAGTCATCCGCCAATCGGTCAATTATTTAATAACTTTTATGATAACCAATCGTCAGATGGAAGCGTTAAAGGATATAACAGTCAAAACAATTCAATGTATTATGATGAATACGATTCAAATGATTCTAATGATAGCGAGGAAATCAATGTTACGTGAATAACAATATCCAGCTAGAATTATATAATGTAATCAATAAAATATATAATTCATTTCTTTGTAGTGGTTTTCAACAATAACTTTAAGTAATCATTTCAAGTCGCGTGATATTTAAAAGAAGCGACATTTAATAATTTTGTAAACAATTTTTTTTCTTGCAATTGTAAATCATAAAAAAGAGAAAGAAAATTAAAATAAAACGAAATCAGTGTAGACATAAATTTTCATTTTCTATGTTTTGCTTTTTCAGGAGTTAAGAAAAGTTTTTCCTTTATAAATTTTAACGGCATTTGAAAATTCAAACGATGATACAAAACTACTATAAATCATGAAATTCAAGCAGTTTCGTCGGTTGCAAAATTTTATTATTGTGAACTAGAATGAAAGTGAAACTTTGTTCCTTTCTTGATTAAAATTTTCAAATGAAATAAATATTTCTCTCGTTTTATCTTTCATATTTTTAGTATAAAAAAATAAAAAAAAAAATATTAATTGCTTCTGCTGAGGCTCGAACTCAGGACCTCTCGCGTGTAAAGCGAGCATCATAACCACTAGACTACAGAAGCAGGATGAAATCGCCACAAAACGAATTCCCATGTTGGAGCTGCCACTGACAAAATGCCATTTTAGTTGGTTTAGAAAGAATGAAAGAATTTGCAAAATTATTTCTTGATGCTAAAATTATTTTATCATCAACTTTGAAATACAAACATAAACATTTTAATATTTTATTAAATAAATATCCTTTCAGAAAGCATAAAATGTCGTGATTTTAAAATTATTAGAACAATTGGCCGCAATCAGGACAAGTAAATCTGTAGAGAAATGGCGCCGTGGCTTAGTTGGTTAAAGCGCCTGTCTAGTAAACAGGAGATCATGGGTTCGAATCCCGTCGGAGCCTTTTAAAGACAGATCCAATATTTTATTTTCCGCAGTTTTCTTATCAGTTTTAAAAATAGCTATAAAATAATCATGACAAAGTCTGAAACATCATANTAAATAAAACTTTTATACTTTTTAGAGTTTTATATTCTGAATGGTCATATTTTATGCTTGTGTGTGATTCAGTTACGAGTTTTGCCAAAGCGAAATCACCGCAAGACTATCCCATATGGTCTAGTGGCTAGGATACTTGGCTTTCACCCAAGAGGCTCGGGTTCGATTCCCGGTATGGGAAATATTTTTTGTTAATTTTATTTTATTTATATTTTACCAATTTTTCTTAAAAAAATATAACTAGAAATAAATATTATATGATCGTTTGAATGCCGGAAATACATTAAAATATTTAAATTTGTGTAGAAAAATGTTGTAATGTTTTTATCAAGTTTATCTTACTCCCACGCATTCGTGGGTTTCTTTACTTCTTTAATGAATCGATGCGTATGCGTGTTTTATCTCATGTTTTCGTAGTTATTATTCGATTGACACTTCATACAAAGTGCAATAAAAGTCGATGAATATTTTATTGCTGTTCGGGTGTGTTCGATCAAAGCCATTAATTATTTTTATTGACATTTTGTTGCATTCACTTGAATATAGAACGAGTTTATTAATTTTGATTCTTTCTTTCTCATTTATTCATAGGAAGCTCAACTGATTTATCACCATCAGTTATCGGTTACTACGACAGACTCTCGGGCAGCTTTAAAAACGAAAAACTTTTTGGAGAATTACGAGTGAGAAAGTCACCGGAAAAACAAACAGAGGACAAAAGAAAGTCACGTGAGCAATCGCCTAAGCCGAAGTTGATTGTTTCTAAAATCCCAACGAAGCCCACGCGACTTGCAAATAACACGACGATTCTCTCACCAAAATTAAATTCAAATCAGAATAATTTCCATTACAATTCATTAGCAGCAAAAACGTTACAAATTATTTCGCCGAATGTACATCGCATGATATCATCCCATCAAACAACAACAGAGACAATTACGGCAAATCCCACAGTGAAGTCATTTATTCACAGTCTAAATCAAAATAAAAACAACGTAATAGCGAATAAGAAGTCTAGTGATAAGGTTTCAAATCTTCAAGGTAGAAGAATTTTCCTCAAAAGTAATTCACTGAAATCATCAGGATTTGCAGTTCCTTTGACCAAGAATTTATCGAAAATTTCGCAGTCAAATGGGCTTGTAGACTCATCAGAACCAATAGTTCATACTATCACTGACAACAACTGCAAAAGTGAAGACACTTATAAGATTAATGAGTTGATTGACAGTGAAAAAACTCCAACTAAATGCGACCATAACTTCAATTATGATAATTCATTAAACCATGAATGCATCTTTGATGAAGACGAAGACGACGATATTCAAAACGTTTTAAACAGAACGTCAGAATTAATAAATAATTTATTAAGTGGAAATAATAATAGCAATTTAAACTCATTAGACATTCAAGAAAACGCTAAAAATAGTCTCATCGAAGGGGAAAAGAGAGATAATAAAGTGTCATGTGAGAATAATAACGACGAAGCTAAGATGAAAGGTACAAGTCGTCATAAATATAAAGTGCATCTCGAATCGGAAAGTGATGAAGATGTTGTATGCAATGTCATCAACACGTCGAGTTTAAAATTTACAAAGTCACTTGATAATGTCGCTGAGCCCACATCGTCTCCTAAATTATCATATTCTCGAGCAAAACTTTTATCAAATCATCAAATAAATTCGCCAACACATTCGCCAAAACTTTCAGAAAAGTGCCTTGATACTGCTACATTTGCCAGTGATAGCAAGCTTAACACCTCGCCTTCCTCAAAACATCGACCTTTATCAGCCGCTTCCATCAGTAGCTCGTCGTCATCAACGAGCACCGCATCGTCGTCGAATTCTTTCGGAAATGAGAATTTAGTTAATGGAAAATTAATTGGCGGTAATCTTGCTAGCATCGAAAGTTTAGCAGATCACAGTGACAATGAAGTGAATCCTAGTCTAACAATGTGTGAACGTGCTGTATTAGAGATAATTGATTCAGAAAAATGTTATGTGGAAGATCTTGGACAAATAATTAAAGGGTAAGAAAAAATAATTGAAAACAAAGTTAAATTTTTTTAATAATTTTCATTTTTCATTCTTAGATATTTACAAGATTGGAAAGAAAAAGGATGTCTCAAGGTCGATGAACTCAATGTTTTGTTCAGCAACATTCAAGAAATCTATGAATTTAATTCTAGTCTTTTGGAAAAATTTATTGAATCCAATCATGATCCACAAAAAATTTCTAAATGTTTTATTGACTCGTATGAGTTGTTTAATGTGTACACAACATATTGGTGAGTAATAAAATTTAATTATTAGAAGATTTAAAAAGTTAAAAATAAAAATGTTTTCAATGTTTTGTCACGAACATTTCATGTTGATGTTAGTAAAACAAAGTTAAAAACAAAACATGTTTCACTTTCCATATTGTTCTGAAGAATTGAAACATATGAATAAAGCTGTTAAAAATCAGAATAGCTTTTAGCCACAAGTGTTCCATCTTCAGAAGTAAATCTGTTGGCGCCGTGGCTTAGTTGGTTAAAGCGCCTGTCTAGTAAACAGGAGATCATGGGTTCGAATCCCGTCGGAGCCTTTTAAAGACAGATCCAATATTTTATTTTCCGCAGTTTTCTTATCAGTTTTAAAAATAGCTATAAAATAATCATGACAAAATCTGAAACATCATAAAAATTTTCATTGATAGAAATGACACACAGAACAGTTGTAATAAATTTTATATTTTATTTAAACAGTTGTTTGTATTCGTCTTCAACATAAAATAATGAAATTCTAAAAAGATAAAATTTAAGTTTATTGAAACTTCTGAACTTGCTGATTAACCCAACTTTTAGATGATGTTGGAGAAAGCGATTTATCGCCTAAATGTTCAGCATTCTTGTTTACTTTTCTAACATTAAAAATTGCATTTCTGATTTCAGGTGTTTTTAGGTTTGATGGTTTGGCAGGAACTGGTGGTGGAGGTGAATGAACAGTTGGTGGAAATCTGTTGACTAATGATGGTTTCAATAAAATACTGGGCTTCTTTGCAATTTTCGGAGGTGGCACCAATTTCTCAGCTGGTTTATTCACTGTCGCGTAAATATGTTCTTCAGATAATGTTGACTCTAATTTTATTCCATTTGAATCATCGCTATAAATAGCGGAATCTCTAAAATCATTTTCAAGCACACTCTCAGCAGTGTCTTCATAAAATGAGTCTGAAAACGGTTCGCTGTCTTGTTGCATTAATTTCTGATGTTTATCATAAACACTGTCAGTTGATGAAGAAACAACCGAATCTCTTTGATGAAGAGAATTTTTGTTGATAAACGTATTGACAGGCGATGGAAATAAAGTTTTAGGATCAGCATAATCAACATGTGCTATTCGATTACCCAAATCTTCACTGCCCTGTCGATAAACTTTCGGTACGTTTTTCGAAATGAAACCTAAAGGAAAATCAAAACTTTTCTGACTGCTGATGCTAGCGGCAACTGATTTTTGTGAAGTTAGATCATCATCATGTGGTTTCATTGTGATGAACTTATGTAAGAAACTTCTCGATCGTGACATTAAACTCTCATGTTTCTGCAGATCATTTATAGAATCATTCAATGATTGTTCGGCTTTTAATTCATCTGAAGATGAAAGCTGATGAATGGAACTTTGTTTGTTGTAACTTATGTTAAAATCACTGCTGCTTATATTATCATTCAACATTTTCGGAGAATGTTTGCCAACATAGTCACCGTCAATTGTTTCCAAACCTTCATTAGAGTAAGTTAAAGTCACGTAATCACAATCAGAACCATCATCATCATTGATCGTGGTTGATGAGGCAGCATGTGTGGGTGATAAATCAACAGTTTCTTTTGTTGATGATGATGAAGACATTGATAGAGATCGTTTCACAATTGGAGGGGCAAATTTATAAGGAACGTGAACATTTCTCAATAATTCCTCGTATAAAGGTTCAATTGGTTGAACCTCTGCTGACTTTGATTGCCCTTGTGATGATTCTAATTGAATTGCTGCTAAAGCTTCTGATAACTTTCTATTCGATAATGGAGATCGCTCAATTTGTTCCAAAGATTTACGACGTAAAACACCAGATTTTGAAACTTTCTTAAATTCGGATTTCTCAAGAATTGAACGAATGATCTCAGAATCTTTTTTCTTTGAGAAGTTCATGGCGTTGTCGTTCTCATGTGATTCGCTTTCAACAAAGACATTATCACTTTGCTTATCATGACCATCTGTCGCTTCAATAATCTTCAAAATTGTATCATCAGTGTCAGCAATTTCATCACTCAAGTCAGTGTAGAATCTGGCAGTTTCCCGTTTCGCTCGCTTCTGTTTGATTTTCTCAATTCTCTTGGGAAGCGTTTTTGAAGTGTACATTTTGATTTCTAGTGGAGATAATGGTGGCACATCTTCACTATTTCTTCTAGGAACTTCCAAAGAATCTTTTTCCGGATTTCTCGTTTCAGATTTGCTTCGACTTGATTTTAATGTCTCACTCAACTCTTTCTTGATTTTCTCACATTCACAATTATCTTTATGGTCACATTTCTTCGAATTGTCTTTCTCACAAAGATCTTCACGAGAATAAGAGATAAATGATTCCCGACGTTCTTTTATTCGGCCACGTTCAAGTGATGAACTTTTGTTTGCAGCATTTTTCTTGGCTTTCTTCGAACGATAGCGAACTTCACTTCGACGATATTGATGACGTCTTTCCAAATATTCAGGCGTTGATGATGTATGTGGCCATTTCCAGGTATGCTTATCGCTTGGACGTTCTGAATATTGACGGTAAAATATAAAACTTAAATTAATATCCATGAGATATCTAAAATAAAGATAAATTTATATTACCTTCTTCATCACCCAATTTAAACACCAATTCTTTGGCTCGATTTGGTATATCAAAATGTTCCAGCATTGCTTGTTTTATATGTTGAGCCCATAAACGCTTCTGATCACGATTTTTAGCAGTCAGTTTTATTTGGCTTCTTGGATCAGAGAAAGGAAGAACGTGAAAGCTTGTTGGATCGCCAGGTAAATGTTCAACTAACATCAATGTCTTGCACTGTAAAATAAATTAAAATTAAATTTAAAATTAAGAAATTTATGCAAAAGTATGAAATTGAAAAAAAATCCATTAATTGACTCACTGGAATATAAGTTTTAAATTGCAATCTTTTATCTTCTTTCGGCTTTGTAATTATTAGCATTGTCTCAAATAAGAAGATAATTCTCGGTTTGTTATTTTCCATGAGTAGCCCTTCCTGACGTAATTCACCGAGAACAGTTAAATCAGGTCCAAGCCAACCATCTAGAATGCCTGATAATTCTTTGACACGATTTTTTTGCTCAAGTTTCTTTTTGACTTGGTCAATATTACGAGCAACATCTTTCATCATTTCGTGTGCTTCTTTGACTTCAGGTAAATCACAATGCTTTTTTAAGCTCTATAAATTTTAAACAAAAATTATTAAATAATACAAAAAACATTTTTATTTAACTTACATCAAGTAGCAAATGATACTTCAATATCCTTTGAACTGGTTTCAAGAGATAAGAGCCCAACGGTAACGTATGTTTCAACATTTTTTGTGTCGATGTTAAAAGTGAATTTGTATGAGAAGCTTGAAGAAGTGAAGTTAGCAAAGAAATGGCATCAGGATAACTTGTGCTGTAATTAAATAAAAAATAAAATAATTAAAATAAAAAAATTAAAAAAAAATTGTAAATAGGCTCCGACGGGATTCGAACCCAT
>CVRI01000067.1:1191868-1438136 GCA_900005825.1 Clunio marinus | reverse complement strand
CAAGTCGCGTGGGCTTCGTTGGGATTTTAGAAACAATCAACTTCGGCTTAGGCGATTGCTCACGTGACTTTCTTTTGTCCTCTGTTTGTTTTTCCGGTGACTTTCTCACTCGTAATTCTCCAAAAAGTTTTTCGTTTTTAAAGCTGCCCGAGAGTCTGTCGTAGTAACCGATAACTGATGGTGATAAATCAGTTGAGCTTCCTATGAATAAATGAAAAAGAAAGAATCAAAATTAATAAACTCGTTCTATATTCAAGTGAATGCAACAAAATGTCAATAAAAATAATTAATGGCTTTGATCGAACACACCCGAACAGCAATAAAATATTCATCGACTTTTATTGCACTTTGTATGAAGTGTCAATCGAATAATAACTACGAAAACATGAGATAAAACACGCATACGCATCGATTCATTAAAGAAGTAAAGAAACCCACGAATGCGTGGGAGTAAGATAAACTTGATAAAAACATTACAACATTTTTCTACACAAATTTAAATATTTTAATGTATTTCCGGCATTCAAACGATCATATAATATTTATTTCTAGTTATATTTTTTTAAAAAAAATTGGTAAAATATAAATAAAATAAAATTAACAAAAAATATTTCCCATACCGGGAATCGAACCCGAGCCTCTTGGGTGAAAGCCAAGTATCCTAGCCACTAGACCATATGGGATAATCTTGCGGTGATTTCGCTTTGGCAAAACTCGTTACTGAATCACACACAAGCATAAAATATGAACATTCAGAATATAAAACTCTAAAAAGTATAAAAGTTTTATTTAGCAACGACGCGAGAAGTTATTTTGAGTCATTTCCGATACACGTTTGCGATGAAAATTCTAAAGCAAAATGTGAAAAAAAGCGAAGCAGAAATATGATCAAAGAGAAGAAAAGGCGTTGATATTTGATACCAACATGAAAGCATAAATTTATGAAGTGCGAATGAATACATTTGTGTTTCCATCTTTTTATCGCACCACTTTTATGCAATTGCATATTATGTGATTTGAATAATAGTTGAACATATGCATGCTTACATTCTTGCCAGAAATGCGTGCTTATGCTCTGACATTTGAAGCTCAATTTCTCATAAAATGTACAAGCATGAGTATGAGAAATTCGAAACAAGATATTTAGAATAGCTTGAAGAATAAACAGCAAAAATATTTGAAACATTCATCATCTTAGCATATCATATGTTTAAATTACAACTGAACCTACTTTTATTACTTCTTGAAACCTTGAATGGCATTGAGATTCGTTTCATATAAAAAAATTACAACAGATCGGTGAATAAATAAATTTGCCATATTCGATTTTTTATTAATTTTCTATTGAATTGTGTGGCGCTATTTATAGATGATTATTGTTAGATACAATTTGTTGCTATTTTCAAGCAACATTAATGCCGTCAAACGAAATCGCATTAAAGATAATGTTCCGCTTGAAAGTTTTCCCTACAAAATAAACCGATCGTGTTTTCCTTTCTTCTGTTGTTATTTCCGCCATAAGCCAAATATAATACTCTAGAAGTGTTTACAATAAATCTTGGGGAAAAACGGATGAAAGAAAAGCAAAATAAAAATACTCTCGTGATGTTTTCTTTCTAGCCGACTTTTCTAAAAATATCAATTCTTAAGCAAGTCAAGCAGACGATATCGGAAGGAAAATGCTATAAGAACATAAAAATCATCTTAAGATTTTATTTTATTTCTTCTCTTTTTCTTGTTTCTGGGAAAATTGGATTTCTTTCTTGTTTTTTTAGTACCGTCAGTCGATCGAATCATTCATGTGATCGTTTGTAATAAATTTTATTTAATTAGCAAATTTATTTCAAGCGCTTAATTGAGTCTGCATAGTTCCAAGAGAGAGATTTCCCTCTTTAGATTTGAATTTAATGTCCATAAAAATAGTTAAAGCATGAGGCAGTCCGCTGCCTGTTGCAACATTTATGAGCTGAAAGAAATGTAACTTAATCGCTTGCGCCCCGAAAACATCAACTCGTGTGGCATACAAAAAAGATTTCTGATGTTAATGGGCAAATGTATCAAGTTTAGTGGTTTATGAGATCGTTAGTCAATTGAAAGTTGATTCTTAACAATCGAAAGTTCAACAAACCTTCATCGTCACTTGCTTCAATTTGCTTATTTATGATGTGTTGCAAGTTGTAGGGAATTTTTATTCGAATCAACAATTTATTGCAGATACAAAGTCGTTTCTTTTTCCCAATCATCAAATAACAATAAAATGTTAGGAAGATTGATGATGAAAACGAAGAAAAGAGAAAACTTAAGTTCTCGTTTATCGCACGCGGTTGTTGTGAATGTGGATTTACCTTCTTTTTATTTCGTTTTCATTTTTTAATCTCATAGTTTATGACAAAACATTTTGTAGTTCAAACCAACAACATGTTTAGTCTAGCAGCTTAGTGAATCGAATTAGGTCGGTTTGGGCTTTTCGATAGATTTCTGTTGATGTTTTGCACTAACAGATATGTGTTTAAAATTGATGTGGAGCCACACCGAAATGGTTGTTGGATTTATGTCGTGTCACTTTGACTTCAATAAAATCATTTATCCGAACTCGCCATCAATGGCAATCGGTGAAATCATCTCGTATGTATGTGAATTTATGCCAAAGTCATTATTATTTACTGACTTCTTATGAACTTAATCTAAGATGTAAAGCTAGCAAGCAAAGACAGACAGAGTCAGACAAGGAGAAATAAAAAGCAAAGACATTCCATTTATATAACAACAAATAACGTGACACATCAGTGAAAATATGTCGAGTAGCGTATGGTTCCGCGTAACATCACCATATTGAAGCCAAATAACATAAATTCAAGAATCAGACGATCGAAGTGAAAACAACTTTCATCTTCTTATGGCTTTAATCACCGTCGAGACAGACTCGAATGCAAACAACAGAAAAAAAGAGATTTCCAGTCGCCACCGCAAAATGTTCTTATTTGTCCGGGAGGCACTTTAAGATGCGTTTCTGGGACACAAAATGTTGACGTTGTCGACGACGATGAAAGCGAAAAGACGGAAAAGTTGTAACCAAAAAAAAAAAGATGGAAAACCTTTCAACGCATTTACATGGTTTGCATGGTGTTCTTGTCTGTCATGTTTCATTCGACGAACATTAATAAACATTTATTATACATACACATGATCTACTTTCATTAATCCTTACAGCAAGCAAATTCTTGACCATTAAAAATCGATATGGCGATAGCCAATAAACCTCAATAACCGAAAATAATTTGAACGAAGGAGAAAGAGGGAGTGAGAGAGAGAAAATTCAGCATAACAACATAAATCAGTTTGTCTCATAATTATTGTTGTTGTTCCACTCAATTGTGTCGATTATCATCAACAGTGAAAAAACGATCATTTGTAATTCTCAACTCTCTTTTCCCTTCATGTTTCTGCAGTTTCCCGATTCTTGCATTTCTTTTTTGCGTGTTGAAGTTTCTTCTTAAAACCGTATCGAAGACGATTACAAGAAAGAAAAGAAAAAATCCAATAAAAACAATTAAGTTGCATCGAAAATTTATATTTTTTTAAAATGAAAATAAAAAATTGTTGTTTTGGGAATTAAAATTTTTTTCTGCAAGCAGAAGCGCATCTCTTGTTACACAATCAAGTTTGCTCTGTTTTTATTTTTATTTCTTTCAATTGTCACTTATGACAGAAATTTATGTAACTTTCGCAATGTCATCCTTTCATGTTTAAAGCAATTTCAAACTAATTATTATTTTTAGCACTCACTTCTTGACTTACAAGTTGCAGACTTAAGCGGTTTATTGTTGCATTCTCGTTTACAAAAGAAAACCGAACAGTTCAGTGTCGCTTTGAAATTTGGTCTGATCATAAATCGTCGTACGAAAAGCTTTTCACGAAAACGTGTTGAAATTTAATAATTTGCAATTTTTGCACTTCTTTTAGTCGGTTTGCGAGTGTCATAAATTATCGTCTGCATTTTGTCAGATGATGATGCAATTTATGTTGCTTGTACGTCAAAAAGTGGAAAAGTTCATTTCATGGCGTTTGTGGTAGCGAAATTTCCATAAGTTTTGTGAAATTTATTTCCCACTCGAGGCATTCAAATGTATGATAAAATAATTGTGACGAAACAAGTGAAAGATTCCCCTCAAAAAGATTTCAAATTGATTTACTCATATTTTTTATTAGATGCGCTTTTATTCATTCGACAAATGCATTTTGCATGTTATTTTAATCACAACACAGTCGCTGCTGCACAATTACTATGGAATGTTACCCAGACATGAAATCAAAACATCTCTTTTAAGTTGTTGCGCAGAATGCTGGTGAGAGATTCTAAACTGACGATATTTCACTTGTACTTCCATGAAACAACATGTTTCCTCACACCACAGTTTGTTGAGCTTACTAACTGTTGTCTTTACACTTCGAGGTAGTTATTGGATAAATTCATGACAGAAATGAAGTATTAAATATTTATGAAATATGTGATGCAAAATAATGATAACCGGCGCCAAGTCAATTGAAGGCAGAGTGAGAAATCCGATAAAATTTTACATAAAAGGCGCGTATATAAAAAAAAAGTAAAAATACATAATTACGAAAAGAAGAAAAAGCTGCATAAATTTATGATAAATCAATTATTTCTTTACAAAGATCAATGTCGTGTATAAAAGGTGAATAGATAAGCATGAGATGAAAGCTCATCCAAAAACGGAAAAGTTTTTCAATTTGTCGTTTCTCATGCGATTGAAATTCTTTGTCTATTTTGGTATTTGCAAATAAGCAAATAAAAGAAAAATCTGATGGAATGAGAAGCATGAAAAAAACTTTCGGAATTAATGAATTATAAAATGTTTATATTTGTTTAGTTTTTTTTACAATTGTTTGACCCGAAAAGATCAGAAAGGGTCAAGTCAATGAATGGAATTTGCGATTTTTTGTCACCGATTTCTTACTTCTGTTACCGTTGCAATCGTCGTATGTTAATTTTGACATTTTCATCTATTCAAATTGTGAGCAATGAACTTTTAAATTTAATTCTTTTCGATGGTGACTTATAGACGCTCCACCAGCACTTGTAAAGTAGTGAAGACAAGAGAAATAACAAATCACGTTTTATTTTCCAGCTACATACAAAGTTATGGACAATTCTTGTGAATATTTTCTTCTTACCAAGTATTTCGCAATTAGTTACAGAAAGCTATTTATTCAGAATTTCAATTGCTTGTTTAAACAACATCATCAGCTCAATTTGAACTGTGAAAAAAAATAAGAAAAAAGGAATTCTACGACAGCCGATGGTACGAAGAATGAAAATCCAATGTTTTCGAATGAAGTCACGTTCACTTCCTCAAACTGCATGCCGATCATTTAAATAATTCACAGACTAATGAGCACAGCAAGAGTGTTATTTCTATGTTCCTATCGTATGGAACTCGATCTATTCTTGAGGTATTCAAACATGTCATGTGCTGCACACTTTATTGTGATCTTTTTGTCTTCTCCTTTTTTCTTTAAAAACTGGTTTTCGATCACAAATATGTGATAGGCTTGAAGTTTTATGTAACTTTAGATGCAATTTTAAAGAACCTCCAATGAACCATGCATAACCTTCTTCCCTGGCCGTTGATATGCCTTAATTTGGGTTGTTTATAGAACAACTTTGTACCAGACTTTAATGTGCGCATTGTCATTTAATTTTATCCTCGAATTCGCCATTTTTGGTGAGAAGTCGTTATGTTTGAGCGTGGCTCAAGTGGCAATGGCTTTTGGTTCTCCTTTTCTTCTTCTGAAAAGTCTCACATACTTAGTTTTGCTCGCCTTTTTTTTCTTTTAAAGTACGTGGAACAATGCATCGTCTTTGCAAAGCTTGCTTTTTTATCAGCGACTTTATAAGATTCAATTTGTATGAATTTCTATTCATTTAATCTCTTATTGATCGCAAAATCTAGCCTTGTACACAATTTTTTTTATATTTATATGCTTCAATTAAAAGTTAGCTCGATTCATGCTATTTATTGATACATGAAACATAAAAACGACAACTTTTGCGTTTCTTCTCATTGAATTTGATATAAAAACAAGAAAACAAAAATAATGCAAAAATTTTCTTTGTAAAAGAATAAAATGGAGCACAAATTCCCATAACGAAAAACGAAAGCACCAAAAATGGATGCTGATGAAATATTTATATCTATGTTGCGCAAAACTTACTTCATTATGTATGTAGCCGAGTTTTATTTATTGTGTACCGGATGAAATTGGAGACGGAAAGGGAAATTTGAGTGGAGATCAAGAAAATTCATGTTCGATTCTTAATTGGAAAATTAATAACAAATGTTAAAATATGAATTTTCTTTCAGGGGTTCTCAACCTAAGTTGAGATTTTGTTTAAATTTTTAGGATACATTTTCAGGATTTCTTAGAAATTTTCAAAGATTTCTTTTGAAACAAAGTGACGATTTAAGTCATAAAAGTTTACCACCACTGTACTGACTTCTCTTCCTACAACATTTTTCTATTAAAACAATTTCTCTATTAAAATAGCATTTTCATGTTAGAGAGATTCTCGTTCCGAAAACATAACAGCGACTCAACTAGCTATAAACGGATTTCTCTGGCAAGTTGTAAAAGTATAAAATATGTCACTCAGTTGCAATATGTTCATTCGCAGATAGAGCCATGATAAAAGCTCATTAAGAATTGTTTGATTTGATGGTTGAATGCATGTTCGGAAAATGCTTTCCAGTCACCTGACGTGTTTGTGATGTCCGTAAAATCAGGCACATTTATTTATTTGCGCACACAACCAGAACGATGGAATTGAAAGTATGAAAATTAAAATAAAGAAACAAACTTTGGAAATCTTGCAAATGAAATTATGCAAAAAAATAAATAAATAAACAAAGTGCAACTTTATTTAGATATTTACCACTTTTTTTTATTGCAGATACTTTATTTATATTTCAACTTTCGATTAAGTTAGCTAAACAAGAGATAAAATATTGGCACGAGAAAACAATCTGCATGTAAGACAATCATGGACGTGATGTTTTAACAATTGTTGATCCACATCGAATGAAGTTTACTGTTTGTTAAGGTAATAAGCAAAATGCAGAGAAATGTTAATTAATAAACCAGCACACAACTCTTTAACTTTCCTCCAATCAACTTCAAAATGATAATTTCTTAATTTATTGACGTTTTATTTTATATCCCTACCGACACAAATCTATTCATCAACAGTATTCAAATGTGTATGTTATTTGCTCCAGGGAGGCTGGGCTAGGCTGATGATCAGAAGAAAATAAATAAATAATTTCTTCATTCATGAAATGCTTAAAATAAAAAGCACAAAAGCTGATTGTTTCCTTTTGTTGGCAACATTTATTGATCATATTTATAATGAGTGAAAAAAAGTGTCGTTTCACTGTTGGCACGGTATAAATACAATTGTTATTAGCAAGACAAGAAACAAGAAAAGGAGAACGTGAGGCGCTTTGTTACACATATAGTTTGACGACTGGCGTCTAAACGGTGGATTGTCGCCGGTTATGTTTTATAGCAAGAGAAGGGAGGGGAAAGTCGCAAAAGGTAATGTCTAGCTGCATAAGTTTATGCTCGAAAGGTGGCGTAGATCCCATAAAGTAAATCTCTCCTAACTAGTTACTTCACTTTCATGGTCGCTTTGCTGGAAACTTCAAATTTATCACTTTTTCAATTGGAAAAATCATAAAGATAACGAGTGACAAATCATGATTTTTCAATAAAAATGCCAAATGTTAATCGCTTGTTACTAAAAGATATTCATAAAGTCAGAGTAGGTTAGTAAAGTGTCCGCACATGGTACTTTAATCGAAATTTATGAACACCTCAAAATAATCTCTAAACTCGTTAAAAGGTTCCACAAATTATTATCCACTTCGACTTTCTTTTTCTCGATCGTCGTTTATTCACTTTAGAACGAGCAAGTCTCACAAACTAAGCCAAACTTTGCTCATAATTTACTTTTATTACGTTTGTTTTCAACAATTCAACCGCGCAATTCTTAAATGTGCGCCATCATTAAGTATTCTATATTTACTGAACATTACAATTAAAATAATTGTCTTGAAAATGTCAAAACAATTAAAAACGTAACGAGGAATTATTATAGTTGGTATGCTTTCTTTTTCTCTGTGTTGATTGTTCATTTCAGTTCCTTATTAAAACTTTTTCTTGCATTTCAACGATCGATGAATGAATGCATAAAAAATCAAGAAGAAATATTTTTTATAGGACGAGTGTGGAGTGAAATTGAATCGATTGACTAATCATTGGCTCGAGTTGAATCCAATTCGAAACCAATAATTTCCATTCATCATTCAACAATATAACTGATGACAATGTCTGCACATTCATCACCGACAGGGTGTTTCAAAGTTTCAATAGAAAGGTTAATTGAGGTAACTTTTACTTTAATTGCGCGTTTGCTAATTTATTTATGACTGATTCAACACGCAAGGTCGCAATTTCACAAACTCGCCTTTAACACATTGCAATCGCTTTTAAATTAAGTGCTGCGTTTAAGCAGATTTGTTAATAACAAAACATTAAAAAAGCTGGCAGAAATCTGTTGAGGAGATCGGGTCATTAATTACCAACTCTCATTTTACAATATCATTTGGATTGCTGAATAAATAAATCTGCATTGTAAATTTTGTTTTCCAATAATCGATAGTTTATTGGGATTGTGAAGATTGTAAATTACTTATTAGATTTATCGATAATATCCATTTATGGAAACATAAATAACAACAAAACAAGCGAAGAAAAATATTTGAGAAATATTTTTAGCTCATTTCGTGACATAAAACGTTTCAATAAATTTCATGGTGCTGCCTAAAATTGATGTTATCTCTTCGTATTATTTCTACCTAACTGCAAGTGACCTTACAACATGCTGCACTATTCTTTTGTACTACCAATTGACAGCTTCGTGTCGTCGCATAAATAAACATTTATTAAAGAAACGTATTCAGTCATCACGTTTGCGATTTTAAACTTGCAGTTGAATTATTTATTAATAGAAATTGATTTCTAATCAACTTCACCTTGCACTAAATATTCACAAATAACTCAAACATATTTTGATGCAATTTAAACCTTACAGAATTTTACTTTTTTTCCAGTAAATTGACAATAACAATTTCCTTATCTTATCTTTCATGTCGTCGTCCGACTTATCATTTATTGCATGAATACATTCACATCGAGCAAAAGCAACCAAACAAACGACATTTCAAGATAAATACATAACAAAAAGAAAACAAATTTTCTTATTTCAAAACTGTCGAAATGAATCGAAATTAATTAGCCGAAAAGTAACATTGGAAGTTTCATTTTTCTCGCCATAAATATAAATGAGTGAAAAATGAATCGCTCGTGTTTTAAAAAAAATCTACATACGTGTTGGAATCATCAACGAAGCATGGAACAGGAAAAGTTGTGGAATCCAAGTTCATAAATTAATTTTTGTGTAACGATTAACACTGAACACAACACACCATGCTGACCGCAGATTTCAACCTGAATTGTGTCTCACGAGATAAAAACGAGAAGTGATTGTCATACCGTAGCTTTAAATAGACTTCCCCAATCATTACGATAGAAATAAGCAAGTAAGTAAGTGAGAGAGAGATAAAGAAGAAGTTTCAACTGACATCTTACAAATTTGTTTCGTTTATGACTTTTGTATCTGTCATTTCTCATGGAGTTGAAGTGAAACTACAAAACCACTTCAGTCTGACACAAACACACAACTAAAGTATTTAGAATTGTTATTGGTGGTAATTGAATTCAATATCGCTTCATCATATATTCATATTTGATGTTTACAAAAGCCTGGCATTATATTCAAATGTAATTCCCTCTCTCTCTCTCTCTCTCTTTTTCTTTCTTTCTTTTTTTTATTTTCTCATAACGATGATTCATGTTTCGTTGCAACGATGATTCGATGTTAAGTTCTCTTTCATTTCAGTCATTTATGTGCTCATTTTGATTTAATTAAGCATTGTCGAGTGAGTTTCAAAAGACAGATTTGGATAACTTATTTCAATTTGAAATAAACTTTCCAATACAAAGGAAAAATTTCAGTTTTTGTTGTGAAGTTCGAGCACAGAAAAGTGACTTGATAACAAAATGATGGAAGGAATTTAGCAATAAAACATGAGTCACACGATAAAATTGTTGTCGCTGAATAAAAGTTGGCACAAATTGTGGCTCACAATTTACTTCAGGAAACGATAAACAACTTAATTGAGACTTTAAAGTCAATGTTATTATTTAATTCAATTACAATATGATTCTAGAACTTGTTCTCGAGTTTAAATTTATAGAAAATTGCGTCACAAATTGCATTTCATCGAGTAAATATCGGTTTGAGTTACACGAGAAGAAAGAAAAAAAGAAATAAAACAAACACTTTCATTACCTCATCAGCATCGATTTATCCAAGCTCCTTCACAGAGATTGCTTAATTAAAATTACTCTTTTTAGTATAAACACAAACAGCAAGAAACTTCGATGATTAAACTCTTTTTTTCTTTCTTTTTCTTTTCAACTTTTCGATAGTAACTGAATGAATATTATGTAATTATAATTTATGTGCGACTGCAGAAACCAATTGCACATCACATTGATGTCGATTGTTAACAAACCGAAACATCAATAACTTTGTTGTTAGTTTGTTTTCCTCGTTTTTGGTGGAGCCCTATAATTCAATTCAACATAATGATCATGCACTTTCGAGTAGTTCCCGAAAAACGAATGTTCAGTTTAAATTTATTTATGTGCCTTTCCGCAAAAATGGCAACAGCACCACCGAACAAACACCGTAGGGAACACAACGTCCAACTAAATAAATTATTGTTTGTTGAACTTCAAGCTTGTCTGCCTCACTTTGGTTTACAAAACTTTAAACTTTTATTCCTTCTCAATGAGTTGCTTGAACAATATAACACGATTGAAATGACTCTTTTTCGCGCAAACCATACGTTTCAGTCTCCAAACATTTACTGACATTATAGAACAACGCCACACTGTGTATGCGAGTATTATACAAGTTCACCAACTTTATTTCAAAGCTCTGTGTGTGTCAACTACCTTGAGATATCTTATCATGCTTATTAACTGAATGGAAGCTACACATTTACATTCGTTTCAAGTTAAACAGTTGATTGTTTGAATGTGTGATATTTACCGATGATCGCCACCTTCACATTAACAAATGTTGAAATATTTCTCATTCATTTATGTATGTTCGTGTAGTTATTGTTAAGCTTGTAAGCTGTCAAAGCTCATCAATTTGAACTTGTGTTCTAAACAATACTAAAGTAGAAATCCACTCAACACAATGCCACCGATATGAAGTCAATGTCGTGATTTTGTTAAAAAAATCAACAACAAAGCGTAAGAAGAGGACAGAAAAATTGTTTCGCTAAATGGTCATGCCAGATGATTAAACATCTCATCTGGGCGTTTCATTCTTTTTTTTCGAGTAATAAATTTTCTTTTATTTTCATTGAGTTATCATGGAGAGGAAAATTGAAATTTAATTTAATTCTGTCAGCTGTCGTTTTGGATAAAAATATGTTATTTTAAATTCTGATAGTTAATCTTGAAGGCTTATGCACATCTTGAAGGCTTTCATTACCTCAAAGTTTATCAGATTTTTGACGTTGAAAAAAGTTTCTTTTTTCTTATAGCAATTAACGAAATTTTTTCATGCTTTTGTGAATAAAATTGTTTCGTTTTTGATCACTTCCACTTTCATTCGAGTTTGTTTTCATTTTTTCTGCGTCGTTTTTCACGCTATGTTGTTGGTTTAAGTCTTTTGTTCATAGACATTAAATGTGCACATATGTGACTTATGCTTGAGTGGAAAAGTATTTTAATTTGTTTCAATTTAGACATCTTTTGAGAGATCTTACCCGAAACTTAATATCCGCAGCTTACTCTCCTGTTTCATTAATTAAACAAAGGAAAACTTTTCTTTTCTTTTTGTAACTTTTTAGATTTATTTGTTCATTGAGCGAGATATTTGTTTCATCATCACTGGAGGGATTGGTTAATGATATAATTGGATGGAAAATTACTTCAAGTGGTCTTCAAAACTTTATGTTGCTGTGCGTTCATGCATGCGTGTGGTACGTCTAACAACGGTTACTTGATGAAGTAATTAAATTATCGGAAAGCAGATGACGGTAATGAAGCAATATTATGACTTAAGCTTAACTATTTCCGCTTCCATCCGTGACTTAATTTCTGATCATTCCCATAATCCAATGAATTTTTGCTGTTCAATGTTTCAATTCAATACCCAAAAAAAGAAAGAAAAAAAACTAAAATTGATGATAAATATTTCAACTTTGAAATGGAATTTATTTTCTTTTATTTTGTTCAACTCGTTATTTTCACACATGAAAGGTGAAAAATTGATATTATGCAAAGCGTAAGAGTCTTTCTCCTAATCATTTCTCATCGGATCGCGAATGATGGTGGCCGTTTACCGTTTTTGGAACCGTGCCCAACTTTAAACAAGCTCCACCGGCTGGTTTGTGACAAATATACAAACGTGGGCTTACGAAAATGAGACAGAGGACAAGAAGAAATATCAATGAGATGGCTGTGTCGGCGATCATCATAACCCTCGCGCCTTCATAACCACAACAAAAAGAAAGATTGCATAATCTCATAATAAAAACACTCGAAATGTGTTGCATTATAATTCAATTTCATTAACGAATGATGGTCGTAAAGTTTTACGAACATCACGGGAAAGTCGCTTTTTGTAGACTAAGTAGAAATGTTTGCGTAGGTGACACATAAACAACAACAAAAAGCAGAAGATGAAGTGCGTATCAAGAAGAGAAGGAAAAAGACATCAAACTGCATCATTGATAGTTGTCCCGTATGCATGATATTAATTATATGTTGATCATGTAGGTTTCGATGGTTATAAATAAGATTTGGTGTTCATGCGACTATTTTAAAACGCCATAATTTGGAATTTCTTTCATGTAAGAGTCTCTAATAGTCTCACTCCACGACAAGCGGTAAATATTCCAATTCATTGACATAGCAGGGAGTAAAATAGAGAAACGCGAATAAGAAAAACTTCATTTCCGAATGCACTTACTTTGTTCGAACAAATTACTGTTTTTAGATGATTTTCATGGTGAAATTTTTCTTTTCGCTTATTCTTTCTACGTCGTTCATAAAACAATAATGTAAAAAATAGTTTAGTCATGGATAAGTGCACACAAGATCCTTGAACAACAAAGCAAAACTGTCTTAAATGATTACAAATGCAAGCTATGAAGTCGATACGTTTCACTAAATGACGAGATGGCGACAACAATCCTCTGTTTGTACACTGCCAGACTCCCCTCATGCAATGCAAATCAATTTTTGCGCTTATGGCGCGGATCGTTCAACGTCAGTCGGTAATTAAATAGTTTTACCATGTTTAAAAACGAACCGAAAGCAGGTATCGTAAGCAAGTGATTAAAATCTAGAAAAGAAAAAGAAATCCTCGACTTTATTTAGTTACTGTGCATTGGCACGGACACACAATACTTAAGTTAAGAAAGACTTAAACGCTTGTTGTTGTTATCCATCAAAATAATTGAGCAGCATCCCGCGGCCGGCTCAATAAGTATTTATAAGTGATTGGATAGGAAACAAAATGCTTTACAACATCAGCATTGAGTAGATTAATAAATAAAATATCTTTTAATAGAGATCACTTCTTGAGCGAAGGTAAGAAATACCCGCAAGTTATCAAAAGCAATGATGAAGCTTGACGCCGCTGGTTGTTTAGGCACTTATTGCGTCGTTAAAATGCACATTATGATTGTGATTTAAACTGGTGTTATCTTTTATTAAAACGTACAAATTATCGCACGTGGAAGCGTCGTTTCATTAGATATTCTCATCAGGTAATCTTCAATAATTAAACTGTCTTTAAGCCAATTTCTTACCTTCCAACTAATCATAATAATCGATGGAAGTTCTTAAAAATGTCTTAGAATGAAATAAACTTTGAATTATCTTTTTTTCATAAAGATACGTGACTTGTATGATTAATGTTATCAATGAGTTGGACACTTATACTTAAGTTGTTATTTATTTGAAAAAATCATGAAGCATAAAGAGAAAATTCAGCGATTTATGTCTTGCAGTAGACAACAAAAAGCAGGAAAGGAAAAAGTAAATATTCGAAAGATAACACGCGTGAATAGTTTGTCTATTTTCAATATTTTTTATTATAGGAATAAGTGAGAGATAAGCCATTCAAGCCGCACTACCGCATTTCTCTAAACTTCTTTTCATTTCACGTTCGTGAACTCGCGCCTTTCAATAACTGTGCCCGTTTGCCTGTCGAATGATAAAGCGTAATTTCACTATTAAATCACTTAGCACTTCAACAAGCTGCAACTACTTTTTGGTTGTCATGTTATGTGTGAAAATCGAGAAAGAGGAAGAAAGATAATTCAGCAAGCGCATTTAAATATTTAGCTAACTAATATGTAAATTTAACTGATTTTTGTAGTTCACTTTTTACTTATTTTTTGTGTCTATCCAACATTGAAAATGTTGATGACATGCGGCAGTGCTTGATCAACAAACAAAACCATTTCAAGTGAACACTTGAAACAACAATTACAGAAGAAAATTAATCTAATTTGGGCAGTGAAAGAACAAACCATAATTGATCGACATCAATCATCAGAAAAGGTCAGCACAACAAAAGATGGAATGAAAATTATCCACGTTTAGCATTGGACACGGCAACAAGGCACGATGTGATGAAGAAGAAGAATGAAAAACGAAGAATCATCGAGAGAACATGCTATTGTTGCTTAAAGTAGAATCAGAAGAAAAAGATTACAACTCATGATTGAGAATGATAAGTGAAAGGAGGCATACATATCGACATTCCGCAATTTCTTCCTTTTTCGGCATCATGCTTCGTAACCAACGATACTTAAAAATGTTACGAAAACATATAAAACAAAAAAAAAGGCCAAAAAAGAGCGTTGAAAGATTTGCGATCAGATAGAAACACTTTCAAAATGAATTTGATCTGCTTCTAGCCACTCCAAGTGGCCAAACGGAATGTAATTGACCTTAATCAAATTATATAAAATCTCCACAAATGGGTCATGCTGATAAATCGACAGTAAAGAACTACACGAGTTGAGAAGCTTAAAGTTTATCTCAAGTGAATGAATTATTAGTTAACCAGCTTGACTTGCAATTATCAAATAATTGTAGTCATAACTCATTCGATTAAATCGCTCTATGATTTCGAGTATGCAAAAATGTAAGAAATCATAAATAAAAACATTCACATCCTCCCGGCTGATTAGTTATTTTTTTATTCACGAGACTTTAAGACATTTAAATCGCTTCATTCAATTTCAATTTGATAACATGATGTTGTTAGAAAATGAGCTGTAACGAATGACGAAGCGACGAATAAAATGGAAGAAGAAAAACATTTAATATCGCGTGACAAATCGATAATATTTAGATGAAATTTATCTTACAACAGCATAAATATCTCAGACGACCAACCGAGTAAGTTCCGTTAAATTGATACCGAAATTAAGCGGCGGAACATATAACTCAATTAGAATACAAAGCAATGATGTGTGGGAGGAAATGAGAGATAGAGAAAGAGAGATGTGAAATATTTCATGAATGAATGGAATGAAATGAAACGACGATTAATGTGCAACACCCTAGAATTATTTTATCTCGTCTGCAACTTATTACGGCGAGAAGTCTTCGTCGTCATCGACGCTCTCCTCAAGGCAAATTTTAAACGATCCTATGAAGAGTTTAAATATTTTCTTTAAATTATTTATTTTATTGGCTTCTTGTTTATTTATTCAACAAATTCACATTCTTTGGCTTCAAAAGATCTTGACTTTGTGGGAGTATTGACGTGATAATTCAGTTGACAGCTGGGACTTTGAACTGTTATCTTGTTTGCTTTAGAAGTCACTTCGCATCTTCTTTTGTTGTAAACAGAAGATCGCTTATCATTCTACTTATGCTACAACATCTCGTGAGTTTCTGTTTCATCGTTGACCATTTCAGGTCGTATGTTAACCATGAAAGGTTATCGCTGAATTCAATTTGGCACAGAAAGAATTGTAGTTTAGCAAGTTTTTTTTTCACATCTTTCTTCTTGTTTTGTCTCTCAAGCTTGTCATAAGTTAATGAAAAATTAGAAGTTTGCGACAACTTCAACCTGTCATTAAAGATAAATATCTTTGAGAAGTTGATGCAAACATGTTCGTTCAACAACAGAATTTTTATTACAACTTTTTTCTCAAACAAATCTCTTCGTTTTGATATATTTGTTGTCCATAAATAACAATCTTTTGAATCTTAGTTCAATCTAATGAGATTATTATTTTAATTTATTTGTATGACTTCTGGTTTTTTCATATTGATAAATATTATTTGATTGCAATGCGATGGAGATATTAATGTTGGATGTAAATTACGCTTGTTTTATTATATTTTGTACGGGGTAGTCATCTGAAAAGACGGATGGCGACGAGGGAAATTATGAAATGTGTGTAAGCGCAATGGCAGTAGCTTGAGTTTGTCTCATAAAATATGAAGAAAGAGTTCGCGGTTAACTTTTCATGTACAACTTACATTAATTTCTCAATTAATTTTTGTCTTGCATTTCAGTTTTTACATCATTGTCGCTACCGTAGCGAAATATTTTCGCATATCTCTTGCAATGAGGTTTTTCATGTTTCGATGATCAAGACTTTTATTTTACGATGTTGGAATATTAATTTCTTCACATTAATAAATTCAGTTTTCGGTTCAATTGATTTCCGGGTTTTCTCATCACACTCTCGTTTTTATTTCTTTGCACGCTTTTGCTTTTGCATGTTAGCGCCGATTTTTTTTCTTTTTTCTACCATTCAACGTCGTTGAATATCAAATAGCAATTTTATGCTTAGGAAATTAAATTATGCTGTAAAATGATCAAATCAAAACGACGGAAAATGTTTATTGACTTCGAAGCACTCTCTTTACTCCTATTTTATTTCCACGATTTGAAATGCTTGAAGTTTATGATCAGTTTTTTTAGATATTTATGAAAAGCATGAAAACGACTTGTTGTAAAGTTATTAAATTTAATTCTCTCTCACTTTACAGCTATCGAGAGACTCAATCAATGACAAATCTTATGAAATGTGCGTGAAAATTGATTCGCAGTCATAAACATGATCATTTGAAGTTTCTACAAGCCATTATTGACACGATTAGATGTGTATGTTGAGATAATCGAAACGAATAGATAAAATTTTTCACATCACACTGGTTGGTTAGTTGGTGTCAATCAAACTTTGATGCTTTCAAAACAGATAAATGCCCATTCAGGAAAATATATTTCTTTTATGTTGCAAGCTGAATCAACGAATGCCGACTGAATCATATTCAAATTCAAATCTTTTGTATGTACGTACCTCGCACAACAATTTGTCCGTCAAAACTGATAATTACTTAATATGTTGTTGGCTTGATATTTTATGCAGTGTCTAAATGACCGACCACCAAATGCTCTGACTTATCCACTGCTTCGCATTATATTTGTCTGTGAAATGTACTTGAGATTTCAAGTAGTTTTGTAATAAATGTGCTGGTGTTGCAGAAAAATAGAAAGAAATGTGTCAAATTGCTTGTTGCTGTAACAACTGAGCATTATTATGTGTGTTTGAATTATAAACAGCACAACTCTTGGGATTTTAGACTGCATTTTCCTTTCTGTCTCGATCTCTTATTCTCATGTTTGTATAAAAAGACTTTAATCTCTTGGCATAATCGTTCTAATAGACAACGTTTTATGTCGCAGCATGAAATAAAAATTCATTGAGAAATAATAAAACAGAAAAATAAAAATGTTTCAATTGCGAAACAGTTAACAAGACTTTGTTGTCTCTCTTACTCATTTTTCTCTTTCCATCTCTATCATGTGTGGGCTGTTGATGTAAAACGATCTTCTATGCTTTTGTAAGCAATTTTTTTTCTTCTTTCTATTAATGTTGATTTAACTTAATAATTATCTACACATATTCACGTATGTGAAAGAAGAAAAAAAGTTCTTATTACAGTTTTTCTCTCATTTCGTAACATAGTCAATTCAAGTTCTGTTTTGCGTTTCGTTCATGTCCATAAAATATTGTTTTACCGCAAAGTATTTAGTGATATTCAGTTAGAAGCCGAGTAAATGTAATACTCAAGGAAATATTTATTACCTTCTTTTTACAGAGAAAAACGAATCATTAATGGAAGATATTCCCAAACTTTTTGCTGTTTACGATTTCTTTTCTATTCTGTTCAATATTTAATCCACTTGAAAGACGATAGAAAATTTATTTTTCATAAGCTTAACTTGTAGGAAAAAAGCAATTAATTGGGCAACAAGAAAAACATTGTTGCCAGTTTATGAGTGCAACGGTAATATTCTAGTCCGAGAAGAAAGTCGTCACGATCATCAATTGCTTTACTATTACCGCGATGATTGTGGTGCACTTGCGTGAAATAAAATTGTAAAAAAGAAGTTAAAAGGAAAAGAAGAAAAGTCTCAAGACAATAAACAATAAACTCCATTGAAATATTTCTTTCTTTTTATTGTACGAGATGAGGAAAACTTCTTTTTACTTCTCTTTATACAATTCGATGGTTCAATTGACGAGTTCACTCTTTTGTATGGATCTGTCCCAAAGCCAACCATACATATGTAAAGTGTCCAATGATGCCCAGTAAAATGACAATAAACTGTCGAAAATCTGCAGGTAGTCTTTATAATCACGTCTTATTTTATTTTAATTAAGAAATATTGGAGTCGAGGAAGTCGATGGAAATATTTTCGAATTAAAAATTGAATAAATTAAAGGAATGAATGTTAGAAATTGTGGAATTTAAAAACTCTTTTCATTTCCAATTGTTTATAAAATATCAACATAAAATAAATAGAGCACGAAATCGGAAAAGTTGAATTACATCATCATCAACATCATCAGCAATCTTTGATGCAAATGCATTCGACGCTTCTCGAGATAATCATCCGGCATTGCTTCTTTCTCTCGCATTCTTTAACGATCATTTGTTTGCTTTTGAAAGATGATTTATCTGTGTCGCTCTTCGTCTCATGCTTTCAAGCATTCCACAGTCAATATTTTTATAACAATTCATCATATTAATTCAAATGTCTGCGATCGTGAGAGACGTTTGTTTAAAAAAGTGTATCAATTGAAATGACTGCAAAAAAAGTCTTGAAAAAGGTGAAGAGAAGGATAAGAAGGAAGGTGAATGTGAAAGACAAAGAAGTGGAATTGGAATATTTATAAAAAATTAAGAAGCAGCAGAAGTAAGATGAACTAAAATAGAGATTAAAACTGAATTGTGCAAGCTACAGAATTATTTTTTCTTCCATCCAGCTTCAACTTGCCATTGGTGTTCTCTTGCTGCACAACTCGTTCGCCTATTAAGCTTTTATTCAATTCTCTTCTTTTTAACTTTTTTCGTCGCTCTTTTTAATGTTTTCGCCTTTTATGTATTTCCAATTTTCATTTATTTTTTAAAACATTAATGTTGCTTTAAAACAGCAAAGAAACATGATCATTTTGGTATCAGAAGATGCTCTCAAAGTGAATTCGACATAACGAGAAGAATTGAGAAGTCAAGAAGAAAACATTTTTTCTCTTGTTCTGACTCATCACGAATCGCCAATATCCAAAGCGGCTTTGAAAATTTGCAAAGCTGCATATGTGAGATGTTCATGAGAATTATTCATCATGCGGTAAAAATTTCCGCAAGAAATACGGCCCAGACGATTGGACGAACGTTAAATCAAAAAGGTTTGATGGATTACTGAATCAAAAGTATAACTCACCGAAGAAATCTTCCCATTTTTCATCATCTGATCCATTATCCATTTTCGAAATAAAAGAATTTTTGATCTTTCCTCGTGTCTTCTTTGTTGTTATTTATGTTTTCGTCTTATCATACAAACACGATGAAGCTTTAGGCTCTTGTTCACTTTAGCGTGTTAGAAAACCTTTAACCACTGATTAAATATTTAATTTCTCTTCTCTTTCTTCTTCTTCAAATTCTTGCACTATAAAGTTAATTCACATTAAAGTTTAATGCTCCTTTTGTAAAAGAATTGTTTGAATTATTAAATGTTTCGTACTCATGTGACGTCTTTAAAAGGCGTTTACATCAAAATACTACTGCACGTCGCGACAGCAACTCTAAATATATTATTCATCTTATTTTACTACTTTGTAAGTTTTTTTCCGTATTTTCTTCTTATTCTGAAGTTGTAATTGATGATTTCATCGATATTTCAATGATTTTTATTTCTATCTCGATAAAATTTTCTGTTTTATTTTACACGATACTTTATTTATCCAGATAAGCCAATTAAATAGTTTTGATTATGAATTAAAAAAATTATTTATCCAAATTGATGTAAATTGTGATTTTATTCCGAGAAAATTGATGTTTCACATCTTAACTGCTTCACGGTTTAAAAGAAACTGATCAAGAAATTGATATTCTCTCCTCATAAAAATAACTTCAAAGTTTCTCTCTCAAACAATTCTTCGCTCTCATGTTGGATCTATGCTTGCTAGCGATCAAGCTAGCGATGTAAATATTTCGCAAAAAATATTTATCATTAAAATTTGATAAATTTTAATAATAAATGTGATTATTTTACACTTTTTCAATTTTTATGAAGTATTTATGATCAAAGAAATTCTTTCAAGAAAATTATTCTAAAATCAGAACGAGTATAGTTCTCTAATTCTTCCCCTCGCTAACAGATGTCACTATTAAAATGTATTTAAAATTTTCAAAACCGTTAAATATTATACTATTATTAATATATCTACGTATAGTCAACACTGTTGATTATGAGAAAAAAAATACGTCGACGAAATAAGAGTTTGTGAATTTAGTTTATTTTCAGTGTTCTTCAGTTTTGTTTCAAATTCGCTAGCGATCGATCGTGCAAGAAAACTGCTCTCGAATAAATAGGAAAAAAGAACTTTAAGTTAAAGAAATTATTTTGAGTGCTATCTGCATTTTGTGCGAAGTGATAAAGTAAGAAATTTATATACCATTTGCAATTAATTTGAAACAAATTTTGCGATAATAAAATTCGTGCAATCAATAAAAATTATTCCAGATTTTTCTGCTGTAATTTCAAGTGAATTAATTTAGGTGAATGCTTGACTAAAATTAAAAGTGTAGCAGCTTAACACGTGTTTCTTTAAATTTTAGTTTTATTGAAATGAAGAAAATTTATTCAGCTTTAACAATAGAAAAGAAGAATAACAAATAAAACCGAGAAATGTGATTCCTTGCATAAGAAACATATTTCACTGGTAGAAAAATGTGGAAAATCTCTTAAAGTTTTACGTCGTTTTAAAAACGTGCGTGCGGTGAACTATTTAGTTCTTACCGTAAAACTTCACTCCGGGGAGTTCTTAGCTTTGTAAAAAAACAACCGAAACTGCTAATTTTATTGTTAACGACTAAATTTATTTTTTATTTCTAATTATGGCTTTTTAATGAATTCAGGCGTCTGAGATATGTTTATGATCAATCACTAAATGACTGCTTCTTTCGCACCTTAAAGACGCAATATCTTATCAGTTAAGCGTGAAAATGATAATTTCTATTGTTTCAGGTAGTAATAATGATATATAAACACGAATTCATTTTGTCAAAGTCGTAACCTATTAAGTGTTTCAATTGATCAAATTCGATTACACAATTATTACATTCGAGTCGAAATCAATGCCATTCGAGATAGATAAGAAAAGTTTGACTGTGACTGGAATTTCTTACACACTTTCGTTACCATCGGCATGTAAAAGATTAAGAAATCAGGGATTAATAAATAAAGATTTATATCTCAACTGTACGATTAGTGATAACAAAAGAAAGAATCACAATCTCAAGTTTATCATCGAAAGAATGTGTCAACGTGTTAACAAAGAAAAAAATACAAGCAAAAATAATATTATGACGCAATCAAAAGTTTGTGTCATTTTCAAGAAATATAGACAAAAAAAAAGATTTTAATGATGAGAATCGCTCGCAATCACAACAACATCGAAGGCAAAAAATTCCTTATTTAAATTTTGACATTTTGCACTGGCAGTTAGATAGTTTGCTTGCTACAGTCTCGTTGTTGAATGAGCAATATGAGATATCAATGTGAGATTTTATTTGATAATATGTTTAAAATAGCCTCATTAGTCCAATAAAGTTTTTATCCTACGGATTATCAAATACATCACCGCGTGCGCAGACCCCAAAATAAACCAATAAATATTACTTGTCAAAACCATGAAAAAGGTTAAAACGAGTTTGCTTCTAAACCCTTATATGTTGCGAATGCTTGGAAAAAGAATTCTAAGCTCTCATGGTGTCACTCACTTAAAAATTTAAATATTAAAGTAACTTCGTGCTTTATTCGCTTAGCAATAAATGAAGAATTAAAATGTCCATTAGCTTTTTTCAAGGTTCTTAGGACGTAAACATCAATTTAATATTTTATAAAGATTAATTAAGGAAATAGTTGAAACTCTCCTTGCACCTTATAAAAAAGAAATAAATACAAGTCAAGATCGCCATAGAATAAAAATGATTCTTCATAAGCAATTAAGGTTAATAGCTATGAACTAAGTAGCAAGGTGAAAGTTGCAGTTTAGGATTCACAGAATTGTGCAATTTGTCTTCGGTATTTCTTTTTTACAATGAATGAATCATAAGATAGCTCAATGACTAACAACAATTGTGTTGACATCATACAGGATTTATATTCGAAGTGAAAACACTGCCAGTTTAAATAAATTGAAATCCATTGATGTTATCTTCGCCAAAAATAAGTGAACAAGTCATGCACGTATGTAAGCAGATATTTTTGACAGTACATCAATCTTGTTGCTCTTAATCGATGTCATGTTAATCAAACTTTCATTTAAATAAATGAATTGAAAGTCAATTTATAAAAATTCTTATTTGCATGAATGCAAACGTCATTTCCATGATAGGAAATAAAAATATTCATCAAAGACCTCCGAACAGTATCTCAAGAGAAATTTGCTGTGACAGTGAACTTGAAATTGTTTTCTTGACTCTTATCGCCTCGTGCTTCATAATTCATAAATTCTTTTCTTAAGAAACACTTACTAATTTGTTATAAATAAATCACAAACAAATCGTTGATTACTTTTTGAAAGTTCAACGAACAATATTGACATTCAACTTCGAGTGCCTACAAGAGTTAACGAATCTTCGATGAGATTAAAAGTTTCGAGTTTCTGAAAATTCTTGAGACAACATAATAGATTAGTTACAGACAAATAAGCTTTTTGGTGTTTATTAAACCTTAGTTCGTCATTCAAATGGAATTCTGATTGCGTAACGATCATCACTTGAAAATTGTATTCATATCGTTTTAACTTGAAGCCTCATAATGATCGCTCGATTAGTTTATCAACTGACTCAACAAGTTTATGTATTTATACTTAAACAGTTTACAAAGTAAAGAAAAGCGAGGGAGAAACTGTCATCGATAAAGTATGAAATAGTTTGGCAAAACCTTTAGAAATTATTCAGATTGTGTTTCACATTCCAAACAGTTTTTAACGATCCCAGCACATTTTTTTTATTGTGCAACAAACAATAAAAAAATCTTTATTGAAACAAAAAGCGAACTTGGCATCGGTCAAGTGTGCAAAAATTTTAATTTATAATTTCGAGAGCTTCATTACAATCCAATGAGGATAGGAGTTGTTGAAAATTAAAAAATTTGATAGCTTTTCCATTGTTTAATTTAGCGAACATTAAAAAGTCGCTTAAAAGTTAAATAAAGTCATCAATCAATGACGATTGTTAAAGATTTTTATTACTCTTTATTTAATTTTTATTAATTTGTAATTCGAATCCATTTAGACATTCATTTTGATACTTCCGAAGCAATCCAAAAGTTCTACAAAGTTATTTATGACCCAATTCCAAATTTGATCTCCCACGTAACCCAAATTCATTTATAAATTGTCTGCTCTAATAAAATTCTTGCACAATTCGAAAAGTCTATGAAAAATATTTGCAAACATCTTTGAATTTGTTTGTCGAAACTATCAAATAATTTCAGAACGCGACAAAAAATTTTATTTTATTATTCTTTTAGATTCCAAGACTGTTTCAAGTCATTCTTCATCAAAGAAAGTGTCTTGTCTGAATTATGGCAAAACAGGCGTCGGCAATAGGATATCAAAAGAACATTTTGTTAATCTTCGATAGTTAAACGGCATTAAGAATTAGAATTCCGACACCAATACGTTTGAGATATCAAATGACAAGAATTTTTTAAGAGAACATCTGAGTCGCCTTAGCAAACTATTGCGCTTTGCTTGGGTGTTGTTGCTCCGATTATGCAAAATGTTTGAAAACTGGAAATCTTAAGCGCACCTGCTTTGACATGGTATCGAAATAATCATGACGAATGAATTCAATAATTGGAGATGAAAGAATGAAAATTGAATTCTCTCGATTCATTTAATTCTTCAGAAGCTTCTGAATGTCATTTAATTTGATTTCATAGCTTGTAAATTCAAAAGATTAAATGTTCAAAACTGTCAATAACGTGAACATAAATTCTAACATATTCATTTACACAAATGGTGCGCCCGAAAACGAATATTTATGACAGTGTCGATTTGCGCGAAAATTAATTTTCTTAACAAGATCGTAAAATTTTACTACGCCATATCGATAGGAATGATCTTCGACCTTGAAAAAACATTTCCAAAAATGAATATCTTTATCGAAAATGTGTCTTGAATACAGCTAGGCAAACATTAGTTTGGTTGTTAGTAATCTAAATTGCATTCATGCCGAAACGCCAAGAAATTGACCTCAGTTAATTGACTTCTTAGTGTGTGGGGAAACGTTGTTTGCATCGCTGATTAGATTTCCATGTGACGAATCTTAATTGACTTTGAGTGTTGATTTCAGCGTTAATTGCTTTGAAATTTATGTGACAGATTCAATTGAAAAGGGAGACAATTTAGTCACGGATGCGTTTGTCTTATAAAACATTATATTGACACATATCAAACAATAAAAAAATGTTCACAATAAACAAGATAAATATTCAGTCACACTCAACACTTGTGATGATCAAAATTCCGCCATGAAACAATTAAACTCCTTCTCATCTCATCAGAATTCAGTTCAACATTTTGTTTTTCGCAAATCATTTTTACGACATCGCATTAATTCACATGAATATTAAATCATGCGCCACTTCTTAAGGTCATTTTCCCATATGTTCTGGAGCTAACCAAATGATGTCATTTTTTAATCAATTCTTTGAGAAACAAAGACAGCAAATTTTTGGCGCACGATGAAAACGATTCGTTTTGTTTTTGTTCCATTCATTCTTGTGTCTTCCGAATTCTTAGGCGAATTCAAACACATTAACTCCATTGACTTTTTCAATTGACCTTTCTTTAATGCCCCCTAAAAAAAGTAGAATGAAATAAACAATTTGCTACTTTTTTTCTCGTTGAATGATCATCTTCCTTGCCCACTAATCATTTGCTATTTAATCTCATGATGTTTTGCAATGAAAACTTTTGCCAAAAAATGCGAAATTCAAACGAATACAAAATATTTAAGATTCTTGATATTTGAAATAACTTGAATGTTAGTTATAACTCTTCTTTTTTGTTTCATCCGCCCAACAGATCACTGATGATGATTTACTCAAACATCTGATTTATGATACAAATTCTTACGAGATGATTGAATTTCAGCAAAATTAGTACAAGTAATTGCACTTTCATACTCAAGTTTTAATGTCATGTTACATCAAAGACGACAGGAAAATTGAATTAAAAGCGAATCGATGTAAAATTGTTAACATAAAGTTATATTTCATATCTGAGCTGTCAATAAAACACTTTAAGGATTGTTGAAGTATTTATAGATTCATGAGAAATCACTTCAACAACCTAGAAGAATTTTAATCCCAGATGCTGATCTCATTCTTAAAATATTTGATATTTTCTTTGTTGTTACTCATTGCACTTAAATAATTTAATAATAATCAGCAAATTACATTTAGTCGTGACTTAAATTGACACTTCTACAAAGTCTTAATTGATTTCTGATCTAGGAATGTTGTATCATGTCAAATTAAACAAAAATATGTAGAAAGAAATTAAATTTATTCGTGACCTTAGGTTGGGTCAGTTATTTTCGTAAAAGAATCTTGAAATAAATCAAAGAAGATTCTCTCGTTCGACTTAATGAACGAATAAATTTTTAAAGACACGCTTCATGACATCATTCGTTGTTAGGCTTGTTGGTTATCAAAAGAAAAAGTTGTCATATGTCAGATGCAGTCAGTCATTAGTCACTTTTACAGTTTGTAAGATGTTAAAAGCATTTTTTGTTTATTTGACAGAAAACAAATCGAAAATTTGCAACCAAAGTAATTTTGAGTGAAACGTTTTTATCACCGAATGAATCATTTCGCATGACTTCGGTCATGTTTATAATTAATAGAAATACGTTCAAAATTTGTATGAAAGTTTGAATTATTTTGACAAGCTTCCACGTAAAAAAAAAACGATGAAAATTAATAAAAACTGATAGCGATGAAGGATTTAGATTGAAGCTTTCTTTTTTATTTGATATCATGAGAGCGATTTGAAGGTTGGTTGATGAAAAATTACTTAGAAATTTGCGAATATTTTTATGATTTATCGTATCGTGAACTCGTTTCATAAATATATCAGGATTTGTTATTTCAGTGAAATTAATTATGAGTTTAATCTCGATACGAACAAGATCACAACATGACGATCATCACATGACCTGCAGAACCGCGAGAAAAAAAGAAACGCGATCAAATTATTTCAAAATTGGGAGTGAACAGACACAGATGGTTCATCTGTTTGAAATTCCTGTTTCAATTCTAAATATTTTGCGTGGAATATCCAAAAAACATTGAGAGATCCCCGAATAAATTTATGTTTTCCCGTTAATTTCACCATGAGAGCCGATCACTTATCATCATCATAAGAGGATGAACGTCGCCAAGAGTAAATTGCTTCATTAATTTAAATTTCTTTGCTGTTTTAATTCTTGACATTGCGCATATTAATCATTAAATCTTTCCTGAAATCATAAATCACTTTTATTTATTTAAGATGATTTGGTTAAAGACACAAACTAAGTATGAAGATATCTGAAATAGATCGCGTATTTATTTTTACTTCTTCTTCCTCTCACTTTACTCAGAAGTTTTAAACACAAAATGAATTCTTAAAAATTGGTAATTAACACAAATTACATTTAAGGTCATGGTCGTATTCAGTGTTGATTTGTTCAAATATTTTCTTAATCAAGATGTGCTATGTGACATGATCATCGAACAAATTAAAACACAAATATTCAAGCAAATTATTTAAATATTTAAATCTTCAATTGAAAAACTGAAAAAAAAAGAGGAAAAAACAATTGAAATCCACTTTTAATTGACGTCGTCGTACATTTGAAGCATGTTGTACTTTGAACTTGAATTTTTATTCTTTTCTTTGTTTTTTCTTCGACTTGTGAATTGAATTTATTGAAAAGACGAGTTTCAATTGATTTTTATGTCTTTTTCATTGATTAAGCAAGAAGATTCTGTATTGAAAAAGTTGAACAGCGAAGCGATAAAGTTGCCAAATACTTCAGGAAGGTACTTCAGGCGCCGCACTAATAAAATATCTTCATTTTTTGGTAAAACACCGACATCGATCGATTCTTTTTAACCAGCCTTCATATACGTAATTCACATGAACTTGAAAATTTCCTGACGTTCAGCTAACACATGGCAACGATCTCACTGTTATCGCATCACGCCCAAAAGAAAAATTCGTTGAAAAATTTGCTTTGTTTAACTTCTCTTTCTCCATTTCGATCAATGAATAATTTTATGTAAATAAATTCTATTTTTACTTTCGCGCGTCTTCTTCTCAAGCCCATGTAAACAATGACGAGATGGTAATTTAAAGGCGTTTAACAACTTTACTCAGCAAGCATCTTTACGAAACTTGCTTCTATATCGCGATTCGCTAATTATTGCCAATTCTCGCTTCGATGTTTATTTTTCTTGAACTTAACGCAATAAATATGTATTTAGATAGATAAACTTGAAATTTCTCTAGTGAAGAAACAAAACAAGATTTGTTACGGGTGATAACGAAAACATTGAGAACCACAAGAGAGTTAAGCATCTGGAGCTGCCGTTGGCATTAAAACATTTCGCTTACCCACGAAGAACATCGTTTGCGAAGATATTTACTAGATTTGAAATGGTTGTTGATATGAAATCCAAGATATATGCGTTTAATATTCTTGTAGACTTCACTTGAAATAAAGTAAATTTACTAAGTTTTGTGATGGCAAATATTTTAACCATCGTCTCTACGTGATAATTCGACAATAAAATGGATGATTGCTCGTAAATAGAATTGTTGAAGTTGAAGATAAGCCGGATTCATGTTTCTTTTCAAAAGTAGCCAACGTTGTTCTCAAATAGAATTTCAATTGATATTCTATGAAGCATTATCGTTTTTAGATGTTTGAATTAGCTACTTAGAGTTTCTATACTTAAATTGTCTTCTTCTTTGCAGACAATTTAAGAAAGAAGAAAAATCGTCGTTAAAGTCGAATGAATAATGTTTAGCTTCATATAAATTCTTCTATCGTAGCTTTTATTTAATTACAGTTTTTAAGTTAGCATAATAAATACTTAATAGCAATCACAATAATTCAAAAGACGTACGGTTTTTGTTGCTGATATTAATCATACAACTGACAATGTTTATCGACAGATTAGTGTAAATATCTGGTTTACTTAGATAGCTTAACTCGTGAATGCAATGGAAAACCAGCTGTCATCAAATCTTATTGAATGTTTCTAACATTATATCTGTTCAGAAATTATTAAGAGAGTTTTAAATTGTTTGCTGGCGCCATAAGATTTCTCTTGACAAAGTGGAAATGTTATCCAGTCGTTAATTTAAGACGAATTTTGCAGTTTCTCTCAAAAGTTTCTTCTGACCTCGATATAAAAACAATTTTATCTTTTAAGTGAGAACTCGCCAAGTTCACGGATGATAAATCTTTCTAAATCGTCGGGAATTTAAAGTTTTAACTTCATAATTCACTGTTTATCTTACAACTGTTTCTGAATGTTTAATTTAAGATAAGATTTCAAGGCAAAACGTGATGCGTGTGGTTGGCGGGAGTTGAGGTAACAACAGTATTAGAATATGGTCTACATCTAATGACGCTAACATTTTTTTTACGATTATCATAATTAATTTAGCTCCCGTTTGGCGTTTGTATGTTTCTCTCTCTCTCACTCTCCCTCCAATTGAGCACACAAAGCATTTAAATATCTTGAATTCCTCGTTAAACATATGTTTGTGAACTATTTTTAAAATCATTTGTGAAGATAATTTCGCGTGCTTTTCAACTCGTGTAATGCAAATATTGAAATCCCATAAAATTGTTCCGAAAATAATTTGAATGAAAAAAAGAGAATAAGAAGAAACTTCCACTTGTTGAGTTAATTTTCTTCTTAATATCTGTGAAGCTGAAGAAGAATTGATTTATTTCAATTAATTATTCAAATATTAATGTCTAGTAGAGATACTTAACGTCAAATGCAAGAACTTCTTTTTTTATTTTTTTTCTTCTGTTCATTCTTGATTATGTCATAAAGCACCAACAAGTTCTTTAACAACTCATGATGATGTTCTCATTTTGCATTCTTGTGCTTGCATCATCAATCAATCTTCACCTTTAAGTGAGATGAGATTTTAAAGAAAGAAACTTACCGTGAAAATCATTTTCAAGTGCAAAGTGATGCGCGATGCCAAATAATTTTAGTTTTTACCTCTAATTTTGAAGTGTAAACAATGTTCGATTGTAAGTTATTGTCTGTTAAATAATAAATTGCTTAAGAAGTTCTTTTAGTCGACGTATTGTTTACTGAATTATTTATCGATTAGATACTGAAATAATCCAATAAAGTTCCCAATCGTTTCATTTTAACACCATTGTATCGACAATGATCTTGAAAAATAACAGAAATAAAGCTTAAATATGTTTTTCATCGCCCCTTCTAAAGCGGATTAATTTTTAGCGATGATCATATGATGGTCACCTAATTTGCCTACCTTAGAACTTCCAAGAATTTTTCGATTAAAAGTGTGATCTTGAATAAGCAAATCAAATCAAATGAAAACATCGCATAAATTATATTAATTATTGCCTATTAAACCATAAGAATTAGCATAATTTTTAATCAGCCGCCTCGCTTCTATTGGATGAAACTTAATTTACGTTTTCAAGTTCATTGAATTCAGACGAAGAAGACTCCAACTTATAATTATCGCATCAGTCTCGAGGCTCGCGAGACAGCCGCTCATTTGCTTTTCAAAACTGAAACGCGTTGTTAATAACATTTGCGACAAATTACGTCAACCTTTAATACATTCCGTTGTTCTTGTGGTTTTTGTCTTTATTATTATTTGAGAGGCTCGTGGTTTTTATTTTGACTACTGACACAATGACTGAATTAGTTTCGCTAACAATATCTTCATTCCCTATTCTTTCCATTAAATAGTTTCGCAGATGTTGCCACATTTGAATATTTATTATATCTCGCTTATTTCGCGTGTACTGCATTCGTTTTTAGATCGCTTGAAGGTTGAACTAAAATGTGTTTTATATCTTCCATAACAAGACTTTCATCCTTGCCGATAAGCAAACTATTGTGATTCATTAAAGAACGCGAATGATATTCTGCATAATAAAACTAAAACTTTGAGTGCATTCATAAAAAGATTCATTTGTATTGTAGCTAAGATTAGTCAGATGATCGTCATCGTGTGTAAATATAAAATATAAAAGATCTTGAGGTGCAGTTTCATGTCAAGTGAAAATTAAAATGCAAACTTGTTGATAGTTTATTTTATTACAAATTAACTTCAAATTAAATGAATGCAAATTAATTTGTTTGCTGCTTATTTTTTACATATCAACACATGTTGTGTTTAAGAAGCTTACAAGTTTTGTGAGTTACCTTAAGACACCAGACATTTGCATAATTCATTGTTTCTAGACAAAAAAAAAGGCTTTGAAGAAGGCGTGATTGGCAAATATTCTTTAAGGCTGTTGACATGATACTTGAAGCTACTTTAAAACTTGTTCTTAACATTAAAATAGTTTAGAAGGAAAATGAATCAATGCATGGCACTCGTGAGTTATTAATCATAAAAGTTATTTAGAACTTTAAATTGTAATTACTGTTGTTAACCCTCCAGCAATCAAGCAATGATATTTTTATTAATAAATTGTAATCTCGGGAAATAAATAAAATAAATTGACCGTTATTAAGGATCTCATTACGAGGAGTGTTACTCACGATTATAACTTGAGGCGCTTGTTGTGTTGATTTATTTAAAATCGAATCTATAGAAAACTTCTCATTTTCGCGACATTCTAAAAAAAGTTGTTTGCAAAACAGTGGCGACCATTCAAACTAAACAAATGTTGATTCTCCAGCGATAATTTTGTGGCGCAACTAAAATATTTGCGCAGACCGTCTCGATAGACTTCAATGACTGTCAGTTGCTGAGTGAAGTGTTTAAGAATTCTTTTACTTGAAAATTAAAAATGAAAAACTTCGCAGTTGTAAATTTCTTCGCACAACACAAACGACTTTAATAATGTTAAGAAGTCTAAAACAGACAAACAAAAATTTCTTCATCTGCATTTGAATTTGATCGAGATTGTGCTTTCGTTTGAAAGTTAAAGTCTAGTGGGCGATCTAACTAAATATTTATCTGAGAGTCAAGCAGAGAAATCGAAACAAAATCAGTTTTAAGTCGCATTTGGGAGAGACTAGAAGTGAGACAAACGAAAAATTCGCGAATGCTTTTTGAATATTTTTCCAATAAATTTTATTTTTAATATTGAAATGCACAATTAACAAGAACGTAGCAAATTTGTAATCAAACACTCATAAATTGAAATGTTGAGTCAGCGGTTTTGATGTCACCTGAGCTATAAAACTAAATCAAATATTTTTTTTTGATGTTCTCAATTTCAGTCGGAATAGTGTCATGACCATGTCACGGTCGCCGTTAATTCTCTTGATGGTGTTGATTGCATCATCACTCACAGTTGATGCTCAGTCGAAGAATCGCGACCGATATTTTGATGATTTTCGTGGGCAGAGTTTTTGCGCATCGCGTCAACGTGGACCTCAAGGAAGTTGCTGTTCTGATCGTATCGATGAATGTTCAGTGCCAATTGCCGGTAAGTCTTCTTTCCATCTTCACTCATAAATCAATCTTTAATACTTAAACTTTCAGGCACATTATGTTATTGTGATGAGTTTTGCGATCAACATATTAACCCTGATTGTTGTCCCGATTACGAGCGTGTTTGTTTAGGCGCACCAGAACCAATCGAAGCCAGATGTGATATTGGCAATGGAATTTTAATCAGCAGCTTTGAAGAAGCAAAATCAAACTGCAATTTATGGTAAATTAATTAACAATGATAATTAACTGTTTTGTAAATATTTATTTGCAGTAAATGTCGGGCAAATGGAGTTGCTGATTGTGAGAAAGATGCTTGTTTATCTGACGATGATGTTATAAACAGAGTCAATAGAGATTCAAGTTCTTTGGGTTGGAAAGCTTTCAACTATTCTGAATTTTATGGACGTAAACTCAAGGAAGGTTTCGAATATCGTTTGGGAACGTTCGAACCTCGCATTCGTGTTAAGTCAATGAGTCGCTTAACGAATCGTTTAGAAGATCTTCCAAGAGAATTTAATTCATTATCTAACTGGGCTGGTTCAATCTCTGAAATTCGTGATCAAGGATGGTGTGGGTGAGTCGACAATCTCAACATTTTTTATGTTTCATGTTCACTTGAGATTTCAACTGTCAACAGATCATCTTGGGCCGTTTCAACAGCTTCCGTTGCTTCAGATCGTTTTGGAATCAAGGCGAAGACCGCAGCAGATTTGTCAGCACAACATTTATTGTCATGTGTTCGTCATCAACAAGGTTGTCATGGTGGTCATTTAGATAATGCTTGGAGATATCTCAATCGTTATGGGTAAGAAAAGAAAATCTCCAAGGAAAGTTTATAATTAGAAAATCTTCGATTTCAGTGTTGCTGATGAAGATTGCTATGGATATGAAGCTGAAGTTGGAAGATGTCGCGTGAAGAAAGGTGATAATCTCCAAACTTTAATGTGTTCAATTCCAGAAGAGCGTGCTCATGACGGATTCTATAAAATGGGCCCAGCTTACTCTTTGAATAATGAAACTGATATTATGTGGGAAATTTTCCATTACGGACCGGTTCAAGGTAAAGGGAGAGAGAAAAGATATAAAAACTGATATTAAATTGATGTTAATGAATATTTTAGCAACTATGTGGGTATATCCTGACTTCTTCAACTATAGAAGTGGAATTTATCGTCGTTCGAATCATGGAGAGAATGCCAAAGGATTCCATTCAGTTCGTTTAGTTGGATGGGGAGAAGAACGTTTCGGATGGCAGACAACAAAGTATTGGGTAAGATTTTCCTCTTCTTTATTAAATTTTCTCTTAATTGGAAAATTATTTAAAAATATTTTAAGGTTGCTGCAAACTCTTGGGGACGTTGGTGGGGCGAAAGCGGATTCTTCAAAATATTGCGTGGTGAAAACGAGTGCAACATCGAAAATTACGTTCTCTCATCACTTGCTGACGTTCATGAAGGAAAACCAAACTCGCGACAAGTTAAACGTGCCGGTAGACGCGCCAGCAGAAACTCACAAATTAATTAAGTACCCAACGTGATATGCCACGGTTCAATGCAAATTGAAACAATGTTCAGTCAACATATTTCTTTGTTTTCATCTTCTTTCTGCTTTTAGTTTTAAATATTTTCGTTTTAAAGATGACGCAAAATTTTTTTACCGAGAATTATTTTCTCTCGTTTATGATGATTTCACCTTGAAATCAACGAAGAGGAAAATTGTTCTGAATAATTATTAACAGGGGGTTGGGATAATCTCGATTTATCTTGTCAAACTCAGATTCTAATCAGTTTTTAAATTCACCTTTTTTTCTTCTTCTGATTTATCAATTTTTGAATTCATTAATTTATCACTGACTCGAACTTTAAATGATAAATTTCGTTTACCGATCCATAGCAAGCTTTAACAACTCCCTGGACATTTACAAATGGATCCGAAAATTATTTTATTATCTAGCACGATAGCTTTAAGTTGAAAATTGTTTTATAATTATTGAAATATCTATGTTAGGTCATCATTGATTAATGATTTGATGCATAAAGTCAAATATTTATTCATAGTTTTGGTGTGTAAACAAACCAAGTTATGAGTAAATATTTTGTCATTAAAACATCTTCTTGATAACATCAAGAACGAAATCATTAATGAAAGCGACCATGAAATTAAACAACATAAAGAAATAAGTTAATTAAAATGCTTTCGATGTTCACACATAAATGATTAAACTGAATAATCTCTCGACGAAACATTAACTGCCTTCGATTTTGTTTTTCAATTCTAACCAGCATTCTAATATTGAAATTAGTTCAAGGGTTAAATTACCACCCACACTTTTAATCACGCGTCCTTTATGTGTTCAAAAAGAAATTAAAAGAAAAAAAATATGAAAAGTTATGATCGAAGCTTTAAAGAAAAATAATTTTGTTTGTTTTTTTGAGGAATGAAATTCTGTTTGTATTATTATCAATGATAATCTTAAGTATTAATTACAATAACTTTTCATTATTATTATTATTATTTTTTGATAATCAATTCAATAAATGGATAAAAAAAAGAAGAAATTGCATAATAATCAACATAGAAATATTCTCTAACATAAAACTTTTCAGTTGATACGAAATTATTTTAATGATACTCAGGTTGAGAACTCCTGACTTAGATGGTGATGCCAGCAAATGAAACTTCCAAGTCGTTGGTTTCGATTCGACTCTTGATGTGTGCCAATGTATTGTTGAAATGTTTCTCGATTTGTTTCGTCTCTTCTGATTTCTCAAGGTTTGGCAGTTCCTCGTTGATTTTTCCAATAAGCTAAACGTAAGAAAAGTTTAATTAAAATAGATATTTCAAGACGAATGAAAATCTCACCTGATTCAACATTGAAATCGTAATTTGTGAATTTCCTCGCTCGAAATAATACAAATAACTGTTCAACAACTCAACATAAAGTTGAACTTGTACATTAACATCCAAACATTGTTGGACAATTCTTGCTCCCTTCTTCAAACATTCAAGTGTTCGTTTCTCATCTCTCATCTCTTCATTATCCTTCTTTCCACTCCAGAACAGACTCGCACATGTCACAACACCACGACATTGATCAGCTTTCTTCAACAATTTCGATGCAGCAAGCGCACAATTCGTTCGCAATGGTTCAGCATTTTCTTCGCTAAAACAAGTCATTTGTTCAACAGTCGAGATGATCAAAGTGATGGCTGCAAGTTGCGATTTTGAATCAGAAATTTCATCTTCATAGATGGAAAACGCTTGCGTCATAAAATCATAAGCAACTGCTTCATGATTGCTGTAGCCAATCTGGCCGATACAAAGTGCACCTTGCAGGAAAAGTCTCAACGCCAAGTCAGGCAACTCAGCTTTAGCGATTGAAGTGATAGTCGAATGGCAAAATTGAATAATCTTTTGACATTTCTTATCCCAATTCTCGTCATCGTTTGACGCTGCTTTATACATGTAAGCAAGTTGAAAAGCTTGAAAGACAAGCGAAGGCAGAACATGTTTGATTCGTTGCGAACCACCAGCAGCAAAATGTTTTCTTGCTGATTGCAAAATCTTATATTGCATGTCAAGATGATCAGATTTCAGCAGATGAATGAAACGTCCAACAACGCCTTGCTCTTCTGCAAAGTCATCGGGATCTAAAGCCTCTTCCGGTTGATCTTCTTGATTTTTAATCAACGGCGAAAGCATTTCCAAGACACTGTCGCATTGCTCATCAGTTGGAATAAAAGTTTCATTATCTAAAATGTTCATGACGAGATACAATGACAAACTCTTTCGTGATTTGTAATCAAACCGTTGGAAAAGCTTCGGAAAGCATTTCAATTCGAGAATTGTCAAAACGTTGTTGTAAAAATCAATGCAAACACGTAACAACTTTGATAACTCAACATTAACTGGCAAATTATGAGCGATGTTATTCATGTTAAGATTCTCGAGGATTTGTGTTGTCGTTTCCAGCACTTTGTCGACGTAATCAATCTTATCAGGATAAACTTTCTGTGCAAGATTAACTAACGCTGCTTGTAATGAAATTGTGTCTTCAAGTGGCATGTCAGTTCGAATTTGAACAATATTCGCGACTTGCACACTAAACACATTAAACAATTCAATCTCAGAGAGAATTTCGGCACTTTCATCTTGAATTGATTTCTCATTGCGTTGATGAAAAAGAGCAAGACGATCAATTAAACCGATGATGATTGTCTTGACATCGACGCCAGGTTGAAGTTGAGCACAAGATTTCAAGAATGGATCCAATGTTTGAAGATGAAACTCGTCGGGAAAGACTTGAATGATGCATTCCATTAAATATTCTTGTGCAATTGCGTCACGACAACTCACGACTTGCTCGAGAATACTCGGCAAGATGATCTTCTGATAGATTTCCAAGGAAACAGATTCGAGTTGTGATAATCGCACTAAATTTGTACCGACAAGAATCTTCAGTTCTTCTCTTTCTTTCTCCCGTCGTCCTTTCTCACTTGAATGTCCTTGATGTTGCATTCGAACCCAAAGTTTGTTCATCTCAGCGAAATTTGTCAAGATGAAGTCAATGGAGTCGTGGACATTTCCACAATCATCGGTGTCTCTTCCAACTGGGACATCGGGGAGAATGTTACGCAAGGTCAGCAAATAATTCCTCAAGAAAAGTCCACGTAGTGGATTTTGAACACCGCGACACATTTCAACTAAATCTTTGAGAATACTTTTCTTTGTTGCTGGATTTGATTTGATGTAAACGAGACCGACAGTGATGAGGAGATAAAGACGGGGAACGATATTGCCAGCATATTGCACCAATTCGTAAAGATCGGTGACTTTGTGGCCTTTCTGGAACTCATCGAGAAGATGAATTTCGAGGAATCTCAACTCATCTGTCACTGCCATGTAGAGTTCGTAATAGCTTTTTGGTGATAATAAACTTGTTCTAAGTTCACCCAACATTGTACTAGCACATTTTAAGCCATCCATCAAACGACTCTTATCAAGATTCCGCTTCATGAGAATTGCTTGATTGCGAACAATTCCAAGAGCATCCGAGAGGAGTTTATCCTGCTCATCTAATTGAGTTGGTGATTGAGCCTAAAATGACATGTGTTTTCATAATCCTTATTACTTAATTATCAAGAATTCCTTCATATTAAAAAATTATCACTCAGAAAACAACAACAACAAAATGACAAAAAAATAATTTAAGAAAAAAGCGAGCAAACTTATATATTTACATTCGAATTATTTGTTTTTTGGGATGAACCCGTGGTGGCGGATGTAGTCCACATGTACATTACTGCTGTTTGGATACTTTTGAGGTATTTAACTTGCAATAATGAAGATTATTTTACTTACCATTATTTCTTTTCCGGACTTTAAATTAATGTGTGAAAGGTTGATCGCACTCACACTTTTGCATTCAATATTTGAATTTTAAATGAACGTTACAAACTTATTCCGTTCCACTGTCGATTGTTTTTCTTCCTGTTTATCCATCGTAAACAATTGATTAAGGTTAATGTTGTGTAATAATATCAATTAATCATAAGTTCAGATTTGTTTGTTATCTCTTTAAAAATATATAGATTTTAAAACAGGTTCGATGTTCGATTTTATGGAAAGTTTTTTGACATAGAAATTTATATTCACAGCTTCTGAAAATATTCTATTAATTTAATAGTTACTGAGGTCAGAATCAATTTCCTGGAAAATTAAAACAAGAGAAATTTCACCTGAAATAGGTATTTATATTTTTTAATTGTATTGATACATGTTATGACTAAAATCACTAATTATAGATCACTGAACACTTTTATGACAAATTTATGTGTGATGGTAAATTAATCAAAGGTAATTTAATCGAAGGTAATTGAATCAAAGTAGCAAGTTATAAAATTGTTCAATATTCGTACTCAGTGTTAAATAGTTAGTGAATTATTTTGGTTGCCCAGATGGATTTCTTTTATCTTTATGTAGATGTACATCAAATTCTCAAATATTGCAGCTATCCAAATTGTACAACAAAGATTATGGGCGAGGTTCAGACTGAGGAAATAGTTTTCTATTTAGTTTGTATGTTGAAACGGGTTGAAGCAATATTCAGAATTTCCTTCACCCGCAACAATTTTCGTTCATGAATGTTCTTATCAGGATAGAAGTTTTGTAAAGTTGTTCGGATACTTTACATAACAAACCTTGATGTCTGAAAAGGCTGCAAAATTTTAGCATATTTATTCCTTTAATTTCCTTTTGAATTGAAAAGGAAAGAAAATCCACTTAGTCGTGTTCAAATCGATATTTATCTTCACTCTTCTTAAATAATAAAGAATCTAAGAGGATAAAAGAAAATTTAAATCGTCAAATGATTCAACAGAAAAATCGATAAAATTCGTTTTTTTTTAACTTTCTGTAATTCCACTCAATTGAGATCCGATGTTAAGGAACCTGAACCATTACTGAGTTGAGTTTGCATTGCTTTTATCAAATCCCAAGTGCATTGAATGCCAAAACAACTGAAATGAAAATGAGTCATTAGAGTATCGATTACATCTGCAGATGATTTGCGCTTCAGGAAAATTGGAAAATGATGTGCTATCTGCAATCAACTTCTCATTAATTATTCACCTGAAATTTCATAAATGAACAAACAATATTTGTTATGGTTTAAGAATAAAAGTCCGATTATTGATTTAAAATATGAAATTTTATTTATTCCATTTTAAACTTTTCCGCATTTCTTTGCTTTCACAATGTTTATTTATTTATTTATTCAGAATAATTTTCTTTCTTGTTTTTTTACACAGTTTTAAATTGTTTGATTTCATAAAATTCATAAAATTTTGATTGCATTTATGATTGCATTATGTACATCATATCAATAAGAATTCAGATTACAGACATTAAGAGATTTACCTTCATTCTTCTTTTCTTCCATTTCAATTCACATTTAAATGATATTCGAAAAAAGCTTAAAGCTAAACAAGAAGATATTTTGAAACATTTAAACACAACTTTCCATTCTCCTTCCTCCTTTGGTTTAAATTCTCTTCTTAGTGAGAAAAATTGACAGATATGTAGAATGAAACATAGATAAAGAGCTTCAAATATTTTTTTTTACTTTTACAATTAATTTTTCTTTTGCTCCCATGATTCTAACTTATATTTATTTATGTTCATGATAAGTATTTAAGTTAAACTCTTTCATCTCGTGCTTTGTCTTGAGAGGAAACTTGAAATGTTCTTGAACTTAAATCAGTTCATTTCCCTACATCAAGCAGCACATCTACAAAGTTTCTTAGCGAGTTTCATCTAGAACCAAATAAGAGCATTGTTGAAACAAGATAAATAAATGCAAAAACAAACATAATGGGTAATTTTCTTTCGACAATCGATATGATACACACATTAAGTGTTTTGATAACTTCTGTCTTGTGCTACATGGTTTAATGTCGACTTTTTACCCGAATCGTTCCGAACACGTGTTGTGTGCACATATTTGAAATGCTATGTCGGACGTCTTAAAGCTTGTTACTTTGTTTTGTTTTCTTTTAAGCATCATAAAATGATGGAAAACAAGAAAAGAATAACAGAAAATTTTTACTCCACGATGGCGAATGAAAACAAATTTGTTCATTTAGATGAAACAAGATGCAAAAAAGCCGTTTCATGTTCAATTTTGGCACGTAAATTGAAAGGGTAGGCGCTAAAACGTTTGCCAATTAAGTATTATGTTTTCTCGTCATGAATGATTTGTTAAAAAATTTGCACATTATAAATGAACGTGACGATGTTTTCAGTGGCGCTAAAACGATTTTAGCAATTTTTTTATGCAAATGAATTTTAAAAGTACATTTTAAAGTAAAAATGTTGTTTTTGCAGCCTGATCGCGTGACTTCTCGACAATAATTACGTTTGACGTTTGTAAATGCATTCGTCTGAAATACAGAAATGAAGCGAGACTAACACATGTTTCAAAGAAACTCTTTAAGTTTTTGTAGGAAGAAAGTAAAAGTGATTTTGAGATTAATTAATTAAATTTAATGTGCTTTGTTATGGCGGATTTTTATTCGAAAATTAAAGGGAAGGCACCTGGCGATAACTTTATTCGCTATTAAATTAACGATAAACTTGGTCGTTTATGTGATTATATTCATCGATAAAACTACTGAACTGATCTCGCCGCAACGTTTAACGATTTTTCTAAAAAATATTTCTTTCCTTCATCGTTTCTTTTTTTTCTGCTGCTACTCGCGTTTCTAAGATTTATGGCATTAATATAGAGATGACTCAGCTGCTGATATGATATTCTATTTCTTCTACATTTATTATCGCATTTCGAAACTATTTTGGGAAAGGCGTTTGACTGTTGAACTGATGGAAAAAAAATGAATTAACAAATTTAAGAGAGAATTTCTTTTTGTCTAAGGCTTTGATGTTACTCAATGTTCGATCCTTTTCAAGATTTACATTTCATCGGCTAGGAAGAAAATAAATTAATATTTTTGCATCATCATCATCGTTGTTGTATTCTTAAAAACATATTAAGTGGCCTAGATTTCTTGTTTATCGTAATCAAAAGCTTGAATAATTTTTCTCTTTTCTAGTTTATGATTCATTTCTCAAAATTTATTTTCCTGCTTCCGATTTTTGTTTATAAACGTTCAACTTTGTTGGAATATATCACTGAACATGCAAGAGTAGGAAAACATCTTGTTCGATGGAGAAAAGCTCAGGAATATGTATGGGATGACGAAAAACTTCGTTCATGCATGATTTGATGCTTTAATTTAAGTAATGTTATGTTCCTTTAAAGTTCATGAAAGCGGAAAATTGAAAAAGAAGGAGGGAAAATTAAATTATGGATTCTGACAACATTATTGCTTCTGTTATTATGTAAAAGGAACGTACATTAGTCGATTTCTATTAACTTTACTTAATTCGACTACAATAAAATTAATTTCTCAACTTTGTAATAAATTTCAACATTGGATCGTCATCTGAACTTGAGCAACGCCATTTTTCTTCTTTACTTCCTGTTTTCACAAATTTCTTTCTTCTTTTTGCTGAAGGAAAATATGAAAATCATTTTTCTCACCATTCACTTCCTTCATGAACAAAGGAACACCAAGATCAGATCTTCAATTTCCGCCAATTACATAAAAACATTTTTTCTCTTCTTTTATTATTTTCTAAACATAAAAATTTTCTTTCACTTCAATATTGTATTTAAAAAAAACTCTTACACGAAGGTATAAAAACAACTCATCAAAATAAAGAAAAAGTCTAAAAAAATCTTTTTTTCTTCGTAAATCAACCGATAAATTCATCGGAAAGATTGTTTCGAATGTTATTTAAAGTCTCAGTTGCGAAATAAATTATCGACTGACTTATAACACGTGGAGATTCTCACAACTTTTCGATTTTGAATCCCGTGCCCACACTCGGCCCAGGAGACCCTTCACCTTCAGACTTGCCGATGTTCTTGAACCGCGATATTTTCTTGGACTGTGAAATTGAGATAAACAGAACAGCATGAAAAAGTTAATAAAAAATAGGATGAAATAAAATAAAAGAAAACCTTCGGTGATGAAGGACTTTGAGTAGGAATGAACAATCTCACCTGTTTTGGATACTGTTTGGCGGTGTGCTGGTATCAATAATGCATGGTCCCACTGGTGTACTTGGATTCGTGCCCGTATTACCTGATAAACACGTCGTGCCTAACGGTGAACATGCTCGTCTCTTTGATTTTCTGTACGAACGTTTTCGGAATAAATCTCTAAAGTATTTCACATGAAAAGAAGAAGAAAAGCAACACGGGGAATTAATCGCTGAACATTACGTGAAGTGTAAGATGAAAGTTTGTTTTGTTTACCTTGACTTTTCGGGATTTTCCAACTTCAATCGGATCTGTGTCAATAGTCCTACCAACAATTCATCCACATTATGATTTATTCCTACAGATGTTTCAATGAATTTACAATCATAAGCTGTTGCCATTGCCTTTCCCTCTGAAAACCAAACAATATGAAATCAATTTAATAATCATAATTATGAATGGTAAAATTTTAACAAACATCGCAACTTAATTGACTGAATGGAAATTTTAATTCCAGAAACAATTATTCTGATAATAAAGAGAAGTTTAGTATGGCTTCAAATTAAATTGTTTTCTCTTAAATAATTTCTAGCTTCTCTTTTTTATGTTGTTGACTTCGAAAGAATTGAAATTAATGAGCTTTCATAAAAGTTTTCTAAAGTACTTTTATTAAAGACAAAGCTCACTTCATTATCAGCGTCTTTTATTTATTCATTCAACCATTCAAGCGAGTTGAAGACTTTCTTACACGTGAATATGTCGAGAGTGAGTTATGGGAAAAATATGAGAAAATTAAACGAAGAAAAATATTTTTTACTTTCACCCTAAGAGTTAAGTTAAGAAATTGTAAGAAGTTCAAGCAGTAATGTAGATATCATCTACATATCTACATAAGACGAGAATAAAATACCGATACGTCTTCCGTAAACATATCTTAAAGAGTTATGCATGCAAGTGAAGGGAAAAGACTTTCTCAACGTCGACACAAGAGCTTCGAATTTTGAGACAAGAAATCCAATAAATTTTGACGTATTTTTCATACAGCAGTGAAGTGCTTTCACCGTAAACTTGAAAATTCACCCACAGCCAAAAGGAGAAGAAGGAAAAGGAAAATAAATTCGAAAAATATCTTTTTGCTCTAAGCAACTAAATAAATAAATACTTATGTATGCAGAACATGTCTGATTTACTAACTCAGTCGGTTGACATTGAAAAAATGAGAACTTTTAGCACATGCATGACAATTGTGAAAGCTTTGAGTGAGTGAAATGCTTTTGCTTGTTTAGTGTGAAAGTTTGGCGCATTGCTGCTGAACTATTGTCATGTGATTAAGATTTGCAACTGCTTTTAATATCATCAAACCACATCAGTATCATATTTATGCATTGCAGAGACTTCCACTAATCCAATATTTAGATTCTGTATTCAAATTAACAAACTTTGTGAATTTGTGACAAAGTTTTCAGTTTAATTAATAATCCACAATTGCTCGCGTAGATTCGCTTGATAAAGGAAAAGTTATTGCTTGAAAAATTATTTAACTTTTTATGGCAACGAATTTATATTCACAACAGATAAATTTAATTTACTAATTAAGTTAAGAACAATTTTAGATTAAAATTGATACAAGAAGAATCTGAGTAAAGTTTAATTTTAATATTTTCTGTTTGCTTGCAGGCTTGAGTTTAGATTTTCATTTAATTAGATAAATTCTGTTTTGTGGTTGACTTGTTGAAACTCGTCTTGATTATCAAGAGAAGCAGAAAAAAATGTTTCAGTTTTGGGTGAAATTAAAATTTAGGTAATTAACATGGGAAAAAGGCAAATTGATTATCAAAATTGTTAAACAAATTCCCATAAAAGCTCAGATTATAATTTTTGATTCTTTCAACAGAACGAAATTCTTTAAAGCTATCAGAATTTTTTTAATGGGGAAATTTTGTTTGTTAAAATGTTTTTGAATGTAAAAGTCAGCATAAAAGTGAATACGACGGATTTTGATTAATAAAATTTGTCAAAGTTTAAAAGCTCGTTGATATTGAAAGCTTTCTGTGAAGTAATCGCTTTAAAGCTTTTATTTCTCTCGTTATGTCAAAAGCATTTTCAATATTTGATTTATTCATTTTTCAAACATTTCAGTGCAGATTTATGAAATATTTGTCAACAGCTTTAAGTTCTAAACTTCTTGCATTCTTTTCACAGTGTCATCGTTTCAATTTCACTCACCTTCGGATGACACACATCGACTACGAGCTAAGTCAGCTTTGTTTCCCACAAGTATCACAGCTTTCTGAGCAATATTCTCGCCCGTCCATAAAGCTTGCAGTATCCGTTCAGCTACCGAGAATGAAGTTTTGTCTGCAGATGAATAAATAACAAGAAAGCCATGCGGGTCGTAAGATGACAAGCAATTCTCTGGCTGTTAAGTATAAAAAGTCAATATTAATATAAAATGTCGTCAGATTTTAAATCAGCATTGAAATCATTCAACTTACCGTCATTTCATTATATGCATGATCGATGAAAGTCATTTCCGATTCCTCTCCGCTCAATAAGACTGATACAGATTTTTCACCAGAATCATCATCTGCAATTAATCAAGAACGAGAGAAGAATTTATCAAGAGACCGATAATTGGTTTCCTAGGGATTTGAAAAGTCACAACACGTAATATTATAAATTAGCAGTTGCTGTGCTTTGATGATGCAACAACAACAACAACCTCAAGCTCAAGCTCTTGCTGTTGGAACCCGTTTCTAATGGATTTTACATTTATCTGACAATAAAATGTTTATATGGAACTTGAGAAACCTCAAATAAATATTAATAAATGGACATTGGGATCGACAAATGTGTTTTGAGTTCAACAAACATTTAATAATGGTTTCAGTTGCATTATCACAGAACAATTTTATGGGAATTCATTTTGTAGATATCAACAACCAACAATATGTCGGTTGGAAAGCTTAGAGAAGAAAATTTAATGTTGTTTTCATCAATGCTTACGTTCGTGAACATAACAAGTTTTGCCATTTAAAATATTATCAACGCTTATCGTTCCGGAAAGATGAGTTAACTTTTAATTAACATAAATGAGATTTATCATCTGGATGGTGTGAAGACATAAATTAATCGACAGAGTCTGAAAGTTGGATGTGAGAGAATCATTTGAAGGGAGAAAATCGGAATGCGGGACGAGACGTTTACGGTTGTCGCTTCATGCTTCAAACATGGAAAGCTTTCAAGGATAAATTTTCTTATCGTAAATTATGGTTTCGAGAACAATGTGGAATGTAAATGAGGTACAAGTATCTTCACATACCCACACACTCGACTTTAATTTGTATATTGGTCTTGTTGTCATCATCATCGTCACGCTCTATAAATAATCATTCATCAATGCTTTTTATTTATGTCATAAAATCTTTCATATGAAGAACTAAAATGTGCAGTTGCTATAATAAAAATCTAATTAAAACTCTCGGCTATATTTTTATCATTCCCATAATGTCGATAATAACAAGTAAAGAATAATTGAAGAGTAGAAGTTGAACAAAATTAATCTCGTAAAGTGCCATTGCTTATTCAGCTCTCATCTGATCGTTCTGAACATTTCATTTGTGCTTGGATGCATTCATCTTTACGCTCAATATTTATTTTTAAGTCGATTAAGATGCTTCTTTTTTCACTTTATGACACCTTTCTTTGTTTCAATTTCTATCCAAGTAGAAAAAGGGAAGGTGACACGTTTTTAACCTTTTTTCCTTGTCTGACGCCAACAGTTCAGCACTTGAGGCACTAGATTTACGCAATAAGGTCGGTTGGCTAGAGACGAAAGAAAACATTGTGACCATGAAGTCATCAAAACTAAATTATCTTTTCCCTTCTCAATATCCCTCAGTATATTTCCATCACGCACCATTTCCCCGTCATTATAAGAACTTTTTTGCTTGTTAAATATTTCAAGTTATTCTCTGTCAAGCAGAAAAGAAAAACTTAGGCAAAAAAGCAATAATTAGAATGTTCAACCTTTGCTGCTACACGTTTACTAATTGAAAAACTTGAGCGTGGAAAAGTTCAGAGGAGCGAAAATAATTATTCCTTGATTGTGATGATAAAGAAAAAGGCAACAAAAAAGGTAAAAGAGCGAATTTAAAAACCTTTAATTTCTGTTTGAAATGAACGAATGAGTGCAAACAAACGAATCTCTTAATGTCAACGAATGGAAATGTGTCATAGTGCTTTGTTTTGTTCAGATATCAGGTCACTTGCTGAATAAATATTGGCAGATATGTTCAACTAAAACCAAAGTACAATCGAACAACATTTGGCATGACAAAAACCGTACATCGTTCAATGATGAGTCGTTTGTCATTTGCATTTTACTGAACCTCTCACCCAAACAAATACAACAGACAAAAGTTTGGAAAAATATTTAGATAAGTAGGAAAACGATGAATATTATTTGTCGTTTCAATCATGAAACTTTTCCTTCCTTTCTGTTGTTTCTAACAGAAGAATTGTTGCCCCATCAATATTTACGTAATGTTAAACACAAGAAAATGTCATGTGAAAATAATTAAATTCAAAGTTTTCCGTAATGGATATCTAGAGATATTTCGGCAATAAAGAATGAAAACTTTTCCGTAACGTTCAAGTGCAAAGAAGTTCCATGGAATATAAAAAGTTATGTGGGTGTCATTTCCACTAAGTATGCTTTTGTTTCATAGCCATCTCTTCCATGTAAAAACGCTTTGTATTGACAAAAGTACAAATGGCCCCGAAATAAAAAATCACAAACTTCTCCGTGAATAATTCAGTGCGGTTGTTTATTGAGGTGAACACAAAAAAATGGGCGAAAATACATTTTATGTTACAAGTACTAAAACTCCTCCTTTTATGAAGCTGAATGCTTACCTATGGATGTGTCGTATGCGTGGAGATACTCGCTGGTCATAAATTGAGACACGAGGGAACTTTTGCCAACCTTTTCACTACCCAACATCAAAACTCTGCGAAAAATAAGCGAGAAAAAATAGAAACAAAATCCAATTAATTTTCAGAGCGATATAGATTGCAGCTACTGCAAATAACTTTTTGCTAAGCATTTTTATTAAAAATAAATTTATATGGAAAAGCATTTTTATTTCATCTATTTACAGCATGAATAGAAAGCTCACCTATATGGAATTTGTGACCCTTGCGCCGATGTACTACTTTCTCTACTTGAAGCTAAACTTGTTCTAGCTGAATCGCCTACATTTGCTGCTGTCGTTAAATGTTCCGTACTTCAAAAAATAAAATGTTTTGTTTTGTTTGTTCATAAACATTTAAATAATAAATAAACAAAGTTGTGATAAAGCATTGATAAGTGCTATTGATTTCAAGTAACGTGAGAAGCATTAAAACGAATTAACAAACTTTATCCCATAAACGTTTCTATAGCTTTAAGCACGTCATAGATTCGAGCATACTTTATTTTATTTATCCACAGGAAAATATATTTCCACTTGTTTCCTCAAATGAGTGCACATTCATGTCAGATTCAATATGTGTTCAATGATTTATACACAAATTATTATTGTAAATAAATCTAAAATTTATTTTATGAGCTTTTTGGTTATTTATTTCCAATGCGATGCAATGATCGAAGTGGAGAATTTTTTCATTTCTATTCTTCCCTCATTTTCCTTTTTTTCCTGAGGTATTTGTTGAAAACAATTTGAATGGCTTTCTCGATTGCTTTATTTTAATGGAAGGAAACTTTTTCTTCCTTTTCTTTTATCAACAATAGAATATTTCGCCACACGACGTGAGAGGAAGGCTTGCCTACGGTCTCAAAACTTTCAATAGAAGTGAAAAAAAAATGAAGACATAAAAAAAGTTGTTAACAAAATAAATTGCGAAACACGCGAAAAGAGAATTTCAGAAATGCTGAAATGGCAGAAGGAATTACCAAACAGTGGAAAGTCTAATTTAATTTACTGCTTGAGAAGCTTGAAATCAATTTGGAATTTTTATTGAGATCGGAAATTTTTCCGCGATGTAATCTTAAAATATTTTATCAAATCAAAGAATTGATTACCAAGCATTTTGCTTTTAAAAAATACCTCGCGAATCATTTTTCTCTTCTATTCTCATATAAATGACTGATTTTGATTGTGAACATTTCCCAATTGAGATTTTTCTTCACATTCTGACGTAATCATGATGGCGATTCTAATGCGAGATGAATAAAAACGATATTTAATTAAATATTTTCATTCTTCTTTTCACAAATCCTCAAATCAAATAAATTTTCTTATTAAATCATTTAGCAGACGACAATTTTAATGTCAATTAGAATTCTCATTCATTACTTTAAAGAAGAAAGTTTGAAAGCAAATTTGTCACTAAAAGTCAACAATCAACCACAAACTTAAAATAATTTTTCCCCCTTCTAGCTTATTTAAAAGTCAAATTCTTAGCTTTGAATTTTAAATTAAATTTTCAATTTTGTCATATTTTGTTCTCCCACCACATTCGTCTCTCAATTTCAAGCAATCAATTGAGACGACAATTTTATTCGACACCATCACAACATTTTCAACAAAGCTTTTCCTTTCGTCTGACATCTTTCATTACAAGAAAAAGATTCTCCCAAACCGTTGTCAATTATAAGAAGACTTATCAATTTAACTTTTTTTTCATGTTTAAATGTTCAGACCTTAAGACTCATTTGAGGAAGAGAAGAAATAATTTTCTTTGAATTAAAAGCTTGAAAGCATTCAAAAAGATTTCAACATGAAAATGTCAAATGAATTACTTTTATAGAAATACGAAATAGAAATAAATTTAAAAATATATCTAAAATGAATGGATGATGATGAACACCCACCTGGAGTTTGAACTGGCAACGCTATTATTTGATTTGCTACGTCGACTTTTTAAAGAATCACCGCGATTTACGATACCTTTGCCAGTTATTGAAAAATGTCTCAGCCGATAATATTCTTCCTCAACGCCTGTGTTTGGCATCGATGCCACTCTAATGTTGAAATGGAAATTATGATTAATGGTGTGTCGTTGGAAAGGTTAAAGTATCATGAAAGCTTTCTAAATAAAATGTGAGTATTTACCTAGATCGTTGTTGAGGCAAGCAGAGTTGATTTGGTCGTCCCGACGCTCTCGAGCCTGGCATTTTGACTGACTGTGATCTTGTGTGGTGTGGCGATCCATATCTGAAAACACAAACAAAAAAGAAACAATCCATTAGGATGAGTGAAAGAATTTTCATTTCACACGATGAATTAGCTGCGATTGCGTCTCTCACATGTTTCTTTCTTCTTTCCCTTCTTACTTACTGACAAGCATAATTACACAAATTCCATTCATGAGAACGAGAATCTGATACGAAGAAGAAAAAGGGAACAAAATCTTAACCCATTTCTGCCATGTAAATTGGATTTGTTCCGTTTATTACTTGTTTCTTGTTGTTTGAAAGAAGGAAGACGTTTCAGTCAACTCATGAAAGATTCGCGTTACGATCTCTTATGAAATGTAAATTACACAAGCGATGAGTTTAGGAATATCTAAGAAAATACCGTCAGCGTTTAAGTAGCTGAAATTAAAAGTTTTTCTCCAAGGATAATGGCTTAGATACTTTGTAAGTAGAAACTAAACTATTTCTCGACTCATTGAAGGATGAAAGCAAGCACAAGATTCTTTGTTTAGTCTGGAATTTCATGGCCTGGTCATCAGCCAGGGAAAGATTTAACGCTTTGCTTACTTAGATAGTTCAAGTGAGTAACAAGAAACAAAAACAAGAAATAAATCTCGTGAACCATGAGAAACAACAGGAATCAAATTGTAAACACAAAGAATCCTTGTAAAGAAAAACATGAAGGGAAATTTATAAATGAAACACTTCTTTGATATAAATTTTCCGCCTAGAAGCTCAAAGATATGAGAGCGGGCAATGGAAAATGGAAAAGAAAAACCCCAAGAGGAAAATTGTTTTTATGGGTTTCTTAGCGCGAGTGTAGTAGCGATAAAAAAGAGGTTACGCGATACAATTTTTACACGGAATTGAATTTATTTCACATCGTACAACCATTTCATGGTCGCCGTCCAAATAAAACTCCGAAGCGAATTGGATCAACAGAGAAAAACTTCTTTTTACTATTTTTCGTTTTTCTTAATGTATCAACGGCCATCGGTGTTTATAATCATGATTTGTTTGATGAACTTCTGCCGACATGCAGCCAACTGTGTTAACAGATTGTAAATATGTAGTATATTTAACATTACGAGTGCTTTAAAAATAGGATTTTAATGGATTTTAATTAATCATTACAAACATTCTCATCAGCTTTTGTTTAAAAGTTTAAAACCATCAATCATTTAATGTTTCTTGACCTAGTTCCTTAACACTTTTTATTTGTTTTTGTTTTTGGGTGGGAAATAAAACGATATGTAAATATCATCGTCATTATCAAGCCGGAAAAGAGAATTCTATGAAAATCGCAACAAAATGAAAGATTTTTACAAAACTTTTATCGTCATCTCCCAAGCGAGAAAGTGAGAAAAGTCAGTAAAGCATGACATCACAAACGAGAGATTATTTATCGCAACACTTCTCAACTTTTAGCAGAAAGATGATCGCTTTACGATTTCTTTTATTTCAAACTTTTATATTTCTTTTCCTCAATTTCCAAAACGAAAATGTAAGGAAAGATTACGTCAAATGTAAATATGAATAATATTATGTGAACGAGTTTGCTTCGCTCCTTCCCTTGAGAATCATCAAAGCTAAATTCATCTTCAACTGTCTTAGTCTCTCTTTATGTCTGACAGAGTTCCGTAGTAGCATCATGTCTTTTAAATGATATTTTCTTTCTTACGTGATTCAATATTATTAAACAGATACTTGGAAAGATGAAAACAGGGAATATGATCTTGTTAAATATATTTTTCGTCGTATTTTATTTTCCACCTAAGAAGTTTGTTATGATTCATTGAAGCTTGGCCGGGCGTGCGACCGCTTCAAGAAGAACATTTACTTTTATTTATAATTAATTGTTTTGAAGAAAATCATTTTCTTTTAGCCTCATTTTCCTCGATATTTTTTTCTTTTCTTTTTCGACTCGATGCGAAGTGATGAAGATCGGAGAAAAGCGAGAAAATTCAACAGATGATTAGTTCAGATGAAAAAAAGTTATTCTTGGGATATTTTATCATTTAAGTTTTCATTTGAAAAACTCTCGCGACAAGTTCAATGAAAGTTTGCACTTTATCATGGATTTTCCTAGAATTTTATTTTTAAATTTTAATTTACATGTTTTTGACACTTTTGTTGTTATGTAAAGCCGTAATACATTTCATAACATGTTCGCATGAATAATGGAAAACCAAATTGTGACTTTATAACATTTTTCCTTCATGTTTTTCTTTTTTTTCCTTACTGGCATCCATTCAAAATGTCAAATGCATTTATTATGAAGGCAATTAAAGTTTCGTTGTTTTAAAATGTAGTCAAATATATGTAAAAGTAGATAAATAAAGAAGGAAAGTAAGACGAATTTGAATAAAATATAAAGTTGAGTTATTTATGAAGCCGAGAAACCGCAACGAAAGTTTCTTCAACTCTTTCATTAGTTTGCATTTCTCTTTCTTACTTAGACAGATAGTTAGCAGTGATCACGTGTGTGACACATATCTGTCGTCGGTTTTCACAGTGGGAAGTGAAACAGATGAAGTGATCAAACAAAGTATAACAAGCCCGTTAATAATTAGTCGACATCAAGATGTTGTCTCTCGAATTGAAAAGAAAGCAAAAAAACAAAACGAGAGTTCTAGTTTCTTTAAAGTCTTTCAAGAAGCCGCTCATCTTTCATCTTATGTGTCGTATTTATTAAGCTCATAAGAACGATTTTGACATTTAATGTTCTGCTTTTTGATCCCAACTGTCAACTTTTCGACTATCAATGTTCAAGCCTTATGTAACTGTTTACTTCCTGATATCATTTTCTCAACTCTGACCTTACTTTTGTCTTCTTTTCATAACACTCAACAAACAATTTGAAGCATCAAATATCAAATAAAAAATCATTTACGATGATATTTCCTTCCTTTGTTGTACATAAAAAAGAGAAGAAGAAATGAAATTTCGCATCTGTGTCTGTCGTCAATTCTTTTGAAAAACGAAAAGTCTTTAAAATTTTAAATGTGTCGATTAGATGTGAAGAATAAAAAACACGAAACGTTAAATGTCATCGTCTTGGAAAATGTCATTTTTGTTCCACATTTATTCAGTTGGAACTTGAGAGGAATCGGATCTTTTCCATCAAATTCTTATTGATTTTATCTTGTCAACCTTTATTTACTTTTCTTCTTTTGTTCATGCTTAGCTCTTAAGTGAACACTTTGAAATTGAATTTCCTTGAATGTTGATATGTATGTCGGTTTTTTGTTGCGTAAAACCTTCGATAAATAATCCACTTCAATTTCTTTTTATTTTTCTCAACATATCAATGTTAAGCACATAACTAACTCAATTCAGCATCAAGCTCTTATACGTCTCTTAAGGTTCTTAATGTGATCCCCAAAAAAACTTCTGAGGATTGTTTTCCACTGGGTGAAATCATTTTATTATGCAAACGTAGTCGAACAAACAAAACGAGATTTTCTTTCTCTTATTATTGTTTTTTTCGATCACTGACTTTTATTTCTGCTTCTAATCCAATAATAACCTTCATAAATAACGTAAACTTGCTTGTCGCAACGTCGAGTAGATTCTCATAAGCAAATCAGAGACAAAATTTATAGTTTAATCCCCGGCACGAACGACAAAATTGTACGGATTTTCATTTCATAAATGTTAGCAGGCAGCATGAACATGAAATTGAACTACCTAAGCAGTCAAAATCAGAGCCTAAGAAGGAAATCCGTTTCATCTTAAAACCAACATGTTATTGTCACTCTTTATTTGCATTTGAATTTCTTTTTTTTCTGTGCTTCTGTACATAGAAGCGGATGTTGTTTATCCGAATGACGATAAGATCCCAAAGCATCTTAAAATGTTCATTTGTATTCTCAAGAACATTAATATGATATCAGAAACGTCATAAATTTCATCTCTCGCTTGCTTACAAACATTGAAGACACTCACAATAAAAAGCAGTCTTTAATTTCACTTCATACCGATTGTTGACTTTGATTTATAAGAATTTCTCTTCATCGACATCTCAAATCCCATATTCAATTATTTACCAACACAAACCAAGCTGAGACAACTTGTCATCAATTCTCATACATAAAAATTGGTTGAAACGAAAAGATGTTTTGCATATTGAAACTCGACAGATGTTTCATTTCATCGTAAATAACTCAAAAAACAAAATTTGCGAGCAGTTAAAACGTTGATGGAATAACAAAACATTATCATCGTCTTTTGTTGTTTCACTCCTTATAACTAAGCCTAACTTGCTTGATTTCTTTATTCGCAACTCTTTTCATTTGAAAAACACGAGTCGTGCGTTGGTTGCGTGTCGACGTTGAATGGCATGAAATTTTCTTTTATGATTTTGTGGGGGGAAAGTGAAAATCACCGCGAGAATTTAACTGCAGGTAATTTAAATTAATTTGATTAAATAATAAGTCATTTCATTTATGCTTTTTTATCAGCAGGCAGAACTACTGTGAAAATGATGTGCTGATGATGCGAATGTACTTCAGATTAGCAAATCAAGGGCGAATGTCCGTAATCAGAAATGTCAAGTCTCGCTGTTTACATGTTTAGGAAGTTGATGAATGAAAAGTTCAAAAAATGACTTGAATGTCAATTAAAAAGTTTAAATTTATCCACAAAAAAAGATTCAGAATTTTGTTCATGGAAGTTTTAATGATGAACAGAATCGAAAAGTATTTTTTATCTCCTCTTGAAATTGAAGAACATTCAAGTTGAAAAAATAAATGAAATCCTATTAAATAAACAAATTCCAAACATGGGTTCAAAAGTTACTTTAGTTCTTCTCTTTCATTCACCTTCATCAAGATACTTTAATGGACTCCCGACAACCGCACAAAAAATGTTTCGGAGAGCTTCAAAGTTACAACCTTCTAACATTTAAATTGATGACATTATGATGTTAACTAATGTCTACTCTAAAATAATAAAAAAGGAAATTTTTCTTGCAATTTCAAATGAACAGTAAATCTAATTAATGAAATTTTTCATTTCACGACGACGACTTCAATTAAAGGTTTAAAATTTCATATTTGTTTTAATTACAATTAGAATACTATGCCGAGTAATATAAACTTTCATCATAAAGTGGATGAAACATAAAATTAAATTTCTTTTTCAAAGCAGGTATGTTGAGAAAATATTTTAAACTTGTTTATGTTTTCCATGAAACGATTTGCTAAACTATTTGGGTTGTTTGCTGCCTGAATTTGAAAGTGGCTTTGAGGTAAGCTTCTTGAGAACATTAAACAGTTCTAAGCCCTGTTGTGAATGTAATCTCATATTTAAACTTTTCTCATAAAACTGAACATTTTCTCAGTAATTACGATACATGTACGAGTTTCTTCTCATGAAGGTAAAACAGGAAGAATGAAAATTTCAATCGTTATAAGATAAGGAAAACTACGACAATCTTCAATCTTAAATGTGGTGGAAATGACTTTTCTTCTTCACATCAACTTTTGATCGCTCCAAATTTCCATTTGCGTAATGCAAGTCATTTCCAAAAACAGTAAAGATAAACAAAAATTTCGTGCTGGAAACTTTTAAAGCAGTAACGTGAAGGTCACGGGACATCAACAAAACATAAACTTTGACATCAGACATGCTGCGTGCTTTCATCGACTTTCTTTCCCTTTCAAGATTCTTATCGAAAGGCTTTGAGTCCACATACACTTAAAGGTCGAGATAAAAAAGGAAACAAACAAAAGAAGCATAAGCTGTAATGACAGAATTTCCTGTTCACCATAAGACGACATTTTATGACTGCATTAGAAGCTCTGAGTCGTAACCAGAAAGGAAACTCTTCAAGTTGACTTTAGCATGCGAAAACATAATTTCTTAATTCTTATGAGTGGAGAGGGTCGCTTGCCTTGCTTGTTATGGCCGAAAAGTTTTACTACACGCAACCTTTTTTCGGTTAATTGTCGTCGTTGAACCTTTTCGTGTCATAAGAAACGTTCTTTCTTTTCCTTTCCTACTTCAATCTTTATTTTAAAGCGTGAAATCATTCAAAATGGTAGAATTTTCAATAAATAAAATTACTTTGAAGTGATCACTCTTAACATTAATCAAAATAATGAGTTAAAACAGATCAATTTTTCCATTTCTCAAGCTGAGATTGCGAGATTTTCTTCTTCTTATAGAACTGGAGAAGTTACTGCGTCAATCTAGCTCGTTTATTTATTTGTTTGTTTTTCTTCATCATGCAGCTCGTGAATCGATCTTTATGAGATTTTTGATTTCATATTCCATTGAAATAATCGAAACGTAATTAAACAGGTTGAAACAGGTGAATTTTGTCTGATTTTAAGTCATGACGCGATGAAGAGAAAATCAATTGATTGGAAAATATTGTGGGAGTGTGGGTGGAAGTAAATGTGGGAAAGAGTTGAACGTTTAAAACTCACCTCATCTCAAAATCACGCATTTCCTCTGTTGTCAATGTGGTTTTATTTGTCACATCAAGCAATTGTCTAATGTTTTCGTCACGTTGCTTCTTCTTTCTCGATGACTCTTTTCCCTGCTCGACACTGATAAAGTCACATTCGTTTTTCAATAATACTGTCTCAACTGAATAGTCTAAGCTTAATGATGCCTGAAGTCGTTTAAAGAGTTTCATACCAACGTCGAATGTAGAAAAATTAAACACAAAAAAGAGAAGAAGAGAAATATAATAAAATTCCATTAAGACTTAAATACGATGAATTATTATAACAAGTTAAAATAGAATTTTTGATCTTATCGCATACATATAATTCATGATATTTATGTGAAGTGAGGATGCGATTCCCAAAAGAAAAAAAAACTCTTTCAGTGGAGATGTCGATAGGAAAATAAACAGAACTTTTCTTTATATCACTCTGATTGAAAATATTTTCACAAGCTTCTTAATAAATTGAAGCAAAAAAAGAGAAATTAATGAGCAGTGAAGATTTCAACATTCAATATGTTTGTTGAATGATGTTTCAAGAGAATTGCAAATAAATGATGAAAAATGATTGTTTTAATTAAATAAGTAATTCCATCAAAGGATTGTCATAATGATTCAATGTAAATATTTATTTTCATATTGATTAATTAAGTTTTCTTCTTGTTTTGCTCATGGAAATCTTTAGAAATTGTGAGTTCAATTGGAAATGTTTAAGAGAAAGTTCATTTCAACGGGGAGGAATTTTAAAAAACTATTTACGAAGCTTCACTGATCAAAATGAAGCTCATCAATCAACGAAGCTTCAAGCTTTTTATTCTGCTATGAGATTCCTCAGTTTGATTTATTTCCTTTTATTTCTGTTAATATCTCTTGAGAGTAAACGACCTCCCATCTACTATTGAAACTAATGAAACTTTCTTAAAGTTAAATAATTTCACAACCATAATTAATAGCAAGCAGTTAAAAGAGCTTAACAATAAAGAAACGATATTCTCCATGATTAAATTTGTTAGTGGGTTGGAAGAATGTTTGAATTAAAACATTGGAAAGAACGACAAAAAGTCGTAAACTGTAAATAGCTGCAAGTCATGAGTTTTAACACCGACATTGGAAGCTTTCACCACACGAAAAAGGAAGCAATAGAAAGGAAAAGTTTCAATAGCGAAATCGGAAATTGTCAACATTATCAACGCCAACCAGACGTTTTATTACCTTGCAACTCATCGACGAGCGAATTATATCTCTAGTTGAGACAGTTCTCACAACTTTCCGATATAATTTATTCATTTTTTCTTTTCTTTTTTCAAGATTCACTTTTTTTCGTTAAGATTTATTCTAAGACGACACTTAATGTATTTCCGTCACAAATTTATTTATTTATTTTTTCTTTTTCTCAATTTTATGGAGCTATCATAAAAATGAAACATTTATAATCTCCCAATTATGAAAATTTATGTTTATTCACCCTTTCGAGTCATTAAAATTTATTATTAAATAAATCACTTCTTTGACTTCAATTTTCCCTTCGTCACTGCTTTTGCAATGATTCAAAGTTGAATGAAAGAAACTTAACACGTTTATTGAAGTGTAATCGAATAAACAATCAACTAACTTTCAACTGCAATTTCTCGCTTTTAATATATTCGCGACTCAATCGCACTGTTCTGAGATTTGATTAAAAATCTTTTGAAAGTTCAAAAGAAAATTTTGGATAAATATTTTTTTTTTCTTCTTGTCTTGATGATAAACACAAAACATATGAATTAAGTGAGTAAAATATTTAACATACTTGTTGAACGACAATAGTCGCGCGAGGTGTTGTACAAACTGCGGTACTCATGGGATTTGATGTTAAATTTATACTCCCGTTGTTAGTCGATTTGGTGGTGTTCGTATTACTACTCTTACTGCTAAATGATGACGTTGAATCTTTTTGGCATCTATCCAATGCATCAGAATTCTTATTTTCATTTTCTCTCGGGAAAGTCGACAATGTTTTAACTAATACTGACGGTTCAGAGAAAAAGTCAATTTTCAGATCGGGAATTGGTGATGTAGCACCCGAACTTGGTTGTTCGTGTATAAGTGCCGACGTCTCGTTTAATTTACGATTGATATGATCGATCTTACTCAGAGTTTTCATCTCCGCTGGTGACTGTTCACGTTTTTTGTTTTGTCGTTCTTTTTCCTGTTGCGAGAGAATTGCGTATTGTTGGAAAATGCCTTCTTGTTGATCGAGTGCTTCGTAAGACGGACTATCTTCGGTGTCGTAATCGTAAGGAAAAGAACTTTTCGCTATAAACGCGTCATTATTGAACTCTTCTTCAACCGCAAAACATTCTCGTTGAATTCGTTCATAATCAATTGCTTCGCGATCGAACGGAAACATTGTCAAGTCGCTTGTTGTGCCTCCGGTTGAAGATGATTCATCTGTATCAAATTTACTCTGACTTATGCTCGAGTTTTTGCGGTGAACCGGGGCAGAGTTAGTCTTTTTTGACGTCTTTGTAGACATGTCGCTGTTCTTCTCTTTGTTGGCCGTTGATGATGAATCTTTAATGCTGAATATATTTGTGAAAAGCTCACATTTAGTGCTGAAGCGACGTTCTCGTTTGATTTCCGTTTTATTCGTATTTTTCGACACTTTGTTCATGTCACTTTCTCGTACATTCTCTTTATTCTCCACATTTGTTCTTGTGGAAGATTTATTACCAGCACTCAGTTCATTTGATGGAACCATAGCAACAGGATCGAATGAAAATAATGTCGTAGATTTTTCAGCACTACGTGCACTTCTAGGCGATGGTGGCGGATCAAAAGAGAATGAAGACTCTGTAGTTGTTTGTCCAAGAGGCGGTGCTGTGTGTGGATAAAGGATCGAATATTTTCGAGCGTTGAGAATTTGCTGAATATTGAAAGAAATGATGAAATGAGAAAAAATGAACTAATTAATCTTCATCGTCATTTCCTTTCACTAATTGATTTCAATAAATCATGCGAAAGAAAAACAATCTTTCCATACAGTTTCAGATATCAGACTAATCATTTATGATGTTAAAATTATGTTTCAATCACGTCTGGGAAATTTTGTTAAATATTTCATGCGATCATATTGAGTTTTTCTCATGAGTTTACTGGTATTTTTATTGCATTCTTGAACTTTTTATTTATGAAAGCGAATTTTTTTCTGCTTATAAAGGAATATTTAAATTCTTTAAAAACTTTACGGTCGTCAGCCATGTTAACAATTTTTCGAAATTAAGTTCGAAAATGTCAAAACCTTACAATTTATAGAGATTTACTGGAATTATGAAATAATTTTTTTTCATACCTAATTATGCAATAAAAAATACATTACCTCTTTACGACTATTCTCACCATCATCACCCAAAAGTGGCGTGATGGATTCTTCCAAATCATCGTTTGCATTAATGATGATTGTATTCTTATCGTCTTCCATTGTTGATGATGAATCTTGATGGCCTGAAAGGGTCAACGAATCGTCTTGACTTTCACTTAACAAAGGCTCACGCTGTTCAATTATGTCACCGTCGCCTGAAAAATGTACAAAGCTTAATCATTTCGGTCTATTGCGTGACAGAGCTATTATCCTTAAAAGCTAATAAAGCCACAAACCTAAATCCAACGAATCACATGTTTCCGTATCTGTGGTTGTGGTGATATTGGTCAAATGAGTTGAAGCCGATTCAGTTGATGTATTGATGGTAGAATTGCATGATGAATTCATTACAATTACTTTGGGAACGGTGGACGAGTTTTTATGTTGTGCAGTGTTACTCATTTTGCTTGTTTTTGCAGTTTTAAAGTAGAGCCTCCGGAGTGCCGTTCCGGAGGGTACACTCGCAATAATCGAATCGGTATCGGAACTGCTTGAGGTATAAGGACTTGTAGGGCGTGCCATGTGGATTGTTGCCATAGTTTTCGCTATAGAACTAACGATTCTGGGTGGTTGTGATTGAGTTGTTGAAGCTGTTACAGCTAAATTTGTGCGATTTAAATGGGAAGAAAAACGAGAGAAAAAAAAACAGCCTTTTAAAATTCACATTATCCCTGACATTATCTTGATCATAAAAATATATTGCACGACCTCATAAAGTCTTAAATTGAATAAAGAAAATGATTTCTCTTTTTTTATCGAGCTACGCACGAATGAATGTCTTGGAAACGTTCATGAATCATGACAATGGACACAAATAATTTAAAATTGTTTCAAACGAGCATCTTAGAAATGAGTAACTCGCATGAGTTGCTTTTATTAAGCTTAAGGTGGTTGAAGCTACTTTGTTTACAATTTTCTTCATCATCACGTTGCCAAATGATTTTTTCTTTCTTAGAAGAAGAAAAGTTCAAGATACTTAAAAAAATCTAACCAGCCAGACAAAAATGAAAAAACATCACACGGATAATCATCGACATTTATTTTTTGATTAGTCGGAAGCGTGATAATGTTCAAGAAAAGAAAGAAATATTGATTCGATAAATGATAGTGAAAGGACGTCAAATATGGGTGGAACAAAATGTTTACGTTGCAAGTATTGACGTGGCTAACGAATTAAGATTATAGCTTTTAATTCTCTTGTCAATATGAGTGGATAAATGAACCTCAACCTTAATTAAAATTGATTGTTTTCCCACATAAAATTAATTCGTTCACCGTTAACACTCTTATTGCATTTATTAAGCTTTTGTTGCTGGTTCATGGTGATTGAAGTGAAAATCAAAGTGAATCGTGTATTTTTTTTCTCTCCTTTTCTTCTCGTCCGAAGTACTTAAGAAAGAATACGAAAAAAAAGGAAAATATGTAGGAAAATCACGCACATAAGCAGACCCATGGAAGGAAAATTGAAGGCAAATATCGATTTCTATTACAACAACATTTTCGATAAGTTATAAAGTTTATGTAGGCCGTTCTTAGTCTTGTTAAAGTGGAAGGATATATCAACACTAAAGTGACTTGCAAAAAAAGTTGCGGCAATGACACGAAGGTTAAATCGAACTTTGTTTGTTGTTCCTTTATTTATTCAAGACCTTAAGGTTCCTTGTACTTAAGGGAATAGCAAGGACATTGTTACATCCGCACATAAACTCGATTATAGACACGATATCGTTTAAAGTTTAAAAGAATAATCGACACATCTGTTCATGAACTTAAACTTCTCAGTCGTCAGCATGTCTATTCAACATCAGACTCATTAAATTCGAATGTTACCTTTTCGTGGCGATGTGAGATTGTTACTATTGTTGTGGAAGTCGACAGTCGTCGCATTTGGATTTGGATCAGGTGATTTTATTATTGTTTTTGCTGGTGATACGACAGCATTTATCCTTGTCTCGTTATTGGATATTGTTTTGTTGTTCGATGATTGGTGACGGGAGGGAGATCCAGTCTGAAACGAAAAAGAAATCTTCCAATTTTACTTCCATATAGACATTTGTGTAAACATTGCATTACTTTAAATTCTACAAATATTTTAGATTCTAATTCGATTTCTAGAAGCGAAGAGTGGACAATATCATAATCAACATCAATTAAAAGCTTTCTAGAATTGATTAGTTCACAAGCTAACTCGATTGTTTTAGTGGCATGTGTAACATATTCCAGGACATGTAATTAATCGACTTTTTTATGGTCACGATATAATTTCAATAGAATAATAAAGGAAATTATGTGGAAAGGGAAATATTCATAACGAAGAAAGTAGAAGAATGAAAGAAAATCTAACATAACTCGTTTGTCATTGCTTTTTGAACAAAAAGGAAAATTCTTGTTATTATTTTTTCTATGTTACATTTTGATGTGAATGAGAAATGGGAAAAAACGCAACTGGAAGTTGAATTTGTCATAGAAAAGTCCAAAAAGAAAAGTTTTCACATTAAACATAAAACAATAATTTATCTATTTTCTTTCATACTTTCTGTCTAAGTTTATTACGATGTCACATTTTCCCAAGAATATGTCACTTTCATTTCATATCTTTCTGTCATTAGTTATGATTAACCCACGACAATGAGATTGTTTCTTTATCAAATCTCATTTTGCTGAGTTCTTGAAACGATAATTTGCTTTCATTTGTTCGTTAATTCAAATGTCAAGCTAATCTTTTGTGTTAAAAGTATCGTGAAGCGTAAGATTCGTTACATCACTAACTACCTAATATTTATTTTAGTTTACAATATTTAGTAGCTTTGGGACATTCGATAGCAACCGCATTTCTCTTATCAATTGTCGATGTTTCTACTCCCACTGATGTACTTGTTATGTGTTTGTTTGCTTGTTTGGTTTCTCTCAAGCGTCAAACAATAAACATCGTTAAATATTATCGGTGTTGTGTGTTTCATTTCAGGAAACGAGACGAAGAGAAATTGACTCATATAAGTCTGACAGTGAAAAATAATTTTCTTGCTTTTGTCTTCTTGTCTTAAAACACGAGAGGCCGAAAGATGATTTTTCATTTTCATTTTAAACGATTGTGCTTACTGCTTTCATAGAAGCCGATTCTGTTACGTGATGAGACCCAAATTTCCACGGTCTGACGAGATTTCATAAGAAAAGTGACACTCTTCTCACTTCTTCTATTTTGTTGCCTTTATTAAATCAGGTTGCGAGTTTCGTCTTCTCATTCTCGATATAAAATTCTCATTAACTTTTAAATTGTAGCGAAGAAGTTTTAAATTGAAAAGAGTCACTCAAATACGGAACGTCATTCATATCTTATCATCAGAATATGTTTCTTTGAAACGCCAATGTTTTGATTACAATTTAATAAAAAGCTGTCACTCGTTGACAATGACAAAAAAATTAGATTCGGGTAGTCAACAGATAATTTCCCAACATTCTTCGTACAACCAGCGAGCGTTAAAGCAAGAAAGAAAAACTTTTTTTATTCATCGTGTAATTCAAATTTATAGCAGATATAAAAGTGACAGTAATCTGGTAGAAATAAAGCTACTTGACATAATACCTGGAACCCTGTGCTAGCGAAAATTCGAATTTAAATCTTTTTTTCTCTTCTGTGAAAAATTTAATTTTTTATTTCCTTGGAACTCCTTTTTTCTGTTTAATGGATAAACTAGCAAGACTTCTCTTAGCTGTTTCTTTTCTCACAATAATCGAGGTGATTCAGAAAGTATCTGGTAAATATCGTGAACTTAAGATTAAATTAATTGTCAAGCTGCTTTTCCGCATTGAGTTGAAAACGATTTATTTATAAAGTAGAAAACTTATTCTGATATTTCTCTCATTCTTTTCTTTTCTTTGAAAAAGCGCTGCGTTGCTATTCGTGCTCAATTACATCGCAAGATTCCGATACAAAATGTTTGAATGATCCAATCAGTGTTGAGGGTCAAAGTGTTGTGAACTGTAATAAGAAATATTGTACGATTCTCAGACAGGAGTTGAAGGTAATTTTATTTATTTATTTTATTACGCACCAGATACTGCGTGTAACCAAAATAAGTCTAAGAAATTCATTCAGGGATAATATTATGTTTCTTCACATAATTTGTGAATAAAATTGGCCTTTTCTTATACATAAAGTCTCATTTAAATACATCATTACCCAACAGATTCTTATACCCGAACGCACAATTTGTTATAATTTTTGTCCCTTTACTTGCAAATATTAAGTTTCATTTTGACAATAGCAGGTGGAATTTTCCTTCATTTTCAATTAGATATATTTATTTTGCGCTTAGGATCCGCCAGGGAGAATAAACACATTTGTAAGAGGATGCGAAGAAGTACCGACGCTTCTCGACGATGTGATTGATGACCCAACGTTCCGGACATTTTATAGATCTTGTTCAACGGATTTATGTAATGTTGGGGATGGAGTAAAATCTTCATCTCAAGAAAATATATCTCCTGATGGATATAGTGGAGAGAATTTGCTCGTACCTGGATTACCTTTTAATTCTACTTCAATTAATCAGACTCCGATTTCTTTAATGTTTTTGTTATCGTTTTGTTTGTTTTTCTTAACGCTTAATATTTAGAGAAAGCTTAAAGAAGGAACTTTTAATGTAGCAACTTTAATTTTAATTGATGTTAACTTTTTAATAAAATTTAAAATTCATTTTTGAAATAGCGAATTAAATTTAAAATTGAAGGGTTCAAATCCTGGAAGCTTCCCTGGAAGTTTTAAAATCTTTCGAAATCCCCAAAAATCCCCAAAGAGCTTTCCCGTGAAATTTCCCGCCTAAGCCACTTTTTCCATAGCAAGCAGACGTGTCGTTTCAAATTCTAATTTTTATAAAATTAATCAATAAAAAACGTGACTTATCCTCGAAATTACACATTACAACATATAATCTGTGAAAATGAGTTCGGAACAGATGGAAAATTCTGAAAGCTCTTCGCCGAATAAATTAGAAAAGGAAATTAATCAAAAGTCGCCATTCACCACATCTGAGAAGGTTAGTTTCGAGTAAAATGAAATAAAAAATAACCTCATTATGGCCAAGCCCTCTCATATATCTTATTATTACTCTTATAAAAGGCACCATTCAACATTGAAGCGGCTCCATTCAAGCCGCCATCTAAGCAAAATGATTTTCCAATCGTTCGTGTTGGCCCTTCAAAGGTTGCTGTTAATGGAAAGATTTGGGATGCTGTCGCTGCAAATCGCTCAATTCCATCCTTGCCTCAAACGCTTTCTCCATTAAACTGGCGTCCTATCTTACAGCCGCCTTACTTCACCCAAAATGCTTTTTATGCTGGATATGTGAGCGTCTTTTGTGAAAAACATTTCGATTATTATTTGTAAACGTCTTTTATTACTTTAGAACCATCCACCGGCATTTGAAGATGATTTGACCCGTAATTTGGTATTCACTCGTAATTTCGGTCCAGTTGCACATCCCGATGGTTTTGTTGAATTGCGTTTAAGAGAAAATATCAGGTAAACGAATTAATGAATTCTTTTGACCAAATCTTTCAATCACTTTTCTCCTTATTTCTTATTTTATGAAGCGTTATGATATCTCTTGACCGTTCAATTTTGATTCATAATCCCAAAAGCAAAGTTAAAATTGCCGTCAATGGTAACATGACAAACGCTTCATTGGAACATCCAAACGGAAAAGTCTTTCAACAATTCGATCGTGTTGACATTATGGCTTTCGATGGAAGTAAACGTCCAAAGAGTCGCATGTAAGTATCTAAATTTATAGACGTAAGTTATGAATTGTTCCTTCTACATAAGACATTAAAATGTCAATCTTCATTTCATCAAATATTCGAATGGAAAAGAAAGAACATCATGTTGTATTCTAAGTGAATTATGACAACGTTTTCATCTTTCTCTCTCTCGCTCTCTCTTTTTCCCTTCTCCAACAACTTACACTTCAGACGTTACGCAAAGATGTGGGAGAAAGGCGTCTCTTTGACAGCTGATGGATGTGCTTTGATCTACTTGGTGGATACAGCTGGTACACGTACAACTTCTGATCCGGTGAATAAAGACACTCGTAATGACTATAGCTGGCAAGTGTTCATTGATAATTGTCGCTTGGGTGAAGCTTATTATGATGAGGCTGATGTAGCAGCCAAAACATATCATTTCTTCACGCAAGACGATGGAACTCAAGTGTTTGACATTCTCGGCTTTCGTGTTTCACAAACTCATGACGGAATGGTTCGGTGAGTTCAACTTTCTTTTTTGTAGTAGAAATCTTTATGAATAATAAATTTTCGTCAGGGTTTCTCGTGGCAATAACCGATTAAAGCTTCATACAAGCCCTTCGAATGGATCAGCAACGCTGAGCACGCCTCAAATTCACTGCACTGCTTCGTTGGGCCAAAGTTCGCATTTGTTTGTTCGACGCGATGAACGTCGCATGCATTTTGATGGTTCGGCATTTGTCGTACGCAACGCTGGTCACTCATCAGGATTTGATGAAAATAATAATTTACGCGTCTACTAAATCACTCGCAATTCAGAATGAATTAAATATTTAATGAAGATGAGAAGAAAGTTTGTTGTAGTAACGATAGAAATGAAGCATGAAGTGCAAGAAGAAATTTAAATGTTTCCCAATGAAATCTCATAAGAAGAAGAAAATTTAATTCAAGTTTAATCGCAAAGCCTGCTAATTTATGAAAATTATCCTTTTCTTTCCCTCAAACAAGCATGAATATGATAAGAAGACGGAAAAATGATTTAATTCCTTCTTTTGTTGTTAAAATTAAAAATACCTATTTAAATTCAATTTCCCTCCGCATGTATTTGTAATAGAATAAAAGAAAATTTGTTTTTGCATTTAAATGCGATGTTATTTGAGGGGTTGATCAACATGACTTGAGTGAGTATTGTTAATATCTTCAGACGATTCTTCTTTCCAAATATGAATTCCCTCCTTGAAATCGATGGTGAGGTTGAATATTAAGCGTGAGATTATTCAATGTTTACAGGTACATCCTCTTGGATTCTATAAATTATGTTCGTGACGTTACATGTTATGAGATGAAGAGAAGAAGTTCGGAATAATCTTTAGTTGAAGTTTTCCTTCCTATCGAAGTTGAATGTTAAAGATTAGCGAGATGAGAGTAAACTCTTTGGTCTTGTTTCTCAAGTTATTATCCACCATTAAATGCCACTCAAGACACGCTGATTCAGACACTTTGATTACATGTTAAAACTAAACAAAGATTTGTAAGAATCGCTGCTGGCATTAATTGCGTGAAAGTTGCTGTCGCTTTAGAACGACATGGGATGATCTTTTTACGCATATTTAATCAAAGTCAAAGATAATTGTCTAAGTGAAAGTCATCAAAACTTTTCAAGAAAAGTGATTTTTAATGTCTTCAGAAATCTCATTAATTTTAAACGAGAATTAATTAGCTTACAAGAGAATGCGGCCTTACAAGGGAAGAAATTCCTTTTTTAAATTTGATATCATTTCTTGGCCATTTCTTATTTTCCGCAAAAGAAAATTTAATGCCCCGAATGAAACCTTTAAAAATAATTTAAGTGAGTATCCTTTTGCTACCCTATGAAAAATAAACAACCAAAAAATATTGTGATTTGTTTATTTATGGTAGTCATTCGTCTGGAGGTAATTAGGAGAGCGAACCTTTTGCCACATAAAAAATAATTTCCTTTTTTCCACTGATTCACAAAACTCGTTCATTTAATGTCTTTATGGAATTTCGATTGGGTTTTGCTTTCCCTGCCCTTTGAGTGAGATATAAACGTGCGGCTATTAAAATTCACTTTTATTTTTCTCGATTTAATCCACGAGCTTCCCTAAGCTTCATCCAACTTCTCCTCCCCTTTTCCTCTTATTTTATTTGATGATAAAAATAGAAGATGAGAAAACTTGTGTTGTCGTCCTCGTCATGATCCGATCAATCGATAAGATTGAGATAGAATTAGGTATGTAAAAGGTTCTGAAAGGTTGATCAGCCTTATTTAGATGTTCATTTTTTACGTCATGAAAAAGTTTTTCATTTCCCATTAAAACATTATCTCGCTCTCAAAACGCCTTTAACCTTTTATCTTATCTACTCATATCATCCACTTTCTTTGTCAGTCGATGACAAACTTGTTTTCCTTTAACCACCCACAATTCCTACAAAACATTTACATCATTCCACCAGTCTACCATCGTATCATGTGGAATCGTGATTGACACAGCGTGTGAAGGAAATTAAAGAGAAATTTAATTTGTTTTTCACTCTATGAACTTTTTAACCGTTTCGTAAATAAATAAGTAAAAGCTTAGAAGGAAGTGAAGGATGAAAGAAAACGAGAAAGAGCGCAACGACAAGAAAATTCCTTTTTAATCTTTGATGAATATTTTTATGTTTTATATTTTTTAAATACAGTGAAATGTCGCTGAAGAAAGCTTTAAGTCATGTGAAATGAAAATTTCATTATAAAGTCATTAAATGATACTTACGGTGGTTTGCTGTTGGAGGGGAGTAGGAGAGGAGCCGCCCGAATTTCGTCCACGAAAACGGGCTAATGCTGACTTGATACCCTCCGTTGTCCCGTTCCGCTGATCTACTCCACGATCGAACAAAAAACAAACAACTGAACCACAAAACAGAATGTCGGAAATATTGAAACTTTCTTTAAATATTCAGTCGAGCAAAGATGAAAATTCTACGAAGTTGATGAGATAAGTTGATTGACTGACGATGTTTTTCAATACTTTTCTTTATTTTGATGTCTCTCGTTCAATTCATTCTATGATATAATTTTCCACTTCACTCTTTTACCAACAAATATCAATAATCATTTCCCCGCTAGCTTTTCCATTCACTTGAATATCATTCTACTGAAATATTAAACATCGTTAAACGATTTTCATTTCATACTTTAATTTCATTTTAAGTTGCAAGCACTTTAATTGGAAAGTGAAAGACTTCGACAATAAATTTTTATGATCAACTGAATCATGTCATGATTGTTTAAAGTATTAAGTAACAAAGAAATTAATTTAATTACTCAACATAACAAATAAAAAATAAATATTAAAGTCCGATGTGTAAGTGAAAACAAGAGAAAGTTTTACGGGCAAACATTTTAGTGCCTTGGAAAATGATTTATTGAAAACAGAATCGTTAATGGTTATTGTGGGGTGTGGATCACTCATAACATTAAATTTATTAAATAATAAATCGTTTCTTCGAAAACCACAAAAACGACAATGATGTGAAATATAATTCAATAAAACTTCGAACTTTGTATCTAGATCAGTGGAAATATTTTAAATGAGGTTTGCTGAACAAAAAGGTAAACTAGATGAATAATTTTTAATAAATGTTCTGTGTTTAACGAACGATAAACATGAGATACATAATTATATTTATGACAGATATAATCGAGTAATATGAATGTCGGTTAATAATATTTCAACATGGATGAATCTAAAGAAATGACACTGACAAAGGAAACGCTCGGAAAAGTAATTTCCATAACTCCCCAATGGATTTTCCTTTTCAATGAAATTGAGTAAAACTTTAAACAATGAGATCATTGTTCTTGGACTGAATTTTTATCTATCGGAGGGTGATTGACTCATGCAATAAACTGACACAACTGCAAGGTAAAAGCTTTCATTATTTTCCTCACAATTTGATTGCTTTTTAATTAAAGTTTCACTCATAGTCAGTCACTTCAGAGGAGAATTAAAATTAGTTCAATCAACTTTTATGAGAATAAAAAATGTGTTTAAAGAAGGTTTCTGAAACATTTTTAAGTACCTTCTAGTGATATTTAATTACATAATACTTCAATTAATCCAATTGTTTCGTTCATTAAAGAATCATCAGAAGGAAGACGAGAAACTGCGATGGATAAAGCACAAATAAACACTCATTAAGCATTTGTTACATTCGTTATTCTTCCTCGCGTATTTTTTGCTTGTTCAACACGATTCAGCCTTCAAGGTAGTAAGAAATTCATTTTCTAATTTAAAATGTACATGATAACGAGCAATTCCTTCCAAGTGGCTGTGGGGAAAATCCGTTTTGCAAAAAAAATTACGGAAGCTGAAATGAATGAAAAAAAGAAACCTTGAGCGACTTCTACCCAAAATGAATAAATTCGACGAGTAATCCAAATGAAAAGTCAGTAAACATGAAATTATGACGTGACATTAAACACTAATAAAAACCCTTTTTTTAACGCAACATAAATTCGTCAACTCTACATTTAGAAAGCGTAGCAAACCCTTTTTTTATTCGGGAAGTGTTTTTAACACCATAAATATGATGCATAAATATTTAAATAGATACAGAAAAGCTCATAATTAACTTAAGTATAGAATTTGTACAATTTTATGTTTACGGTTCGACTTATAATTCAATAAAGGAGCTTTGAAGCTTCCGATGGTTAAATTTTTCCATCTTGACCCTAGAAATTCATTAGAAATTTAAAAGCTTTGTAAATATCGAAAGTGGAAATTCTCACGATTTACAAACGAAACGAGCTTTGAAGCATTTCTTTGTGCTGGGAAATTTCTTCGATCAAGGCCAGAAGAAACAAGAAATAAAAAATTGTCTTAAATATTTAATTTTATTAAGATAATTTTCTGCAAAAGCGGCGTGTTTTTAGGAGAATTCTTGGAAGCAGAATGTAATCAATTTATGATGATGCTGAGTAAACTCGAATAATTTAATTTAATCGAAAAGAAAAAAAAGAAAACGGCGATATTAAATTTTTATTTGAATTTTTCTTCAGTTCAATAAATTTCAAGGTTTCTAATGCAAAACATTCCAAAATTGCTTTCATCCATCAAAATATTTCACTTTAAACGATACCACGAATACCTCTATTTAAATAAATAAAGAAAGAAAGTGAGATTGATTCCAATCCATGTCGAAGAATGCTGTTTAACGAGCACCATCAACAATATAACTTAAAAGATCAATGTTTATTGTGTAAACTTTCATCTACCGAACTTTTCATTTTCATTCTTTTATTCATTCATCTTGTTCGGTTTGAAGAGAACAATTTGATGGCAAATCGAAACTTTTTCTATTTGTATACTTTTCGGTAAATATATTTGATTGCTTCTGGCGAGATTTTCTATCTTTCTCTGCTTCTGACAAACAAAAGCTTACCATGTTGAATCCCTCATTTGCATGGGTTTGTCTCGTTTCGTTATGTTTCTGATATAAAATGTACATTTACTTAAGAAGAGTATCATCAAATCCTATGATCTGTTGTAGAACAAGTAAATTTACGATTCCTTCTTCCTTCCACAGCAACTGATTGAAATTCCCCCCTTCATGAACATTTCAATGATGAGAAGCACGTCGTGCTGTTAACAATTCTCAAACAATCAAAGTTAATTTCTAATGTCGTGCTTTCATTGAACCTTAAAACTTTCTTAAACATCTCCGCTCAAATAAAATCCTTTCCTAAGATATTAATTGAGAAATGTTTGTTATTTAACTTCACCATCCATCCCATAACTCATCTCTAATTTCAATCCATTTAGATTTTAATTCCAAACTACGAAACTTCTCATAATCATAAAACTAAAGTGTTCACTTCTCGTAAATTCATTTCATTTGATATTAAATGGAAAATTCGTTTCCTTGTCTACAAGAATGAAAAATTCCAATTACAAAAGCTTTGCGTGAGAGATTAGAATCAGTGTTTACGGTATGTATGGGAAAGGATGTACGTTGGGAAAGCTTAACGTCATTGAAGATAATGTGAACTTGAAGAGAGTTCTTGAATGTATAACTCAAGCGAAATACTCCACAAAAGCCATCGACGAGGTTGAATTTTTCCTGTTCAAGCTTTTGATGTTACGACCTTTCAACCAAAAACTTTTTTTCTTTAAAATGTTTGTTAAACAATTTCCGAAGTAAATTATGAGCTTCCCATCTCTTAATTAAATCGATGCAAAAGCGTTTGAAAGCTTACTTAGTTAATTATGTTTTTTCTTTCTTCTTGACATCTTTTGTACTGTAAAGAAGCAAAAGACATTAAACAATGGCAACATCATAACGAGCTTATAACAAAGTTCATTTCTAAATTAAAGTCTTTTATCATTGGAATCTTCTGCTGTGGCAAAGAAAGTTCTCAAAACCCCATCACTTAATGCTTTGGGTTTTGTTAAGAGAGATTATTGTCTTGAAATTAAAATGATAAATTAATTAACGATGATTATTTATGAGAATTAATTTCTGTGTTTTATCAAATTAATTTTTTTAATTGTCATGATGTATTTTAGTCATAAACTTTTGAGCTTGACAATGATAAAAGTTTTCTCAAGAAGTTTAAATTTCTTTCGTTGATCTATTAAGAAATTAAAATTCTTTTTCTTCTATTCAAGTACGAAAGGGAAATGCGATTGACTTGAAAACGATTTAATTTCTTTATTGCAAATAAATCGATGAGATGAGTTTTCGAAAGTTCATGAAAGAATTTCCATTTTTTTTTGGGGTCTTCTAACTCTATGGAAAGCAGCTTAACAATTCAATTTTTGTTATTAACAATTCGTCAGACTGCACTTTAGGGATCACTTCAGGAGAGCAAAAAAATTCAATTTAAAGTTTAAAGCTTCTTGTGAAATTTTTTCAGCTTTTAAGCTTTTCGTGACTTCGAGATATTTTTCCGCATTGCATTGTCTGCTTTTAAATAATTCTTTATCATCCTTTCATAATACTTTTTTAATATCCTACCGCATACATTATCGTTTTTGTATGGTACAAAACGTTTAATAATTTTCTCCACCTTCAACCTCCCTCAACTTCTCAAAATCTCGTGTGACTAAGAACAAAAAGAAAAAAGGAGAAAAATTAATAAAAGAAAATAAAACGACACGAAAGTTTTACGAAAAAAAAGGAGAAGAAAAGAAATAAGAAAAACGATTTTTTTTTGCGAGCTCGTCTCGCTTTTATATTTTGTAGAAATCAATGATGACTAAAACTGGGTCGCAGTTCTTTCACTTCCACAAAGTGCTTTAATTTCTCCCCATTCGCTTATTTTTATTTATTTATTTTCCACATTCTAAAGCTCTCCCAAAAAACAAAGAAAGCTTTGATTCACTGAATATTTATATTCTTGATGTTGCTGTCTAAAAGCTTTTTTTTTCCTTCTCATTTCAGTTCACTATTAGAATCATTTCATTCATCGATTTTGTCGATTTTATTTATCTCCTCTCGATGATATATTTTTTTTTCCTTTACATCAATTGCCATGCATCGAAAGCACTCAACTAAAAGCTTTTCACAGTTCATTTGACATCAAAGCGAAGGTTTGTATATACGCATAAATTTTGTGTTTAATTAAATTAATAACATAAATTTCTTTTTTATACTTTTTTATCGTCGAATGAAAAGAAAATTTCTTTTATATATTTAAAACTTGGGGGAGAATTTTCTTTAGAACTTCTTTCTTGATGAAAAAATACAAACTTTTTTAGAAACAACCGATCCACTCGAATACAGAACGCTCACTAACTGCGATACAAACGGATACCGAATGTTAAATGAAGGGAAATTTTACACATATTCCTTTTGTCCTATCTACGAGCACGAGAGAAAGAGAGTCGAATGTTTGTTTTGCCTTCTGATGTTGAAAAGGATACACAAAAACCATGTGGATTTTCCAATTTCTCATTCTCATTGCTTCTGCGCTTTATCATCTCGTCTCATGTGCTTTTTCCCAACTTTTCCCTATAGCGAATTTCTAATTCGACATCATTAAGTCTCTTTTTTAATTTTATATTTAATTAATTGATGGTGGGATTACGCGTGGCCTAATTTTATTGTAAATGAACTTGTTCAAATGTGTATGATAAGGATAATTACAAACATTTATTAACGATATACGCTCTTACGAGTTTAATTGATAAAAATGGTTAAATAATTGTTACTCGACATTCACACTTGAATCTAATCAAACAACTTTTTTAAGTCAAATTTATCACTTTCCGTCTTTTATTTTTATCCTGTGACACCAGTCCTAAGCCTTTAAGCTTCACTTATTAGAATGAATAAAAGAATCCTCACCAAAAAAGAAATTCTTCATCATTTGTCTGCGAAAGAAGAAGTTTAATAGAAAAAGAAATTCTTGCATGGTCTTACGACAAAGAAATGAATTTTATTAGGAATTTTGTGGATGATGACATTTTAATTAAAATGCTGGTGCGCTTATTTAGTTCCATAACAATCAATTTTGCTTCGGATATTTTTGTCGAATGTTCTGAAAATAAAAGAAAAATAATAAATTTGCCTTATTATAATTTCATGTCGCATACTTTGAAAAGATTGGTTCGTTTGGTATGACGAAAGGATTTGAGATAAAGTTGACATATTCTTGATGAATGTTGCGAAAGATTGTTCTTATCTCATTCTCACGAAATGCTGAATTCAGTGAGTCAACCACCAAGATAAATTTAATTTTTGTGTTTGTCATGTAACCGTAGCTGTGGAATGATATTTAATCATAATAAGAAATGATGAAAGAGTAAAATTCTGCTTGAATATCAAATTACCTACATTTTGTAGTTTTCAGTAGCATAAAGAAGTCCTAAAAATAGGTCGCGCAGATCAGGATTCTTGTTGCTAGTCCCATTACACTTTTCATCGACAATATCAAGTGCTGAGTGAATTCGATACAACAATTCAATTTCTTTATCAATATTTGACGTCAAAACGTATAATGGTGAGTTCTGTTAAGAGATGAAATTTTCTTGTTAATTAAATATAATCTAATGATTATTATGCTGGAATTAGATAATTATGATTGTTAACACAATTCTTGAATGTTCGTCCATTAATTTTTAAGTACTTTTAACTGATTTTTTGATTCAATTTTCAAATTTAAAAAGTCAGTTTAGCGAGGGTTTACTATCAGACTTGATAAAATGTAAATAGAAGATTTTCTTGCATCTGTTTAAATAATTAAAACAGAGTGTAACTAATTAAGACAAGGAGAACTTGAATTTTTTTTAATAGTCAGATATTGAATTATCTGGTGAAGTGTCAATTTTTTTACTTGATGCTCAAAATAAAACTGGGAAATTAAAAGAAGAAAACAAAATTTTGCACTGATAAATTTTCAAATGAAAAATAATTGTGTAGATTTCAATAATAACGACAAATCTGAAGTAAATTCAACTAACATCTTTTGATATAATCGCAACTGAGCAAGACATTGCTTTATTAATCTTAAACTCTCACTAAATTATTTATAAACTTAAAAATTATAGTTGGAATCTTCTTTTATTATTATTTTTCTGACTGAGAATTATCGTGACAGTGAAAACTCGTTAATCGGAATAAAATGTTGCGATCAGAGAAAAGTGAAGTAAGAGCTTTCGTGACTTTTAACAACTCAACCGATCGTCAAGTTGAGATTCGTTGGGTTAATTTCTATGGAGAAAATATTCATTTCACAGTATTGGAGCCTGGAGCGCATTCGCATGTAAGAATGTTCACTGTAATTTAAATGCGAACGTGATTAAAGTAACGTGAAATTTCAGGTGAACACATTTTGCACTCATCCTTGGATATTTTTATGTCCTAATACTGGTGAAAGACTTCAAATCAAGCATAGTTACGTTTTCTTACCTGAACCATGGCACAAACATATTAGCAAGGCGGAGAATGGTCAAATAACAGCATCACGACAAAAAGCAAATATTCATTATCCACTGAAAGCATTAAAAGATATTTGTCTAAGGAAAATTGCGTTAGTTGTACGATCCAAGGACGACATTATTGAATTTCTAATACCACACACTTTAAAAGCAGATCTTTTTAAAGCTTTTGATCTCACAAACAGATTTAATCCTGAATTTCACGACACTTTTGGAAGAACATTTTCTTGAAAAATGTAAATAAAAATTAATAAAATTAATTTTATATAATTTTGTGTTCGTCTATTTCTCTTTCATTTTTAGCAATATAATTTTTTGAATCATTATTTCTATATCACAAAAAAAACACATAAATAAGGGAGACGGAGAAAAGTTTGCGTTGCTGGGGACAAAAAATTACTTTTGCAACTCTTCGTACAGAAAAATTGTTCAGTTTACTAAATGCAATTAATTTTCTTCATTTCTAAGTCGGAAAATTAACTTTTGGATAGAGATTTTAATTTCTTTTGTAGTAGGGTGAAACGAATAATAAAAATCTAACAGAAGTTTGGCTTCGTTTTGTAATGAAACGTCAAGTCACTTGATTGCTTCCAAATGAAATGCTTGACAGTTCTAAGATCCATTGATGGATCACATACGACATCATTGCACAGCAGTTCAATTTTATCTTCAGCTGGAATCTGTGATCCTTCACTGGCATCGCTGTTATTTTGAGATGAATTTGAATTTACGCCAGTGCCGTTCGTTGGTGGAATTTCCATTAGAATCTTATCTAGAACATGTTCGCAAACCTTTCTACATTGAATAAACTCATTCGCAATTAAACGATCCTGAAATAGAAATGAACATTTATTAAATCTTGAATTGAATTCATCATTGAATTTTACCTTTTTCATCCGATCTTGCTTCACCATCATAGGATGTGGTAATAGAAAGAATGGAATTTTAATAAATCGTGGAATGTTTCGATCAATTACAACGTCAGCCACCCACGATGGAACAGCTTCATGTAAGAGTGCACTTTCTGTATCACCGGCTGCATCTCTTACTAATAACCGACATCCTGTTCGGCCACCAACCTCACTATAGGAAGAAAAAAGAAAAGTTAATAATGCGATAAACAAAACGATTTAACATTCAACTCACCTAAATAAAATTGGCGTATATTTCGGCACCTTAAAGTATTCGTTACCACGAATATCGTTGTCCATATCTGCAATCGGTTGCGACCAATATTCTAAAAGTGCTTGCAGTAAAAGACTTCCATAGTTGACCTTTGGATCTGATCCATTCTCAGCATGACCTGTTCCTAATCCAGCTTCTGTCGCTGACACCCAAGCAGCAAAACAATCAACTTCATCTTGTCCGAGAACTATTGTTGGCATCTGAAATTGTATTAAATAAAATTAGTTGAAGATTTGAGAATGTGTGGAAATGAAACGAATTAAAATTGTTTCAATTCCAAATTATTCGTTTCATTTTCCATATCGTTCGAGTAGGAGATTTGAATAGCAAAATTTAGCTTCAACTTACTCCTGTTTTAAGATCAACAGTAAACCAATTCGGCACGTAAACCATTTTGTTTCTAGCCTTAACAGTCTCATCGAAATCAACTTTTCCCAATGTCTCAACTTTAATCACTTTAAGAACATCATAAATAGCAACATTTTGTTCAGTGTCCCTCGTCACCATAAATCGTTTGTCATTCAACACAACATATTTCTCAATTGCAGCTCCACCTTTAATACATTTCTCTTCACTTGTGTTGAATGGAATAATCGGTTGTTGTTCGTTAAGTGACAAGTTTGACGAATTTTGTTGTGAACTCAAAGATTTATCAGCATTTGTCTTTGGAAGTTTCCACATTTTGATATCAGAATTCCATGTCGTCGTCCAAATGCCCGTGTGATCAAGATTATAACACATGTTGAGAATCGGTGCCTTTTCTTCACACACCAACACTGAATTGTACGGATTTCTTATTTCTGTGAGGAAGATTTTCTTGTCACGACTGCCCGAAATGACATGCGTAAAATTTTCATTAACCAATAGCGACCAGACACCTTCGTTGTGTATTGAAATCGTTTGAATGCACCTTTGTTGTCCAACACTCCAAAGTTTTATCGTACCATCACTACTTCCACTTAAAATATGACTACCATCAGTTGAAATGACTAAGGATTTGATATTCTCCGTGTGACCTTTAAGTTTGATGAGACGATTACAAGTTCGTGGATCCCAACATCGAATGACATTTTCGGTAGAGCCACTGGCGATTATTGTTCCACTTGGGTTAATTGCTAAGCCATAAATTGAATGTTTAGAGCCAGTAAGAGATGATGCTAGAAGAAAATTATAAAATTTAATTTCTTTTCCCTTCTTAATCAAAAAATGAATTTCTTTACTCGTCACTGTGTTATTGCTCGCTGTCAACGCCGTCAGTGTATTTACATCCCAAAGGAAGATTTGTTTATCCAAGCCTGCACTAGCGACTTGTTCACGATCTTTTGCATATGCTAAAGCTTGTACGTAATCTCGATGTGTTCGCAATGTTGACATACAAAATCCTTTATGAGCATTCCAAACTTTGACTGTCGTATCGCAACTTGCACTGATTAAATTTCGTCCTCCACAACAGAGAACTATATCATTAACCCAATCATTATGATGCTCTAGCGATTGTATATATGAACTATCCATATTTGATACATTTGTATTCCATATTCTTATCTGAAAGTGGACATAAGAATTAAGATAAGAAGAAAAAATAAATTTTTATAGCATTTTACAATTGCATCTCTTCCACAAGAGAAAAGTCTTCCATTATTCTGGTCCAACTGAAGTGCATTAACACCCCGCTTATGTCGTTTTTCTTCAGCATCACGGATCACGAAAGACACCTGCAAGAATATTTATTTTAATCAAACATTTTAGACAATTATTAAAATTTACAAACCTGCATTTTTTTTCTCGAATTCTGATTGTTTTTCAGCATTATTCAATCGATTGTAACAACCTTCGAGATAAAACAGCGCAGATGCTCTCAACAGCGCACTTTTGACGCAATTTTGATTTCACTTTATTGAGTAAAATGTTAAAAAATAATAAAAGATCTTTCGTGCTATAAATTTTAACTTTTAATTAATATTATAGCATTTTATAGCAAATTGTTTATTGAATTAATTTTCATTCCCCTTAATTTTAAAATCCATTGAACCGTTAGAAACGATAGTCAAATGTTAATGTAAGCGATAAACTTTTATTTTAAAATCTCAAAAAAACTAGACATATACAACAAATATCGATCAATACTCAATTCGACACCACTTTTGACTGACTTTCCATAAGAAGTCTGCCATTGCATCATCTTCTGCCTGTGGAGCGACTGGTGCTTCCTTGCAATCAGAAAAATACTTTCCAGTTACTTTTTCAAGTTCAGGATCGATTGCACAATAGATTGAAGTTTGAGCACCACTAATAGGCGCTTTAAGGAACGGCCAGACTAGAGGATAGAAAAATATTTTCGCGAAAAATGAATTATAAGCGCCCATGTGTCGAGCCAATTCTGTATCAACAATTCCAGGATGCAAAGCATTCACAGTCACTCCAGTTCCTTCAAGATGCTTTGCTAACTTTCGAGTGAAGAGAATATTTGCAAGTTTTGATTGTTCATAAGCTTTTGTTGGATCGTAAGACTTTTCACTGTTCAAATCTGCTGTGTTGATTTCACCACGATTATGAGCAATACTTGACACATTTACAATACGACTTGGTGCTGACTTGTTAAGATAATCGAGCAAGAGATGAGTTAGAAGGAAATGTCCCATATGATTCACTCCAATTTGCATTTCAAAGCCTTCATTTGTTAACATTCTAGGACATCTCATTACTCCTGCGTTATTTATTAAAACATCTAATCGTTTCTGAAGGAATTTAAACATTTAAGATTTTCAAACAAAAGAAACTTCGAAACTTACTTGTTCAGCTTTGAAACGTTTAACGAAACTTTTGATTGACTGAAAAGATCCCAAGTCGAGTTCTCTACAGAATACATTTTTATTTTTCGTTTCTAGAATAATTTTCCTTCTTGTTTCTTCGCATCTATGAAGGCTTCGACATGCAAGGTAAACAGTTGCTTTACGTTTCGCTAGTTCCGTTGCTGTTTCTTTGCCTATGCCTGTGTTGGCTCCAGTAACAATCATAACTTTGCCTCCAACTTTGATTGGATTTCTATACTTTTCTCCTTGCATGAAATCTCTGATGAGAGAGAACAAATAAATCTTTGGTTACTAAAGTACAATTGAAGATTTCTTGCATAATTCTCTCAATGTCAACTTCAAAGACCGCAAATTGTTATTTGGTTATCTCGTGGTTACTTACTTAATGATTATTCCGATTCCAGCTATAGTTCCAACACCCGACATTAACAAAACCTTTTTATTAGTTAAAAACGACATTATTAATTCAATATTTCTTTAAAATTAACTTAAATTGTCTTTCTTTTGACTTTCCGATTTTCTTAACAAAGTTGCTATAAAACTAGCAAATGTCTGGCAAATTTTATGGTAAAATTCATCGACACTTTTGCTATAACGAATCATAGGAAACATAGAAAATTATTCGCAAAAGCTTTTTCGTCTTATTAAGCAGCAAAGAAGCAGTCTTGTAGTTATCTGAAAAGATTGTGTGTTTAAACTGAGTGTAAGACTGTGATTTAACAAATAATTAGCATCAAAATTTACTTAAAGCATTAGAAAACCGCCAGAACATTGCAAATCAAAGGTATCATTATTCAATGAGGACTTTTAAAAATTCCTAGAAAAAATCGATAAATTTTATCCAAAAAAGTAACCTTCTGAGAATTTCAAATGAAAAGAAAAGGATTTAATGAAAGTACAAGATCTAGAATACTCCCAATACATTCAATCAGATAAGAATTGGATAAAAATGTTTTATTGTTCAATCTATTTCACCAAATTGTGAAATTTTGCGAAAGAAGAAGACAAAAAACCTTTTTTTGTTGGAATATCAATTAAAGGAAACTTTAAGAAGTTACAAAGTAATGGGTTGAGTTAATTGTATAGAATACCCGAAACATCCTTCGATAAAAGCCTACTGTAGACATTCTATAATTACAGGGAAAAAAAAACTTTCAATGTCGATTTGAAAGCTTCCGAGTCGTCCATGTGCTTAGCTATGTCATTGAATAATTTAATGAGATATTAACAATGTGAGAAAATCAAAAAGAAAAAAATCTTGAAAATAGAACTGCAAAGTTTTAATGAAAATCTTGATCTTGTTTCGTTTCCTTCATTGATAGAAGAGTTGACAAAAAAATTAATCAATTACAAAGAGATTAAGTTCAATCGAATTTTATCGTGACGAGATAATAACATGACGTAATTGAACGGTTAGAATGGAGAGAGAGAGAGATACGAGTCATTAAATAGCATTTATTTGTTTGCTAATACGTCAAATAACACAATAAGAAAAAATTGAAATCGTTCGTAATGAAAAGAATGCGAGGAAAAAAGTAAAAAATTAATTTTTAGATCTGACATCGTCGTCATAAGATTTTTTTTATTTCCACATTTCGTGGTCGTTTTATTTAGTGTTCTCTAGTATGATCACAGTTGCATTCGCAAATCCACTCGACATTGCACAAAAAATTTCTCGCGCGCGTTTAAAACTGTTGAAAAAGAAAACGGAAGAAAGAAATTAAAAAAAAGTTTGTGAATTAATTTCAAGTCAACTGTTTGTGTTGTGTTGGATGCTTAAGATCCTATCGAGGCTTTTCCTTCTTGTGAGTAACTCACGACACTAAATAAAAACTTTTCCTTCTCAAACTCATGACATTGAAATCATCAACGAAATTGATTGAAGAAGATTTTCACGAGTGGCAAATATTTTTAGACGCCTCTTAGTTAGTTGAGTTATTAGCCGAAAGTTTTCGTTTAAATTTAAAAAGCGCACCACGAATCGAAAATAGAACCGAGGCAAGATAAAGTCACCACATGGCGTTTGTTGATTTTCTTTCACTGTTTGGGTTTTGGCTTAGTTAAATGAAAAGGAAACGACTTTGAATTGTTGTAGAATTCGAGACGACAACTCAAAGTCTGATGTTTAATTACGAATTATCGTCAACATTCCTTTGATCTTCTTCTCTTAGCCTTCTTCTTTTTTCTATTCTATACTGTCACATTAATTTCAATTTGTATGTTTGAAGCGATTTTTTGATTATTTATCATTTTGTTGAACTCGTCAATAGCAAATCATTCTTCTTAGCTAAGAAATGGCATCGTTTGCTTCTCAAGCAGCACTGAGAAGTCATTACGAGGATTTGATCGACGAAACGGAAAATGATCTTTCAGAAAAGCTTCAGGCTGTTTCCTCGTGGTTCAAGCAGGTTGTTTACTATGAACAAGTTCCCGTTCACGCACCAATTTAGCTTTAACCATTGGAAGAATTATTGCACCTTTTATTGACACACGCTTTTAAAGTTTCTTTTCCAATTATTTCTTTTCTTTCTTTCTTTTTTAATAACTTCCTTTAAAGAGAATGTGGCACAACGTTTGACTTTCTTTTCTAATTATAAAAATAGAAAAGATATTAAAAACAAAATTTCTACATTATATTTGTCCCTCCACATGACAATTTTAGATTTGTATAATTTATGATTTTGACATTCGTGCAGGTTGTTGTTGACATTCGAAACAAAAAAAAGAAATCATTTGATGGGATTTAGACGATTGAAATCTTCCACCTTAAAGACACGAAGTTAAAGTTGATTATTGAATTTCAATATTCTCTTACAAAGCAAAGCTTTTCTTTGATTATTTAAATATTTATAAACGTGTACGATGTCAACAACCTGCACTTGTGAACTTTCATTCACATTCAACTCCAAATAAGAAAAAAAACAAAATTTCCGTCACCAAGTCATTCATGTATTCAGTTGATTCGTTCTTGAACTGAATTACCTTTTAAATGATCAATCTATGAATGTAAATATGTTGTTGCATGCGAAATGGGAAACAAAATCGAACGATGAAATCAAAGAAGCATTAAAAAAGTCTTTAAAATTGTATTGAATCATTTTAGGCATCAGCAGAAGTTAAAGAAGCTGGAAAACGAGCTGTCGTTCAAATTCAAACTAAAAATCCAGCATTGGTTGCGACAACATCAAAAGTTCCTGCACCAAAGTTCCTTAAGACACTCTTAAACGCGACAAGTCCCAAAACGAATGGATCAGAGATGGGTCCATCCAGTGAAATTAACAAAAGCAATGGTGATGTAAATATTGGTGACGGATCATCAACAAATGCAACTAAAAAGACGTTAACAATCATTCACTACAACGATGTGTACAATATCGATCAACAAGTGAAATCTGAACCTGTTGGTGGTGCTGCTCGATTCTGTACGGCTGTCAACTCATTTAAACATTTAAATCCTTTGGTTTTATTCAGTGGTGATGCATTTAATCCTTCAATGCTATCCACATTCACACAAGGCGAACAAATGATTCCCGTTCTAAACTCAGTCGGAACTCATGTCGCTGTTTTTGGCAACCACGAGTTTGACTTTGGACTTGATGTTCTTCAAAATTTGGTAAAAATGTGCAACTTTCCATGGCTTATGTCGAATGTTATTGACAATGAAACTGGACGTCCATTGGGAAATGGAAAAATAACTCACATCATAAATCATGGTGAATTCCGCGTTGGATTGATGGGACTTGTTGAGAAGGAATGGCTGGAAACGATCCCAACAATTGATCCAAATGAAGTGACGTTTATTGATTATATTGAAGCGGGAAATCGTCTTGCGAATGATTTAATTAAAGAAGGCTGCGATGTGATTATTGCTTTGACACACATGCGAACACCGAATGACTTAAATCTAGCAACTCATTGTCCAAAGCTTGACTTAATACTTGGCGGACATGATCATGTCTATGAGATTGTTAAAATCAATCATTTAAATATGATCAAGTCGGGAACTGATTTCAGACAATTCTCGAGAATTACGTTGAAGAAATCAACGAATGAAGCTGACAAATCTGACTTGGAAGTTGATATTGACAAGATTGATGTGACGTCGACTTATCCTGAAGATCAAACATTGAAAGAAGAATTAAAAAAGTACACGGAAATGATTGAATCAAAAATGGGATTGGTGCTAGGAAACTTCTCATGTGAGCTCGATGGAAGATTTTCACAGATAAGAACGTCGGAAACGAACATTGGTAATTGGATCTGCGATATTGTTTTAGCTGCGACTGGCTCAGATGCTGTCATGATAAATTCGGGAACATTTCGTTCTGATCAAATCCACGAGGCTGGTCCATTTACGATGAAAGATTTGGTCAGCATCATACCAATGCAAGATCCAATAATCATTATTGAAGTGAGTGGAAAGACACTTTATGAGGCTATTGAGAATGGCGTGTCAGCTTATCCGAAGTTGGAAGGGAGATTTCCTCAAGTTGCTGGGATTACATTCACGTTTAATCCTGAAAAACCTCCGGGATCGCGAGTTGAACCACGCTTAGTTAGAATTGGTGATGAATGGCTTGACTTTAGTGAAACTTACACACTTTCAGTTAAAGCTTACATGCATGGTGGTTGCGATGGTTACACGATGTTCAAGAACTGTCCAATTGTAATGGACGAAGATGCATGTCCGGAACTTGGTGAGAACTCCAAAATATAACTTTTAAGGTCATTAAATTAATTAATTATATTTACAGGGCTTGCAATTCAAAATCATTTCAAAGCCATCGACTTAAAGATGGGAAAATGTGGACAACATCAAACCAAGCACCGACAAAGCCTTGTTACGTTATCACGTCGTCATAGCATGGTTCAAATGCTTGACAACTTGGATCTCGATGGACCATGTCCGTTGAGACTTCATCATCCACCGAGTCATCCACCATCGCAACCTTTGACCGCTACTTCAAAAGTAAAAAAAAATAATTAATGAGATTAAATTTTTAAAAAAAAATATTTTTTTTCTATTCGCAGATGCTTCGCCGGGCTTCGCTAGATGACCTGGAGCAGTCTTCATGTCTTCTCGCGCCAACAATTCAGCATCGAATCATAAGAATCCAGAATGACGATCATCTACGTCAATTGTTGCTGCGACGTGAAGCAAATGAAAAAATGACCGAAGTAATTAAGGAAGAGAACGAAACAAGCCCACAGTCGTAAAACTGCTATGAAAGCACACGCAATTGAATGTACACATAACATCACATTCCTGCTTAATAAACCCACATATAATGTGTGTGTATGTCTGTATATTTCATGCGATATTTTAACTTTTAAACGCGGTTATAGCCGATCCAACGATTCGAAATTTTTGTGAGCTTTATTAGTGTTTTAAGTAATTTATTGATACATAGAGTGAGACTATTTAATTCATTTATTATTAATTATTAGATTTTTTTTCCCTTTAAAATGACAAGCATAGAAAATTCATAAAAAAATGTTCAAAGATTTATTTTTATAGACATATTTGTTGATTTTAACTTTTCGTCAAATATTTATCTAAATTCCTTATAATCAGAAAGTTAGAGCTTAATATTGCTTATTAATTAACAAAAATAAAAACAAAAGCCTTTGATCACTGAATAAATTATAATAAAGTTATGTAACAGCACAAATTCTAAGAAACAGAAGACAAAAAAAAAGTTGTTTTGCTTGTTTTAAAATTAAATTTAACGGAAATTTCTTTGTTGTTGATTCAAAAATTTATAGCAAATAAAATTGGTCGACAGACGAGAGAATATCCTGTAAAACGTAGTGCTGAGAAATATTTTACAATTTTTTAATTTCTTACTTTGCATTACATTTTGATAACACCCAGGTTATAAGTCATTGATACTTTCATTGTTTGAGTTCACGTGCCCATGAAACATTGCGAATATCGTGCCTAAAATAGCTTAAGTAAGACTTTTCAACATTTTTCGCCCTCGACAAGTGCATTGACAAGATTTGATAGAAAGAGACGGAAAGGAAATACCTTAGAAATTGAAGAAAAATTCCTCTGCACATAATAAATACGATAATAATCTGTAAGTAGTCATCTGTTTTGTCGTTTGTGAACTTTATTCGAAATCTCATGTGATGATCTTTGAAGAGATAAGAAAACTTTTTTCAACAAAAGAAAGGAAAGCTAATCGAGTTTGTGTTCGATTTAAACTACGATTGAATATTCCTGATTTATTGAAAATAGAAAAAGAGAGAGAAAGATATAAAAATCAATTCCTAATTCTCCAAAGACAACATTTTGTGTGTGAAAATAGTTTTTTATGCAAATTTATATTCATCGAAGAGTAAAGGTTGACAAATGGCGATGAGCCAGATCTTTGCATCATCTCATTTACTTTTCCCGTCTACCATATGTACAAATATTCTAAGCAAATGCAATTTTTCGTCAAATATTTCAGTCTTGCGATTCGTGGTGATGACTTTTTTTACTTGATTGCTTCACGGCGTGAAATATTTTCAACTAAGTAGCTGCCACTGTTTCATCATCATCATCATTCTTTTCTTCTTTTTCTACCATCATCTGATGCCCAAACGAACGTAAAAGAGAAGAAATTTTCAAAAAAACGAAAGAAATAAAAGAAAGAGAAGGCTAATTACCAATCATGGATTCTATGGAATACGAACAAATCCGCAACTTAACGTTATTGTTTTTCTTTGAACGACTTATGGATAAGAATGAGCCACGAACACTCCACGACTTGAGTTGTCAATTTGGGGCGCCAGGTTTTACAAAAGAAATGCGTCAAATCGCAGGTGGCAGTGAGTCCGGTAAGTTGATAAAACTAAAAACATAATTAAAATGCTAATAAACAGCTACAAAGCTGTCATTGCTGTTAGTGATAGTGAAAACTTTTGTGACGTTGTGCAACTTGAAGCTTATTATGAGTACAATTCACAATGGAAGTTTTTTGTTTGCTTTTTATTTAAAAAAAAACTTTTGCGCGCATTTCAATTAACATGTCACTGAGTTATGAGTTAGACAAGAAAAAGCATTAAAATTAACATTTCAATCACTTCCGAAGTTACCCTTTTGAATTGTTTGCATTTCTTTGATATTGTTTGCGAACTTCATTTCATTATTTGTGGTGTCACATATGACATCATTAAGGAATTCTCCCTGCAAATTATATAATTTTGTTTATCATTCAAGGCCTAAGGAAATTTCTTCTTCAATATCCGGCGCTATTTCTTGTTGACGGGAACTACGTGCATGTGAATTGCTTTCAACCACGGACAAATGAAGAACAAGGAAATGGTGATGGGAAGAAGGATTACATTCAAGAAGCGAAGGATTATTTCTCACATAAATTACTTCAATATGGAGCTGGAACTGAAGTGCCGATAAAATCATTGCTGGGACATCGTTCGCAAGCGTCACCGCAAGTTCGTCATATCAGCGGGCAACATATTAAAGAATTCACGGACTTTCTCTCTAAACATCCAGACACGTTTCATGTTGAAGACGATCATGTTGTGTTGGTCAATTACGATTCGGCGACAGTAATTCCACAATCAGAACAACTTCATCTACCTCAACCATCAATCGACGTAAAGTTTACAAAGGAAATTTTAGATTTTTTCGCAAATTGTATTGGAATTAAAGGACCGACACTTGTTGATCAACTTTTTCATTTGGTCACGTCAAACTTCCCACAAGATCTTTGGTATCGAATCTTCAAAACGCCAAGCGATCTAACAACGTTTCTGAAGCTCTATTCGGATTGTTTTCACATACAATCGAATCTAGTCACTTTGCTGCAGAAGCCAAAGATAAGTGAGATTCACATTCAGAATGCTGAGAAAGTCATTTATCGAAATCAATTGAATCAAAATCAAAACTCAACTCCGGTTGTTGGTGACTTTAAACTTAATGAACCCGTCTCGAATAACATGATAATGAACAACAATAATCATGGAAAGAACTTTAAATCGGAATTACCTTACAATGATGATAGTTTAAGTAATGGAAGAAACTCAAACACTGACATGCCATCAATGGGATTTGTTCATAGCTTCAATGAAATGAAACTTGAGAATTTATGTGCAAAGAATTGTCCAACCAAGATAACTTATCCCGATCATACTCCAAGCTATGGTGGTGAGAATCAAACGCCAGTTCCATCTCCAACACCAATCACGTCAACGTCATCATCATCAGCAACATCAAAGAATGAACGTGATCGTGATCGTCGTTTAAATTTGACACTCAAACAAAGAATTAGTAATCTCGTGACGAAAACACTTGCTGAGAATGAAGAGAAAGACAAAAAACTTCCGAATCAACAACAGCAACATCAACAACAACATAATTTTAATGGTGGCAGCATTTCATCGTCAAATTCATCATCAACAGCGACAAGTCCAATTCATCGAAGTCATTTTCAAGGCGACACATGGAAGATTAAAATTCTACAAAACACTCAAGTTATATCAAATGTTAAGCAATCACAATTTGTTTGCAATGCTATAATGAAGTCGGCAACTGTTGATGAAGTTGTTGTCATTTCATTTGACTGTAAAGGCGTCAATTTGGGGTTGAAAGGTCAATTGACATTAATTGAAATTGGAACACTTCGTGGTGAAGCTTTCATATTTGATATTCAACAATGTCCAGAGATGGTGATTGATGGTGGGCTTAAAATGCTTCTTGAAGATCCAAATGTTGTTAAAGTGATTCATGATTGTCGTAATGGTTCTTACAATTTATACACGCAATATGATATTTTATTGAGAAATGTTTTTGATACTCAGGTGAGATAATTTTTTATTTAATTAACTCCATTTTTCCTTATCAATTTTTTTCATTACACTTTCAGTCAGCTCATTCTGTACTTCAGTTTCAAGAAACACGCAAACAGGTCTACAAGATCAAAAATGTTTCACTCAATACACTCTGTGAGTTGTACAATGCTCCAATCAATCCAATGAAAGATCAATTGAAAAGTGCAAATAAACGCGATCAAAGATATTGGGCAAAACGACCTTTAACACGTGACATGTTACTTTATGCTGCCAGTGATGTTCTCGTGATGATAAATGAACAACTTTTTCGGACGATGGCAAAGTACGTAAGAAAGATCTTGAAAAGTTATAAATTAATTAAATTAAAAATACTTTCAGTGCTATAAAACCTGAAAACATGAATTTGTTCTCTGAATTATGCACAGAACAAATTTACATGTTGATTCGTCCAAGCGATGTTAAGATGAAGAAGAAACAACGTAAAATCAACACAGAAGTCTTTGATTTGAAACAAAAGCTTCAAAGTTCGAATAAGAATGTTGTGTTAAGTAATCGTGAAATTCGTCTTTTGAGATATTTGGATTTGACGGAAGAAGAGAAAGACAAGTTGAAGGGATCGGTGAAAGTTGCAAAGAAACTTGAGAAGCTTGAGAATCTTGGACAAGACCGTAACTTCTCAGATTCAGATGACGAAGTTGAGAATATTGAACAGGATTATGCAAGCATTGATTCTGTTCCATCTGATAATTCTTTGAGCGGTCTTCCATCACTCAACGCCTTTTCACCGAAAAGTTCCGAACCTCCAAGTCTTCTCGAATCAATGCACATGATTGATGAGCTTATCAACAATAAATCGATGGAAAAGGCTGTGAAATTGGATAAGTTGGAAGCTCTTCTGTCAGTTGCTGTTTCATTACCAAGCGATCAAATCGGAACTGAGAATGTCATCGATGATGGATTAATAATGAAAGATATTCGATCAAGGTAAATCATTCTTCATATCTCCACTTTATTCCCTTTAATAATTAATTTCATTTCATTCCATATAGTTCAAACAGATCAAGCACAAATGATATGACAAAAGCTAACAATAAAATCAACAATATCAAATCAGCTTCCAACAACAACTTCAACAACATCAACAACAACGTTTTGTCATCACAAACATTAGAGGGAAAGAAAGAAATTGCATGTCAAACACTGTCAACAGGAGATATTGTCATGATGAAAGTTTTCTTCGAGGAAGATAAACAGAATTCAGACAACATTCTCATGTCTTCAGGAAAAAGAGACAAGTAAACGATTTAAATCAGCGATTTTCAAATTTTGAAGGTAAATCAAATCTTCTCAAACATTCAAGACAAATGTAGTTTAAGAACCTTTCTTTTTTCAAAGAACAAACAGTTTGAAGATCGTTGGTTTTAAACTAATTTTTTATTCTTTGGAAAACTGGCTCAAGAATTTTTTACATTGAAATCGAAAAGTATTATCGTCTTATCATGAGATAAGAAGATTGCGACATCAACAAAATGAAAACAATTGAACTTGTAACACATAATGAAGTAATTTTATATGAAAGAATTTTTTTTCTGAGAATAATGAGTTAACACAAAGGACTAGAAATTATAAATTTTGCAAATTATACTTAAATGATTAAGCTAAAGCAATTAAATATTATATAACTAAAATTGTATAAGATTTTATGTCTTTATGCTGGACAAATTTTCACTGAAACTGAAGTGGACTTTTTTCGGTGCTATTCTCGCTTTTTATGCGTAACATAATTGATATTTATTTATTTTCGCTTCCATTAACATTACGATTTTATCATTTTCTCACTCGATATCAAATGATTTTTCATTTTTCTCTGCCTTTGTTGATGATAAAATGTAAATTAAATGCCATAAATTTTAGTGAAGCTTTCTCTGCTTTGTCGTGAATTTAGAATTTTAAATTGAATTGTTTTCTCTCTTCTTTCGATAGTTAGAAGGCACAGCATGTCAATATTAGAAAGATATAATAAAAAAAATTCTTCTTCCCCTTTCGAGGACCATTAGACGCCTAGAATCGAACCTTTAAAGTTGTTTTATAACCACGATAAAATTATGTAATTTAGTGCCTTAACAGCAATCACAACAACACTAAAGCTTTCGATGCTTTTAACGTTTTTTGTTTCTTTTTCGCTTAGCGATTTTTTGATCTTTTTTACGTAATTTTAGATGAAACTAGAAATATAAAAAAAATTCTTCGAATGGCTTCAAATGTAGAAAATCTTTTTAGAAAATTTTCATGAACTTAGAAATCAATTAACAGACTTTTTAATCAAATTAATTTTATGCCATAAAAGTGAAAATAATAAATTAATTAAAAGTTGGTTAATCGGGTTAGTCTTACAATCTAAAAGTTTAAATGTGATGACAAGTTGTCGAGAATTTTTCATTTTGAGAAATTCAAGAAAAAAGTAATTAATATGAGAATAAACAGAACATATCATTTGCTTAATTATTTGACCGTAGAATTGTTGAATTCTCTCCTATTTAAAGTTCTTTTTAATTGCACACGCTTAGTGTGTAGTTTTTCTAATATCTTAAAATAATATAACTTACAATCAAAACTTCAATCCTCCTGGTCTGTAATTAAAAAATTAATGAATTGCTCACAACATTAAATTTGATATTTAAAAACAAAAATGTAGGACATGATTAATGACAGCAAGTGATAAGCTAATCATCATAATAATGAAACGATGCTTTGTAGCAGAGTAACATTAAAAAGAAAATTATAAATGAAACTTGAAAGCCAGAAATGTAATAAAAGAAATAATAAAAGAAAAAAAAACATTAAACTTTTGTATTTTTTTAAAAATTAAAATTCTTGAAGCTGTCGCAGGTTTCGCATCGTTGAATTTTCACTCCTTGGCTCGGCTGTTGTTTTTCAAACAAAAGACGATTGTGAATGTACATAATGTCAACAAGCAAAAGTAACGCCGCTTTAATTATCCACTTAAGATGTTTTTGATGCCCAATTCTCACCGCTTGAGATTAAGATTAAAAGTTAATGGCGACAGTTTATCGTTTTACTGTTTACTTGATTTGGTGTCATGATGGAGACGCCAATTTGACCAGCGCCACCCTAAAATTGAGAATTTTATTTATATTTTTCGCGTAATAATTAACAGACAATCAATTTTTACAACCGCACGGCTATAAAAGCTACACAGTTCTGTTAATTAAAGTTAATGTTAAGCTAGCTGTTGTGCTAAGTTAAATTATGGAAAAATTTCGCGTTTGGAATGAAAATGAACATCAACGAAAATATTTCTATCGACTTTTGTCATGAATAAACAAACAAATTGCATCTTTTGAGACACTGACGACGTGCTTTGCTTGAAAACTTCTTTTAAGTGAAATGTTCTTTTGAATTTTGTGACATAAATTGTCGCATTTATTTCTGTTGTTGATGTTGTCAGATGCTGGTGTGGAATGATTTTTTCTTCTTATGAAATATTTAAAGCAGGAATTGTCACGACATTTTTCCTTTAATTATCTTCATTGGTGTTTACATCTTGATATTCACAAGGTATTATGAATTAAACAATGCAATCAAATGCATCAGTTTTTAATTAATTAATCTTGTTTGATCTTAGAATATACAAAACGAGAAACTTGTCATTCATCATTCAGTTGGAAGTGAAAAATTCAACATAAAGAATGAAGTTTTACTTAAGAATATTTATAAGTTTAATTTTTCTAACAAATGCTTTAACTCAAGATGGACAATCAAAAGGTTTTACGTTTAAATAGAAATTCAGTTTTAGACAATTTTCAATAAAACTTTCAGTTTCTGAAGAAAAATATCAGAACTTATAAACTAAATTCCTTTAAAATTGCAGCTTCATATAAAGCGGACGATGATATAGAAACATGCTATGAAGGGGCAGGAACTTGCATAGAAGATCGTTTATGTCATAGCTTGCTTACGCTTGCTGTTTTCAAAGACGAATGCAAAAATGGGAAAACTTGCTGTTTGACACACTGTGGAAAATTTGGGCAATGTAGATCTGAAGCCCATTGCCCTTCTCCTGTCATGGGTGATGAAGATTGCAATGGTAGAGGAAAATGTTGTAGGGGGCCTTTATATTGAAACATTTATTTCTTTATGTCGGTTGCTGTAAATTAAGTACTTCAAACTTTATTTCAACTGATTTAAAAAAATTTTGCAGCTGAAAATTTTCTTCAAATTTCCTCTTCCTTCACCATCAACTATCATATTTCTGCAATATTTCTGCTGTAAATGCTCTCAGATGCTGGTGTGGATTCAGTTTGACTTTTTGGTGTCAAAGCAGAAATTGTCATAATTTTTATATTCGTTGATATTTCATTGTCAAACGATTAGTCTGAAAGCTCGTCAATGCAAACATTTTCCCTTAATGGCACCTAAAAAGCTTTCCCATTGCACTTTTATCATTTCAATATGGAAATTTGAATAATTTTCTCGTAAAATATTTTTAATGTTCCCGTTTTTTCGACTTGCACGTATAAAAGAAGAATTTAATTCTTAAGAATTCAGTTGAAAACAAAGTTTGAGTGAAGAATGAAGAATTATTTCAGAATTTATTTGGCTGCAATTGTTTGTTTGATTTTGTTGACAAAGGTTTCAACACAGGAATCAACTGAAGCTAACGACGACGAACAATCATGTGATAGTGGCTCAGGAACTTGCGTAGACGAATGCGATGAGAATTTTACAGTTGATACTGATACTGGTTGCGAATCAGGAAAAGTTTGTTGTTGAAGAAAATGCCTTTTATTCGGAGTAGAACTATCTACTTTAACTGACGGAATTTGTCGACCTCAAAATGAATGCAACTCCTTGTTTTCTGGTGTGACGTTTACAAAGAGCGATTGCAGAGAAGGAGAACTATGTTGTGCCTTACTCACCTCAAGCTTCATTCCAAATAAGCGCCCACGCCATGAATAATGACGAAAACAAATATTTACAGGAATGGTTTAACGTATAAAAATAAAAATTTGCAATTAAACATAATTCCGAAATACTCTTTCACTTATTCGCACCACCATCGGTTCTTGTTCTTCATTCCTTTCGAGAACAAGAAAACTTTCTTTGACACATCCGTGTTTGTCATTCGCCATGAATTTTCATAAAGAAGAAAACAAAACTGAATTTCGTGTAGGCCATCAGACGAAGATCTAACATTTTATTGCCCTCCTTGGGCCATTTATCAGATTTATCAATGAGAATCAGAAATTGTAAACTAAATTCATTTAAAATTGCAGCTTCATTCATATAAAACGGACAATGATGTAGAAACAAGCTTTGAAGATGCCGGAGAAGTTTTCTGTTTCTTGGCATATCAACCAACTCTGCCAAAATTTAGCAAATAATCAAAACCAAAATTTAATGTTTGAAACCACATTTATCTACTTGTAAATATTTTCCTGCTCATCGTTAAATTAAAACTTTAAAAAACTTAGGAAATATTGAAATTAAGTTGAAAGTTGATTAAAATCAAGTAACTAATGCACATGAGAAAAGATATAAAAAATATTTGATGATTGAGGAATATTTAAAAGTATGTAAATGAAAAACTTGTTTTATTTAATCAGTTAATGTCAAAATAATATTTGAGGATTAATTTATGGTCTGAGACGTATTTTTCAAATATAAATTTCAACAATATTCTTAATCTCTTGAAGTTCTCTCTTAAAGTTTAAAATTATTCAGTCATCAGTTGACCGCCAGTGGATTGAGAATCATTTGAAATGTGGTACCTAATTTAATATTTTTAGTTTAATTAAATTTGAATAACAATGCTCGGAGTTTTTATCATAGGAAAAAAATATTTCTGCTGTTACTTGTTTTGGACATAACATTCGTCATTGGACATGAAGTGTTAAAATGTCAAGAAGCAGCTCATATCAGATCTATCACAAATGTGTGTACTGTTGACACACCGATCCTTGAAAATGGACAAACTATCTCAGAAGAAGCTGATGAGTATTTGAATCAATTCAAATTGAATGAAAATAAAAACACAACACACTTGCCTGATAACGTGTCAACAGTGTTTCCAAAAATAAAGGATTACGATGGATCTAGTTGCTCAATCCGAAAAGTTTACAAATCTAACTTCGTTGGGTTATCAAAACTGCAATATATAAATTTGGGTAATAATAATAATCGTCAGTGAAATCGTGATGAGAGCTTTCATATGTTGGGTTTCTTACAACACGATTCCACTGCCGATTAGATTGTTAGAACATGAAATTAATTAATAATAAATTATTCTTATCATCTATTAGCATACAACGAAATAAACTCTATTGAAGATAATGCTTTTGATGGATTGAGTAAAGTAACATTTGTAAGTTTAGATGATAACAAGTTAGAGAAGTTAACTCATGGAATGTTGGGTCCTTTAACATCGTTGGAACAGCTGAGTTTGAGTAAGATTTAGCTGAACAAATAGCGATTTTGTTTTTTTAATAATCAAATTAAAATATTTCGCAACAGCAAATAATAAAATAAATCAAATTGAGTTGAATGCTTTCGATGGATTGACGAACTTAGGTAGTTTGGATTTACATGAGAACAATTTGAATAGATTAGATGATCGTCTATTTGCACCTTTAACGTCTCTGCTTCATATTGGATTGAGTAATATCAGAAATTACCAAGATTGATTATTTAATTGGAATATTTTTCAAACAGAGAGCAACGCAATTCAGAGTATCAGCAGAAATGCTTTTATTGGCTTAAGCAATTTAGATGAATTGGATTTGGACCACAATAAATTGGAGAGGATAGATGAAGGCGTATTTGATCCTTTGCGATCGTTGACTAGTCTTTTATTAGGTAAAAATCAAGTTTCCAATTAATAATGCAGAAATTAATTAAACATTTGCATTAAAGAAAACAACAAAATCAAACAAATTCATAAAAACGCCTTCAAAAGATTGCGAAAATTGACATTTTTGCATTTGGAACGAAATCATTTGGAAAGAATTTATCACAGATTATACACGCCTTTGTCAGCATTGATTCATTTGAGTTTAGGTAACATTGAGATGCACCAATTAATCTAATATTTAGCTTAATTATTAACTTCTTAACAGCACGTAATAAAATCAAAGAAATCGAGCAAAATGCTTTTAATGACCTCAACAAGTTAGAAACTTTGGAACTGCATAACAATGAATTGGAAGAATTAAATGATGACATCTTTTCACATTTATCATCATTGAATGATTTGAGTTTTGGTAATGATAAATATTTACCTAGATATAAATTTTTTTCTGACAATTAATAAATTTAAACAGCTCGTAATCAAATCAAACGAATCAGCAGAAATGCTTTTAATGGATTGATTATGTTAGAAACTTTGGACTTGGGTCACAACAATTTGGGTTCTTTAGAAAACGAAATATTTACTCCTTTGACTTCAGTGCTTTATATTCGGATAGGTAAAGATTTAAATGCTTAATATCATCATCATTATTGATCGTTTTAATATTCTTACAATCAAATATTTAAAAAAGGAAGCAACTCAATTAATAAGCTTGAGAAAAATTCCTTCAATGGACTAGACAAATTAAAGAGTTTGTCTTTGGAAAGCAATAAATTGGATAAGTTAGACGAAGGCGTATTTGCATCAATGTCATCTTTAATTCATCTTGATTTGGGTAAAACAGAAATTACTTAGCTTAACATTTTAATTCATCGCAATATTTATTATCAGATGATAATGAAATCAAGAATATTGATAAAAATGACTTTAATGGGTTGGACATGCTGACGAATTTGAATTTAGATAACAACAAATTGGATAAAATAGATGGAGGAATATTCGGAACATTACCATTGCTAAATGAACTTCGTTTATGTAATATTTAATGTTGAGAATCAAATTAATTTTTAATAATCTTTATTAATATTATCGCAGCAAATAATTCAATCAAAGAAATTGAAGCTGAGAATTTCCATGGATTAGAAAATCTTACAAGTTTGTTTTTAGATGAGAACCAATTGGAAAGATTAGGAAGCAATGTGTTCATGAATTTGAAATCGTTAGAAAGTCTTGACATCTGTAAGTTTATTTATTGCTCTTTAATTAAAATTTTTAACTAATTTTTCCAAAAGCATCCAACAAAATTAGTGAAATTGATGAAAATGCTTTCCATGGACTGAGTAAATTAGCAAGTTTGAATTTTGAACTCAACATATTGGATCGTATTGATGACTCAATTCTCAAGCCTTTGACATCATTGCAGGCGCTTAAATTAAGTAAAATTTAAATGAATTTGTATTATTATATTAAATTAACAAATCTTTTCCCAACAGCAAACACTACGATTTATCCAGATGCTAAAACAACTCGTTGATTTATGAAACTGTAAACCTCTTATTTTTATATTGTAAATTTCAGATATTTGAACAAGTGCAGAGAGTTTTGAATCCTTACTAATAAATGTTAATTTCTGATTTTTTTTTGACAATAAAGTTGATTTTTTTTCTTTTCATTCAGAACATTCATTTTGTCTCTTAGATACTGTGAGTAGAAATTATCCATGTAAAGCTGAGTAAGAAAGTTTCGATCACTTTTCACTAGAGGTCAGAAGCATTAAACAAAATCAAACAAAAAGCTTAAATGACTTCTCTTACTTCTGCTGTTATTCACAATCGAAATCAAAATTGATACATTAAGAATAATATTGCTCTTGTTTATGTCAACGTAGTTCACTACGTACTGCACACCGTGCACTGTCAAAGGCAGAAATTGTCACAATTTTTATATTCTTTGATATTTCATTGTCAAACGATTAGTCTGAAAGCTCGTCATAACAAACATTTTCCCCTTAGGGCACTCAAAAAGCTTTCCGTTTGCACTTTTATCATTTCAATATAAAAATTTGAATAATTTTCTAGTATAATATTTTTATTGCTCAATACAATGTATTGACAATGTAATCATTTATAAAAATTAATTAATTATGCTCCCGTTTTCTCGACTTCAACATGTATAAAAGAAAAATTAAATTCTTTAGAATTCAGTTGAAAACAAAGTTTGAGTGAAGAATGAAGAATCATTTCAGAATTTATTTGGCTGCAATTGTTTGTTTGATTTTGTTGACAAATGTTTCAACAAAAAAATCTGAACCTGAATCAGAAGGTGTGACATTTCTATTGAAGTTCATTTAATTTTCCAAGAAAACTTTCAGATTCAACTGAAGGTAACGTTGACGAACATTCGTGTGATAGTGGCTCAGGAACTTGCGTAGACAAATGCGATGAATCTCTTACGATTGGTACTGATCCTGATTGCGAATCAGGAAAAGTTTGTTGTGCAAGAAAATGCCTTTTGTCCGGAATTCAGGGAATTAACGGAATTTGTCGACCTCAAAGTGAATGCAACGCCTTGTTTCCTGATAAACTCTTTTGGAAGGACGATTGTAGAAAAGAAGAAAAATGTTGTTTCCAACTTCCCCCCAGAGAACCTCCCACACCATAAGTAATGTCATACCTACATGATTATTTTCTTTCCTTTTTATGTCAATCTTAAAAAAAATTTAGAAAGTAGGAAAACTAGTGCAGCATACTTTTGATAGTACGAAATTGGAGATCACGAAAAACGCATCGTTAGATCAAGAAAATTTTTGATGCAATGATAATTAAGATTACAAAAAATTATCGCACTATCGAAAAATTGTCTTATCAAGAGAGCGGATTATCAAAAATATATTGTAATTAAAATAAATAAACAATATCTCTATTCCTTTCAAGAAGAAAAAGAAACAAAAACGTTATTTGACTCATTCCTGTTTGTTGTTTGCCATGAATTTTCATAGCAGTCAAAGTTCATCATTTATCAATTAATATCAGAACTTATAAACTAAATTCCTTTAAAATTGCAGTTTCATATAAAATGGACGATGATGTAGAAACATGCTATGAAGGTGCAGGAACTTGCATAGAAGATCGTTTATGTCATAGCATGCTTACGCTCGCTGTTTTCAAAGACGAATGCAAAAATGGGAAAACTTGCTGTTTGACACACTGTGGAAAATTTGGGCAATGTAGATCTGAAGCCCACTGCCCTTTTCCTGTCGTAGGAGATGAAGATTGCAATGGTAGAGGAAAATGTTGTAGGGGGCCTTTATATTGAAAAGAATATTTCTTTATGTCGATTTCTAAAAACATTCATGAAGTTTGAAATAAAGTTGACTAAATTTTGCAATTGAAAACTTTCGTATTCGTTCGATTATTACTTTGTTTTCTTTACTCATTAAATATGATTGATGATAGATTGTAGATTCAAATTCCAATTTGAAAATAAAGTAGATTAATGTCTAGATACTTAGGACACTGGTCTTAGTAGTAAATGAGCTAGTTGTTTCCTTAGTGATATATATTATTGTTACATCTTCAACTCCGTTAATTGAAAACACATTCAAGACAACTTTAGATATTCTTAATCTCAGCCAAACTTTTCCAAAGACATAACCATCTAAGAGTCGAACTGTATTAACTTCTGGAGACTTCGAAGCGGCCGCCTAATAAACCAGTGATTAGTAATAACAAGTATCAGACAGTGTTATGATTTTTGCGACACTGACGACATGCTTTGCTTGAAAACTTCTTTTGCGCGAAATTTTGTTTTATATTTTCTGTCATATATTGTCGAAATCATTTCTGTTGTAAATGCTCTCAGATGCTGGTGTGGATTTGGTTTTACTTTTTGGTGTCAAAGACAGAAATTGTCACAATTGTTATATTCGTTGATATTTCATTGTCAAACGATTGTCTGAAAGCTCGTCCATGCAATGCAAACATTTTACCTACGCTTTCCACCTAAAAAGCTTTCTCATTGCACTTTTATCATTTCAATATTAAAATTTGAATAATTTTCTCGTATAATATTTTTATTGCTCAATACAATGTATTGACAATGTAATCAATTATAAAAATTAATTAATTATGCTCCCGTTTTCCCGACTTGCACATGTACATATAAAAGAAAAATCAAATTCTTTAGAATTCAGTTGAAAACAAAGTTTGAGTGAACAATGAAGAATCGTTTCAGAATTTATTTGGCTGCAATTGTTTGTTTGATTTTGTTGAAAAATGTTTCAACACAAGAACCTGAACCTGAATCAGAAGGTGTGACATCTCTATTGAAATTTTGTTAATTTTCTAAGAAAACTTTCAGGTTCAACTGAAACAAACGTTGACGATCAATCATGCGATAATGGCTCAGGAACTTGCGTAGACGAATGCGATGCATCTTTTATGATTACTGATACTGGTTGCGAATCAGGAAAAGCTTGCTGTGCAAACAAATGCAATTTTTTTGTCGGAGTTAAGGGATTTAACGGGATTTGTCGACCTGAAAGTGAATGCAACTCCAACTTTCCTGGTTTACCGTTTTGGAAAGGCAACTGTAGAGAAGGAGAAAAATGCTGTGACATGATTTCCAAAATAACATTACCCACGCCATGAATAATGTCAAACTAAATCATTTCTTTCTTTTTTATGTCAATCTTCAAAAAAGGGAGTCATAAAAAAAACAAAAACAAATATTTAAAGGAATTGCTTAACGTATAAAAATAAAAATTTGCAGTTAAAAATAATTTCTTAATACTCTTTCACTTATTCGCACCACCATCGGTTCTTGTTCTTCATTCCTTTCGCGAACAAGAAAACTTTCTTTGACACATCCGTGTTTGTCGTTCGCCATGAATTTTCATAAAGAAGAAAACAAAACTGAATTTCGTGTAGGCCATCAGACGATAATTTATAATGGTAAAAGCTGGGAGCGTTGTTGATCTCCAGTAGAATCACAACGACAAGAATAAAAATATTCGATGAGTTCTAAAAATAACTCTTTGTTTGCTATTTTTGAAAGAAGTCCAAATTATTGGTAAACGACAAACATCTTTAGAAGATTTACAAGAAAAAGAAAGAAATAAAAATTCTTTTGATCCATTCGAAGTGGGTTTTGAAGAAAAACCTTTTTTTGAACGTGATCAACAAAATTCGACGAACAAATTCATAGCTTGGCGCCAATATCAGAAAGGGAATTAGCGAAAAAAAAAGAAGCGACAATGAACACGACGACGCTTCTAAATGCGACGAGCATGAAGAAGAAACGCGACAATCATGTCCAAAGACAAGATTTAAGTCAAAAAAAGTTTTTTTTCTACAATAAATATGTTAACAAAGCTCGGAACTCTTCTTCTTTTTAAAGCTTTGGCGCGTTCCGCAGAAATCAAACAACACGTTTTAATCATCTCTTTGAATTTTTGGGGGAGAGTCGACACGTAGTTTTATATTCCTTTGTATCCGGTTATTGTGCAGAGCTATCGTTGGGAGAAAATCTTTGATCTAAATATTCACATTTCAATGTCTACAATTCGGTTCTGAAGAAAAGAATTTTTGATTTCTTCTTCATGTTGTTGATACTAAATTTATTTATTCAAATATTATCGGTCCAATTCAGCGAATGGCGTAAAGTATTTTTGGATGAACGGCAATGCCACCATGGAAGGTTTGTAAACAAAATCTATTGGAAAACTTTTTTTTTGTTATGTTATCCAAGTTGACTTAGTTTTATGACTCAATTCTGTTGTTTACCGCTCCTTCAACGAACGTCGAACAACTCCGAGAATCATCATTTAAATTCGTGAAATATCCGACGTTAGGTTAAAAGTCTAATGGAAAAGCCTTCATTAAATTAAATTTCCTATCATGGCGGTTGTTGTTGTTGTTGCTGTTCTTATTTTTTGTTGATGTGGGGAGGTGACGGCAGCGTCTTAAATCATTTATGTCTCTACCTCGTAATGTTGAGGAGGTTCAAAGCACTTCCTTTATTTAATTTCTTTTTTATCTCCACCGCAATTATCTACACGAAGTTTACGATACAACATAACAGCCACCTAGCCAGCCATGTTCATGTAACTTATCACAATTGTAATCCGTATATAAGAAAATATTTCGAAGAAGATGTTGCATAGGTCATGGATAACGATTCGAGTTTAACACTTCGATTCAAGTTCAATTGCTTAATGAAGGTGAACGCGCTGGCGTCAGTGTAATTCGTTCGTCACATATTTCTGCGAATATCTTCTTTCATGTAAATATTTTAACTTATTTTTAGACAATTAGTTGAAGAAGCTTTTAATAGTTTTCTTGGGAAAAAATGTTTTAGCTTAAAAAAAATGAAATCTCATGGAATATTTCTTATTAATTTGCCTTACAATACAAAGCAAAAGAAGCACTTGGCGCTCTCAACTCTTCTTTGTGTTTTTCGTTAACGCAATTTTTTTTTGTAATTAAGTCAGTGACATCATTATTTAACTACACTGTGGAGTTCTTTGACACAGCCGGCTTGAAAATTGATAATAAGTATAAATGGATTTAATATGGATGAGATCACCTCAAATAATGATGATGAGCGATTATTATTGTTATTTCAAGATTCCTTTCGACTTAAACAACTTTTTTTTTGTGTTTGCTTTAAGTAGTGCAAGCAGCGTGTTGGATTGTTTTGGACTTAAAATGAAATGGAAATTAATTCAAAGTCGCTTTAAAAATGTGTCGCAAGGCCAAAACATGACTGATAAGTTAAGTAATTCATTTCTCTCCCTCTCGTTTTATTTTTGGGGACATAAACAGGAAGTTTGTTTTGTTCTAAATCTTGTACTGACCCGGAAGAAGAAACTTCATGTAATTTATCATCAACATTGAACATGTGTTGTTAACGTAAACAAATTTTTTTCTTTTACAATCTCAACCCGAAGCGAATTTCCCACAGAGACTTCTAAAACATGAAAATTTCAATTTAAATTCTGCGAGTTGACAGGAAAGTTCATGCTTTTTGATCCGGAAATCCTCCAGAGAGAAGAATTTCAATTTGGAAGCTTTGAGCCGGATTTATCAATTCTTAAACTAGAAGAATTCCAATTGAATTGTTGTTTGTTTCTTGCAAAAGAAGTATTTAAGCTTCTTGCATTCCAATAAACTTTATTGCTATTGTTGTTTCTTGTTAACAACAATTCAACAATGAATCAAAGATTTAATTGATTGTGAGAGATGAAAAAATATTACGCGACGACGTCGATGATCTATTGAGATTTGTTCTTGATGATGTAGATAACTTACATAATGATGATGCTGTCCCGGGAATCTCCCTTCAAACACGCAATGACATCATCTGAATATTTATCTAGTTATTGTCAGATTATTCACTTAAATCTTTCTGCTATTCAGTAATTGATTTGTTTACAGATATGATTTATTTATTACTGACTTCTGAGGTTGCAAAATTCTCCTTGAATTTGCGGTTGCGGTTTTAAGAATTTATTTTATTCTTTCGTTCAACACGTAGGAAAACTCAACACGACGTTTTCTCGGAATAATTTATTAATAAAGTATGAAATGCAATAACTGTGTAAATATCATTGAGCTCATGATAATCTGTAAATCTTCATTTCAAAATCAAACGCGTTTTAATTTACTCAGTAAATTTAATCTCATCATTTTTATGATAAAGATTGCAACTTTAACCAACGTTGATTGCATTTTTTTTGTGATGTTCCAATGTGAATCATAAAAAGCATAAAATATTTTGTAAACCAACAAAGCTTAAAATTGTGAAAATTTTATTTTCTCATAAATTACAAAGTTTGTTTTATTAGTTCAGAAAGCAAAAAAAATATCATTTACTAAACTTGATTTAATTTAAAAACATTCAACCACAAAAAACTAAAAGCGCATCAGGTCAGAAAATGAATAAGAAGAAAAAAGTTTCGTCAACATTTGCTTGACGATTTTTACAAAACGCAAATAAAACTGTCGCACGACTTGAATTATTTTAAATAATATTAAGCGTTCAATTATATAAAATCGTAAGTAGGAGGTTCACTTGAATCGTAAACATTATGTCATCAATCTATCGAATGAAACGTCTGGAAGGAATCACAAATTTTATCGTACATAAGTTGATGTTTATCAAAAAAAGAAACAAAACAAAAAATCCTGATGATTGATCTGTGATTATTGATTTGCAATTAAATTTCCTGCATACATTCATTGTTACCTCTCACATCAAATATCAAATATCAAGGAGATGAAGACGACATAGAACTTCATCAAGCACTCTTCAAAGCCGACTTATTTTTCTACCCATTTTTGGCATTAATTACATTCGGCGACGTCTGCAGACTTCAAAACAAAATATTAGAAGAACGAAATCATTATAGATGAAAATGACGTCACAGCTTTAGTTGTTTCGCTTATATTTATATTATAATGTTATAAACGGAGACGAATGACTGTGTAAATGTTCATGTGTGTGTGTGTGTGTTTGTGAGTCTATAAAGAGAAGAGTTTATATGCCGATTTCAATATATAAAACTTGCACAGCAAAACATTTTCTTAGTCATTTTACTCTCGAGTTTCGAACAAGACGAACGTAGTAATTTTTTTGCGGTGTTACTAGAAAAACAATAAATTTATTATTGAGAGAAGAAAGAAAAAGATAATCGTAAAGTTTAAGAAAGAATAAAAAAAATAATTGAAGGAAATCGATAAAAAGAAGAAGAAAAATAAAATGAAAGTTAAAGTTATCGCTTTGCTAACATTGTTAGCACTTTGTGTCAACGAATCTTCATCATCAGCTATACCAATGTGGGAATATCTCTCAAGAGATGAAAAAGTAAGGATCATCAACATACCTGCATCTTAACTTGAAAGCAATTTCATGTTGAATTAAAAAAATTTACGAAGCAAACAAAAAGTTGTTGACTATTGAAAAGAAAAATTTAGCTCAACAAATTATGCGTGTTGTGATGCATTTCATGTGAGAAAACATGGAAGATTGCAATGAAATTAATTTTTATAATTCATTAAATAATTTTAAAGTTTCTCAATGAAGTAAAACATTTTAATTGCATAAAAGTATGTTTACCGTATTCCGCAATTTAAAGTCAGCTTGATGTCACCATAAAAATTATAAAATCAGCACAAATGCTTTTAACTTTTGTTTCATTTCAAACTGTGCTGAATAATTTTAGGTTTAAAGAACATAACAGAAACGCCTTGGCAAGGCCGTGCCGATGCTGAAGAGAGATGAAATAAAAAAATAAATAAAAATAAATTACCGTAAGCGGCATCGAAATATTTTTTAGATCTTAAAGTAGCAACTCGGATTTTCCCCAAGTAAAATATTCTCTTTATATGGAGACTGACGGGAAAACATTACTTTTTTTCATTCTCACCTTTTCCCTACGGATAAAGTATGAAATTTAAATTGTTGAATGGATTTTGTGCGAGTCCCGAGAGTCGCGTGGGTGGATTAAACTCTATACATGGCTTGAAACTCGTGACGAATATTTTTGCGAATTGATTCGCGTTTTCAACTTTAGAGATTACCTTGTAAAGTCTCAAGATTCATTGACGACAGTCGGATGAACCCGGACGCGCATTCAACTTATGTGGCTCCAAAAATATCCACAACGAAAACCGCATTGGCTTGGATTAAAATTCCTCCACGATTCTTGTTTTCCTCTCTGGCTTCTTTTTCTCCTACGTTTGTTCCTCTATCGATAACATAATCACGCGCATTGGTTGCGTCGTTCTTTAATTCTATTTTTGATTCTTCTGGTTTTCAAAAACCTCTTAAAAATTCTTAAAATTCTTGGACTTAATCCACACACATTGGTCTCGTCGCAATCTCATCTGAATAAAAGACGATGACTCTCATGATCAATTATTGTTTGCAAAAAACCACTCGAAGACTCGAGAGCTAATATAAATAAAGACCGCAAGCTGATAGTAACTTGTTCATGGTTTATTATCTAAAAAACCTGATTGACCAGAGGGAAAGTTTCCACAATGTTATGGTCTACGTGAAAGAAACATAAATAAATATTTATCGAATATTGTTTGAAATTGTAAATTGAGACCTCGTTTTTCACAATTATTGAGATTCTCGAGTGGATTGAAACCAAAAATGAGTTTGCAATTTTAAGAAATATCTAAAAATAATTTTTTTCTCTCTTCAGTGAATTCCAGAAAGAAAATTTTCCAAGCAATTAAGAAAAAAGATGTTAATGACGATAGACATTATTTGGAATGTTTGAAAGAATTTATCACTTGAGTTCACTTGAAGCAAATAAAAAAACATTCAAAAAAAGATTTTAAAATGCCATGACACTCAAGAAAAGTTTGTTCAACTTTCAAAATCGAAATTAAAACGTAGAATCGATTAATGTCAAAGATTATTGGAAAATAATTTAAGAAAGATGAAAAACAAATGAGAAAAGTCAACAGCGGTAGGTTGTCTGGTATTTCTTTCTACGTGCGCTACGTGATTCATGAAAACGTGAAGTTAAAAAAAAATCATGTGACATGAAGAAAAAAGCAAAATTTTGAATTGAATTTTGATGTGACACGAAGGAGGAAGAAGAAATTAAGAAAAGAGTTCAAACTTCGTCATTCCTGTTTCGACGAGATCCATGTTAAAGTTGACACGACTTGTGACTATTAAATATTCAATTTGTCTTTCTTTTTACTTTTTTTACAGATGAGTCATTTATATTCAATGTTTGCGAAGCAAGTTCAAGCATACTGTAAAGAAAAACTTCATGAAAACTCTTCCCAATGTAAGCATAACATGATGATGTACGGAATTATAAAACTGAATGACATGGAAGACTCTCATCTTGACCAAATGGACCCATATCAACGAAATGCCAATAACATTCGTAAGTGTCACCTTTGTTATTAATCTCTGTCATAAATAGCTTCATGTCACGAACAAAGCGAGTCAACTAGCCACTTGATGTTTGACGTTAAGTTGATTCTGATTGAACAACTCAAATCGCGCACATACAACAAGGCAAATGAGCTTCATGATTGACCTTTTTAGATTTAAAATAACTGAATGTAGTAGACATTGTTGGTAGATCGAATCGAAGGTGCTTTCATGATACGTAAACTCATTTTTATCTCAAAATCATGTTGCTTAAATATCTTGTAATGTTTCTCATTTCTTAAGCTTCATCATCATCTCTTCATCAACATCAAATGTGGCTGCAAGATTTATGATTTATGTATGTTAATTCTATTACACTTACGCAAAGTAATTTTGTACTTAAAGCTTCCAAATTTTCCATTGCTAGATATCGTGCGGTGAAGAAAGATTTGAAGAAGAATTTTTGAATACTTATTAAGTATTTATATGAATGTGAAGATAATTCTACGCTAAATACGGAAGAGAATCTTAAAAAAATTAAATGGAGGAAACGGCCTCGTTGAAAATTGTTTACAGCTTTTGCTGTTGACTCGTTTTCACTTCTTTTTTTTCCCCTTCAACCAAATAAAAAAGCGAATAAATCAAAACAATGACGAGATGATTTTTCGCATCGTTTTAAATTTTCATATGTTTACATTATAAATTATCTAAGAAGATTATTTTTTTCTTTCTCATGTAAATTTTCCAGTTTGGAATTCAATGATGAATGGCCCAGACTATGAGAAAGACGATCGTCAACAGTATTTGCAACAGGAACAATATAAACAACAAAATCCATCATTTATTGATGAGATGACGACTGGCAACGAGGAAGCAACTCAATATGGAAGCACGAATCGTTATGATCATGATGATGAATACAGCAATCATTTACATGATGGCGCTGCCACAAATAACAACTACGCATACGTCAACAAACCACATGATTTGGACAATCAAGAACATTTGGAACAAAATACAAATTACTTGATGGGTTCGATGGTAGCTTATATGATGCCTGACGGAACGCCAGTAAGAGATCAATCGTTGAATGTTTATCCAGTCGATGACGATCGTGATGACATGACAATGGGAAATAAGAAAATGCCAACAATGGAACAACTTTATGACACAATTAAAACCATGGATGAAGAACCAAAAATTATAATGGAATTACCACCAACATCGACAACATCAACACCAACCACAACAACATCAAGCCAAATTGATGCCGCCGCATCATCGAGAACAATAAGAACACTTTATGGTGTTTACAAAATCAATTAAACAAACAAACAACGTTTGAGATAAAATAATCTTAATCTTGAATGCAAGAGCGCTTGAGTTCTTTTTTGATCTTATTTATTTATTTTCATTTTAGATTAATTGAAGATGATTTTTTTATGTTACTTATACTTAAAGAGACGCGTAAGTTTATTATTTTTTAGGAAAAAAAGAAATAAATATTTTTCAACAGTTTTCCACAAATGCGAGTGGCTTAAAAGTGTTGAAGAATATTGTCTGAAGTATTCCATATTGTAATGGAAATTTTTATCATTAAATTGACTCATTATCTGTATGTAGATATCCTAAATTTGTTGTAGGATCGTCATTTGTGATTATTGAATTAAACAAGTGCCTTGATTGTTTGGAGGCCTTTTCAACTTGAATTGTGAAACGGGAAGTGTTGCTTTGTCTTGCGTAGCAATATTGAATATATCTTATGTTGATTAATTGCACAAACTATCAATTTTTAAATACTCTATGAACGGTGGAAGTTAAACAATGAAATAATCTGAAAAAGTAAATAAAATTGCACTCATCACTGTCAAGCCACAATTTATCAACACTTCCCAATCATTGAAATTGTTTCAATTAAAATACTTCACGAAGATAATAAATATAATAAAATATTGATGTTGAATTAAAGATTTCTTTTAATTTTATTCATTCATTTTCTTCTAAAGATGTTCAACTAAACATTCAGATTAAAGCTACGACATTTGCATATATTTTTCTTCATTATTATTAATTAATTTAATTCATTACGTTACATGTATGTAAATATTTCATCTTCTTATTAATTTTCTATAAAGTTTGTGGTTTGGTCATACAATCACTTCCTTTAAGAATTTTCTTCATTTTCTTGTGGAAAACTGAAGAAAGTCTTGAAACCTTCACAATTTCCATTTGGAGTTTTCATTGAATTTTTCATAAATGATGCAACTGAAGTCGATTTAATACTGCAGTATTGCGCAACAAATTTTCTACGTAAATTTAAATCAGTCTTCACTTACTTTAATGCAAAGTTCTCAAATTGTTACACATACTTGAATCAATAAAAGCTGCTTCGTCTTACTCATTCACATACATAAAATTTATTGATAAATAAATATTTATGTAATGGAAAAATATTTAGAATTTCCCTCATTCACAGATATTTGAAGAACGAGGAGAAAGTCAAATAAATATAATTAAAATCTTGCTTAATTCAATGTAGCACATGAATGAATTCTTCATCTTGCAGTATGTAAGTAACTCAGAGCCTTTACACGCTAATAAAAAGAATTTCCATCGTCGTAAAAACATTGCATTGCAGCTAAAAACGTAATAAAGCTTTCATGTTACTTTGTGTACTTTATTCACTCAAGTTTAAGAATGATATCAATTTTATATTGTGTCAGTTTTTCTTCTTCTGATATCATTCATGAACCTTTTAAAGTTCGTCTCGTAAAATTTCCAAAAATAAATGTGAAAAGATTGTCAGGAAAAATATTTTCTTTTTATAAAGTTCGTTTATCATTTTTCATTTTGATTGCTATCTGATATCTGGAAATTTATGATTTCTCCTTTAATGGTAAATATTTTCTCTCATTTTACTAGATATTTTTGTTTTAGATAATCACTTTTTGAAGTGAATCAGGAATAAAATTTTTACTCTACAGAAAAATGATATGAATTCGATTTTTTCAATTTCTCTTCATAAATTTTTGCTCTTTACAAGTAAAACCGACCTTGAATTAAATTTTCGTTTCGTTTTGTTAGTTTTTCATTTCCACATGATGGAACATTCTCTACAACCCGCTTTCCTAATCTTACATTTCTTTTAAAAGTTTTAGTTTCGAAATTTAGGCAACGGTAGTCTTGTTGCTGTGGGAGTAGTCGTTGTGGCATTTATGGCAATCTCATCATCCCTGCAATACCCGAGCACGATTCCTGTTGAGCCTTTTTATTTTTATTTTTATATTTTGGTGTTACATGAAAGAATGAAATGATAAAAATCGACCTCATCAATATGTAATTCTCGCTACATTAACAATAAAGCAACTTACAATCGAGGTCGGGATCCCACAAACTAGGAACAAGAACGAGTGCGCCTTTAAATAAGACATCGCAATAAACAATCATTTGTGAGGCTTGAAAGAAGATGCTTGTTATTGTCTTACCTGATATCGAGACTATTAAGCCGAAAATAACGAGCACAATCGCTGGAAGCTTCTCACGGCTGAACAAAGAATGAGGGTCGAGCTTAAGAAAGATTAATCCGGGCAGGATATAGGATAAAGGAATTGCCGCGAGTAAACCCTAAAGCAGTATCCGAAAAAAAATTAAAATAACGATACGTTCATGAATTGAATTCCCTTCACAAGGTAAATGAATGAAAAAGTTCGCCGCAAAGTCTCTCAGAAGAGTTTGATGAAATGAAACAAAGCGAGACTAATGAGTCGGTGATGTGAGATAAGTAACAAGTTGTTTGTACATACATTCAACTCCAAGATTGGGCCAAGACATTCACTCGTCGGTGAAATGAAGAAAGCCGAGAAGACGACAAAAAGTGTAACAATTAAATCCTATGTGGGTGGAATGATTAATCGCAAACATTAATTACAAAGGTGTAACTTAACTATACAATAATTACTTTATCCTCTGAATCTTCTCTGCTACGTGGATCCGCATTCTTATCATACTCCACCAACTCGTGGGAATAAAAGCGTTTGATTTGTGTTTTAATTATCTACGTTGGATGTAAATAAATATGAAGAAAGTCATTTATGCATGAAATTAAATTGCGGATTTCGGTTCTCTTTTTTCTCATGAATAAAAAAACGTTAATTACCTCTCGCGATACAAAACATTCAAGTGGAAATGTCAGTAAAATGCTGACACAAAAAAGCACCCTTGCAAGATTCATGTCGTCATAACAGTAGTTCTCCAATAAGTCTCCTTAAAATAAGAAGATGAGAAACAAGACTTTGATGTTAATTTCGTTTTTGAATGAAATTATAACTAAATGGATGGAATAAATTACCTTGCGAGAGTGTTGTGAATGTTGCATAACCCGCGATACCAAAAAGCACAGCGACGATCCATGCGAAGCTTTTCATAAAAAAACATGAACGAACATTCATAATGGAGAGATGTACAAGATAGAAAGAGAAAGATAGAAATAAACTTACCCCACTGATATGTGAGTAACTTTTTCCCACTTCTCAAGCGTCGAGTCTTTCATTGAATGGTAGATTAGAAATGTGTTGTGATGGCACATAAAAGCAAATGCCATAATGCCTGTTGCTGAGAGAATGTCGGGTTGAACAAAAGTGTAGGCATCATCGGGACGCGGTCTTGACGAAGAAGAAAAGATAAATAAAATTAAATTTAATGTTTCCTTCACCGCTAAAGGGAAGAGCGAACATAAATTTTAAGCACATATGAACACTTTATAACTTTATATTTTCTGCTTGCTTTGAAAAGTAAACAATAAACTTTTAAAAGTTCATTAAAGTTGAACTTCTTCAAAGTGTGGTGAAATCTTTAAAACGTTAAGCGCACTTCATACATATGAAAATTAAATGAAAAGCTTTTTGAAGCTTCCCGATATTAAACATTCATAGAATCTTAAATTTCTCATTTTATTGTCAGAAGAAATTAGATTAAGGTGAAAAATTTTTCACTTACACATTTGCATAATCACCGTTGAATAATTTATAGATCACGGCTAGCAGAATCAGTAGCACGGACACCAAGCTTTTCAGAACGAATTTTACGAAAATAAAGAAAGAAAACGAATGAGTAAATGTTCAATCAATTTCATGATGAAAGTTGAAGGTTAAAATCAATCTCATGACCATCGACCATAGAATTCTTTTCCTACCTAATGAAACTGATTTTCGCCAGACGTGAGACGTTCTTATACAAGCACAATGGAGTCGTGACAAACTGTTGAAAATTATTAAATGAAAATATTTTATTGCTTATGACGTCGTTAAATATTTAATGTTATATAACATCGTCATGCTTACCAATGTAACGAGAAAAACGATGAAGAAACGTACGGCGCCCATTGATGTTCCCAATGAGGGAGCGAATCTCACGAGAACTTTAGATAACGTGTCGCCAACAACAACGTTATAAGAAATCATTGCTATGATAAAAAATAATAAAGAAAAGTGTCTTGATAATATTATTGATTAGACATAAATTAAACACGATTACAAACCTAAGAAGGGATAAAGAAACTGAAGGAATGAAAGTAAATAATATCCTCCACTTCCAAAAGCGCTTTCCATGACACTCGCATAGCTCAAACGTCCTGATAAATGAGCTGTTTTGATCTACATTGAGTGAGATATTCGGAGAGTCGAGAAAATTAGACAGCACGAAAGGATCAGTTAATGGTTGACTAAGTTTGAAAAGTTTTAATGAAACTCAATTTGTTTACCATAAGACGAAGGCTGTAATCAGTAATGATTGCGACGAAAATCAATAAAAGTAATCCAACACCATAACCAGCTCTGACAAGTGCATATGGAATCCCAATGACTCCACTTCCGACAATGGAATTTATATAATTAAACGAAGTATGTGAGAGTGACGACAAGGAATCGTCCGAACTTATTTCTTTATTCTGAAAGAGAAATGAAATGATGATTGGTGAATATCTTCGCAAAGGAATTCAATGAAAATTCTTTTTTGATGTTTAAGAGAAAATTAAATTTTTGCTTTTCTTCATTCGAAATGAAAATTTTCCAACCCTCTGAAAAATTAAGTCATTGTTAGACTTCACAAGTAAGCAATAATTCACGATTTTATGTTGTTCATCTTCATGTCTGTCTCTTTAATGACAGAATTATTGTTGCGCAAAATCATTTAGTCGTTCATTCACTAATCTTTAAATGATTTGATTCATGAGTAGTTATTTTGTTCAGATGATAAATATAATCTTATAAAAAGGGAGATTTATATCATCTCTGCCTAAATGTTTTATCTCCTACGCAATGAATCATGTTTCAATAAGATGCCAAAAACATTTTTATTATTTTTTTCTTGCCACAAAAGAAGGAAAAACATTTGTGGGTTTTCTCAGATGAATCTTCGTTAGATCTGTTTAAATAAAAAACTCTCACCTTCACTAAAGATTTCGTCGAAATATCATCAAATGCGTTAATTTCAACAGAATCGTTGCTATTCTGTAGAAAAATAAGATTAAATCGATTCGATGTTCAAATGAAATGATATTCAACAAGGGTGGAAAATTGTTACATCCTACCTGTCGCTCCATCGTATTATACTTGATGGAGTTGCTTCCGTTTTTCTTGTCATCCATTTTCAAGTTAAAATCTGATTCGAACTATTCAAGTAGTAATACAAAAACTTCTCACTGCACTTGTCTGAACAGAACACTAACAGAACATTAAAGCTTTTAAGTCTCAAGAGAAAAATATTTTTAAAGTTTTCTTCTTTTAATCTTTGCAAGTATCTTAAATGAAAATTAAAGTTGTGAAACGTTTTAAATTAATACATTTCGAGAGTTCACAAAATTTAATAAACTTAAAGCTTCATTTTATTTGATTATTTATCACTTTTAATCTTGATTATAATTTTTTTTATTTTTACATTCAAAACTTTCACTCAATCAAATATTTCAAATTTGATGACATAATAAGTGTGTGAAGTGCCAACAAAAAATTTTTGTTCTCTGGAAAAACGGTGCTTGTTGGTTGAGATGAGAAACTGAAATAGCATTGAAGCTTCAATATGAAAGCTTTTGATGAGAGCTTTCCAATGTTTTCGCGCAAGCTTATTGTTTCATTTTCAATGTTCTCAACTTGAAACATTACGAATTGTGTTCTTTTTGTATGAATGGAAAACATTGTTGCTTGCGTTCATGACCTTTTTCATTGAACATCCTGGTGAAATTGTTGCTTGTGTTTCGACGGATTGAAACCAGCTGTTTGTGACAATGTTTAAGTTTTATGCCCTTGAAGAATATCTTTCGATATTTGTTTTTATTCCTTATAATTCCCTCAAATATTTTTACTGTTGAAGCTTATTTTTAAATTACATTTAATGAAAACTTATAATTAAAAGACGAAAGATTTCAAATCGGTAATAATTTCAGTGCCAGATTCGATGAACCCATAAAAGCTCAAAATCTTATACATGATGAAAGCAAGGATTGTAAAGATGACCGTCATCATCAAATAATGTAAAATTGTCATCCACCTTAACATAAAAAAGGTTGAAATTAAGATTACTGTTGTAAAATTTCACAAAGTTTTCTGTCTTTACCTGTAACGCTTTTTTGCTTCTTCCAACGTGTCCAAATCTTCCTTGAAAATAAATCTCCTAAGGCCAGCACAGAAAACTTCTGTAGAATTAAAGAAGAAGAAAGACTTGGAAAATTTAGTTCTGTGAAAATGTCTGAAACTCACTGAAAAAATCTTCCCAAACAATCTCATCGACATTACATTGAAAGAACTTTTTATCAAACGACGTCATGCTAGAAGTAGAAAGGAAAAAGAAATTCATTGATAAAAGTGACTAATTCAAATTCACATTAGTAAAGTGTTACGAGTCGTTCAACTGCTTCATGTTATTGTTGTCAAAATTCCATTCGTTATTGGTAAAGAAGCTAATGACTTCACTGAACTTGTTGATTTTTCGATAAATTTTGACCACCTTTGCTTCTTTTTTGTTGATTTTCAAAATGACATCAAACATTAATGCAGGCAAAAAGTGATAGAATATTTTAAGAAATTGGCACAAGTAATAATGTTTGGTGGTATTATAGCGAACAATCCAAATACATTTTTTAATCTGGAATTAAAATTTTAATGGTGAATTCAAAATGAATTTTTGCAAACATCACTGGAAATCTTTCACCCCAATAGGTTGAATGCTTCTTGACATCACCCCATCTAAACATCGAAATAGCTCGTTAAAGATATAACTAAAGATGTAACGACAAATTTATTTATATCTTACGTAACCGGATTATTGTTTGTCACAGAACAATTAAAAATTTTAATTTCCTCCTTTCGAGTTGAATCGATTTTACTTTCGGAAATTTCTTCCAGCTTTTCCTTGTTCACTTGACTGTAAAGTATAAATTGTAAGTAATTGGAAGTACTGAGAAATTATTTTTAAAGTACTTTTCACAGACTGTAAGCCAGGAAACAGCAAGCATCATGTTAATCACATAATCAGCGGGTACAATGTTCGCTTTTAGTTTGTTATTTATGTGAAATATGCGAAGAAAACCTAAGCCAGCTCCACAAACTACTCCATTTACGCCATAAACATTGTCAGTGTACCCCGGAAGCGGTTCATGAAATGCCGTTGCGATAATAGCGGGACGAATAATTGCAATTTTAAATTCGTTTTCATGTTTGTGAATCATCTTTTCCGCCAACGCTTTCGAGTAAGCGTAGGTGTTGGGAAATGGTTGAATAATTCTTGTGGAAATAGCTTCAAAGTCATCGTAATCTTTCGGTTTTAAATTTTCAACAAAATCAATCATAAAATCGCAATCAAATTCAGTTTCGTAGACTAAAAAGTTTCAATAAATTTTCAAATTCAAAGTTAAACTTTGAAATTTATCAACTTACAACTTTCGTGAACTTCAAAACTTGGTGTGCAGAATGCTGTCGAAACGTAAATCAATACATTTAGCTTTATGATTCTTCGACATAAGTGAATAATTTCCCTTGTGCCTCGAACATTTGTTTCGATAGCTTCTCTCAAACTTTGAGTGAAGTTCACATCAGCAGCTACATGGAACACAATTTCAACTTCGTTTATCAAACTTTCTTGATCATCATTTGCTATTCCCAACTCTAGCTTCTGAAGATCTCCACTAACTAACACAATCTTTGAGAAAATATTTTCATTTGCTTTCAATATTTCTGTGTAGATCTGTGAGAGAAAAGAATTGATTTAAAAACTTTCACTTGCCGTCTTTAATTAAGCAAGACTGTCATTAAATTAATCAAATCTTACAGATTCATTTTTTAAACTCTCAAATCGTTCTTCAAATGATTTTCCTTTTTTTCCTCTCACGAGTAAGTAAACTTTTTTAACATCACATCTTAGAAGCTTTTCGATCAAAAGCTTTCCAAGAAAACCAAAACCACCAGTGATAAAAACTGTTTTGTGTTTCAAATATTCCTTAATCGGTGAGCAATGCAAATCGAATTGATTTGCTTCTAAGGAAATGTTTTCAAATAAGGATTCCATATTTGAAGAATTTACAGTGTCTACGGCGTTTAACGACAAGACATCAACTAACTCTTTTCATTCAAACAATTACTTTCCTTTTGAAGTTTATTAAGCAAATACATAGACTGTTGGAATTTATTATCATATTTTACGGCAACCTGCAAAGGTCATTTTATTGTTCCATTTTCATTCGTATTTCATTTAACTTTACTGTTTTCTTTTTGATATCAAAAGAACATACAAAATGCAACTTAAGAGTTAAAAGAAATCTAATATGGTACATCTACTCCAATTCTAAAGAACTTATTTGATAAAATTTTGTTTTTTAAGATTTGTCAAAATTCATTTTCATAAGCTTAAGTTAATCCAAAGAAAAAAAGATTAAAAATCGTTAGTTAATGTTATTAAGAAAGAAATTGTAAAAAAATTAATTAATTAATTAAAATAATGATTTTCCTCAAAATTATTTTTACTTTCCTCAATGTCGTTTTAGAATTTATGTCATCGAAGGCAATTTTTTCTCTTCCAAAATTCGTTTTTGCATCGTAAGTCGACAATATATTTGAAAAATTCCCTTAACATAAGTTAAAAGTAAGCTTAGACATAACATTCGAGCTTTTTTCTTTCCAAAATATTTACATTAAAATTAAAAAGACATGAAAAAAATTTAAAAGTTAGTTAAATGATGTTAAAGTTTAAACGTGTGACTGAAAAACTTTTCTTCTCTTGTTCTTTACGATTTACTTTCCATTACAGAGATATTGACAATTATTAGATTTCATTTCTCGTTTTATTTGATTCTGCTAAGATTTCATATAAAAAAGTTTCCACTTCACACTTATGACCTAATTTCTTATTATTTTGTTTTTAAAATTATGCTCGCTTCTTATGTTTCTTCAACTTTTTTGTTGTTATGTGAATGATCATTGATAGCATCATCATGGAAATAATTTTCAAATGATTCGGGATATTCTTCACTTGATTTTTGCAGGTGATGAGGGTTATGGATGTGTCTCAAACGTTTTGGTTTTTGCTGGGATTGCTGGGTCTCAGAAGAGTTAAGAAGATATTTTGCTGGGCTTGATGATATTATGTCTAAACGGGGACCACTGGAAGATAAAGAGTTTTAAAATATTTCTGCTTTGATTATAAAATTCGATTTAAATGCTTACGTATGCACGCTTCGATATACTTCCACATCATCTTCGGATACCGGAGTTCGGATAGACTTAGCAAGGAGGTTGAAAGCTCGCCATGGGACTTGTACACCTGTATAAGATATTCGCAAAAGAAAAGTTTAGTAATGTCAAGAAAATTGCTTCTATGCGCATTTTCTAAAGTTATAATGTGCTTGGGAATCATTCAGCAACATGATTTTTCGCTGAGCTTTCAAGTTTTATGGAAAATTTTAGAAGGAAATTGAAGAATTGTTGATTTTCCTTTGAATCTGAATGATTTCCAAATATCAAATATCAAACAACAATAAAACACAAAACAAATTCTCGACGGTTAATACAATCATGCATGTCTTCGTTAAAAGAAAAAAACAAATCAAATTAATAAAAGTTAAATCAAAAAGAGTTATTTAAAACCATTCAAAATTGTTATTGTCGACAGTTCAAACCTTCATTTTTCATGAGTCAACTTAAAAAGTGTTTTCGCGGTCCCGCCACTTATAAAGTTTGCTTCTTTTTGTTACTTCATTTCTGCTATTCACACGTTTTGCAATTTCGGGAAATTTAACAATTTGATACGTCATTGAATGCCGGTCGGTTGTAGGTAAGGATGGATAGCGAGACAAAACAAATGTCTTCAATTTCTCGCGAACATGAGAAGTTATTTTTGGTTTCTTGTCTGACGGTATCAGAACGAAGCAACGCCTTCATCGTACGTTAATATTAGAGAAGAAAGCTTGCATTCTGACGCAACCTTTTTACATTTCCGGTATTCCATTGAATTTTGAATTTTGATTAAGTCTACATCGCAAAAACATATCAAATGAAAAAACGTTTTTAAGTGGAATAACGGACGGGAATTGACAACGTTTCTAGTTTCCAAGGAATGTTTCAAAATACAAAAATTCCTGAGAATGTGATGTCTCGACATAATATGATTCTTTGACGCTTATTTTTTCAATTTCTGCTGTTGAAATATTTACAACATAATGTTGCTTCTTGTCATGTTTTATGAATTGAATTTTATCTTTTTTTGGTGTTAGTTAAAACTTCAAACTTCACTCTTACCTGCCTCGCAGTTTTGGAGATGGAAATGTTCCTTAGCGTCAAGTTGATTCTCTTCGTCATCAAAGATATCGATAGCAATTCCATAATTATTTCTTGGATGGTCCCAGTATTTCAATGTTAACAATGCATCAATTTCGACCCAACCATTGAAGTTGCTTTTGATTCTTTGAATGAACATCGTCTTCTTTTTAATTTCCTCTGTTTAAAGATGAAAAAGTTTGTAAATATTTTGATTTAAATTTAATTTTCATGAACTTACTTCGTTTACGAGTGTAGACAGAAACTTGAAGTTTATAAAATTCACCAGGTTCTGAGTCACATTCCTTCGATGTTTTAGTCGATTGAAGCGCAACTTTGTAGAGTCTGCGGAAAATTTATTTCGTTTTATTTTACGAAAATGAAATTCTTAAGAAAAATCTTTTTCTTACCTCAAGAACACCGATTTCACATTATATTGACGATAATTGGGTTTGAAGAAAATATTCCAAGTTTTATGTCCAAACCAATCAGACAAATTGAAATGACGCGGAACTTCACATACTGCTGGCAATGCATAATCAAATTCAGCATTTGTTTGCGGAGCATTATCGTCACTTTGTCTTAAAGTCTTCTCCAATGAAGTTTTAATGCTGTTCAAACGGAACTCTGACATGCTGTAATAATAGAATAAGAATGATTGCAAGTGACTGATTGTATAAATAGGAAAGATGGAAATGAATGGTTGTCATCTACAAATTGAGAACAAATCATTTTATCGTCTCAAGGGTCGACGTTAACAAAGTTCAATTATTATTTCTTCATTCTTTTTAAATGCATTTAAATGTAAGTACATAAAGAGTCTGACTAGACACATAAAGGTTCAGCAACTTAACGGGTTAACTAGTGAATAAGTGCACTGTCTGCAACTTAACAATTTTATTCTCCCTCTTTTGTTGTCTGATGAGATCTTCTGTCTACTTATATAAAAAAAAAACTTCCTATTTGAATATTTCTTCATCTACATTTTCCTTTTATTCCTCTCTTGCAGTGTAGTTAATGACGAGCATGACCAAATTTAAGAAAACGACAAAGTGCAGAAGCACATAATTGAATCGGATTCACGTGTAAGTAATCAGCTTTTTCAGTCTCGTAATTTAACATACAAAGTACAAGTATTGAAGAGCATTAAACAGCATGTAGAATTTATTTTTATGTCTGGTTTCTCATGTACATAATTTTTCTTTTACTTATGCTGTCAGAATAAAGACCCATGAATAATATACAAATGAGTTCATAAAAAAGACTCGTGAAGAAAAAAAAGTGTTTGAAATGCATCATGTACAAAGTAATTTCAATTTTTTCTTCTTTTCTGTCTTTTAGATATGTCCATGTCCAAAAAGGACGCATTGCAATTGCAATTCATTACACTGACCAAAATATATTTAAAGAATGAAAGAACATGAACATGAAGTCGAAGATAACAGAATAATTGCAATTTGCCACTTTCCTGAAGTGTACGTAAAAATAATGAGACAATGAAATTTAGTTGCCTTAAAAAACGCGACGGGCGAGAGTGGAAGGGAAAAGAATAAAAAAAAATAAGCGACCAGACACAAAATTTTTATTGCATTGATGAATACGAAAATGAGAGAAAATTTTGCAAGTAATAACAAAAACAAACCATGAAATTAAACAATGCATTTAAAGTGTTCCCTCTTTAGCCTCAAAGGCTGACTATGAAGAAGCTTTATTGAAAATTTATGTTTGTTTAATGCCTTTTGACTTCCCCTCCCTGTCTCTCATCATAATCTCATCATCTGGTTATGTTCTTCAATTTTACAAGCAAGCAAACCTTTTATAACATTGCATTGACGAAGTACAATCATTTCAATCTTTGAAAGTATTAAAAAAATTCAGTTATAAATCAGACAAGAATAGCCAAAGGATGAACAAGAATTGTTTATTGGTCGTAACCGATAAACACTTCCTACTCGTTCCAGACGCTTTGTCTTGCTTTTTAAACTTGACTCTTGCCTCGGAATCACAGCATAAAAATTACCTAATAAAGAAAAACTTATTTTTTCTCTTTCAAAGTTACATATATGCATGTACATACGATGTTCATCATCATCGTGTAGGGAGAATACGAAAAATTGCAAGTTCAAGTTCACGCTTCTGCTGTTGAAAATAAAGCGAATGCAGACTGCAACAGTTTTTTTTTTGTGGACACGCACAAATGTGTTTCAAGGGCATACATAATTATAACCTTTGGAGAAACGCAATTGATATGTTGTTGAACTAAGCTTATTACATATTTTTATTCTTCTTTTATTGGTAGGAAATAATAATTTAAAAAATGATTCAGATCAACAATGTAAGTTATGAAAGGGAAATGAATTTATTACAAAAGATGCAGTTTATCTACAATTTTGAATTTTCTATGTTGAACATTAGCGTCTGAGATGAAAAAAAAAATGTACGACTGTGTCATTCTTCATCATCGAAGCGAAGAAGATGAAGATTGACATGACGAGATGCAATTTCTATATGTCTGCTTTTGCAAACTGCATAAATTCTTAATTAGCTTTGATAGACTTGTGACAATTTTTTTTATTATTTCTTCTCATACATTTTTATTCTCCATCTTCTCATCAACATTGTACTTAGGTCTAGAGATGAAAAGAATGAGATTGCTATTTTTAATAATTACACGCAGGAAATTTTTCGATAAAATTGTCAACGCAGTAATAAGAAGGAGCTAAATGAATGCGAGGAAGAAATAAAATAAAAACAAATTCGGCTGCACGCGTAAATTAACTTGTCAAAGTATTAAAAATTTTCTTAGCTTTCTTTTTTTTTTAATTTAATCATTTGCTATGACATTTCTCATCTATAAATAAAGTTAATTCACTTACTCTTTAGCTTCAGTTGATGGTGAAGAGGTTGATGATGGAATCACTTCATAAAAATTCTTGTTTGACATTGTCTTGTTCTGCAGCTTCTCCAACATCGTCTTAATCTTTTCCAAGTTCATATTGTTCTCGATTAAAATGTTTGACACTTCAGGACTTACATTATTGATATCGATAAATTGCTTCTGCGTATCGGGATATGGTGTAACTTCGCCCAAAGGATCGGTAACAGACCCTTGCTCAACTGGCTTTGCCAAACACTCAAAAGCACAGAAAAAATGAAAAGCCAAAATCACGGCAATATGCATTTTTCGTTTAATGTTCAACCCAATTCTTATAGGAAAATTCTGATTGCACAACTTATGCAACTTTATAAAATGTTTTTGCAAATTCGTTTGAAATTAATAAATGATTATTAAGAATGTCTTTCTTTTTATTTTAGCACGAACTTTTCACTGTTTTCCAACTCTCTTGCTCGAAGACTTTTTTATAACTAATATCGTGTGTTTTAAGAGGCCTTCCAGGTTCTACATTTGTTTCAATCATCAACAAGCATAAGAATATGTACATGTATATTATTATTAGAGGAGTTTTTTTTATACTACGTACACTACATTACGAAGCGCTGGTTTCATATTTGTATAAAGAGACAGAGACCTTCCTTAGTGTGGAAAAAAATTGAAAGAAAAAGAAAAATCTTCTTTTTGGAAAATGAAGAAAAGCTTCTTTTTTTATTCTCTTTAGCACTCTAACGTCTTCTTTTCAACTTGTTCGCACTACACTGTGTTGATGTCGGGGTGGGACTTTTTTATTTATAGGTAAAGCTAGGATGAAAAAATAAATTATAAATTTAAATTAACTTTCGTAGCAATCCTCACAAATCGATATTTAAATGATGTTTACAAATGTCTCACTGTTTCGATTAATTTTATTTCGACAATTTTACTTTTTGATTTCACACAGATTTCCGAATTCTAACAAACTAAATTTATGTTATAAATAAATTCTAATCGAAACGCGCAGAATAAAATTCAAATCTGCAGACAGAATCCCAAAACTCGAGCTATCATATGTAGTTAGTAATGTGAACGGCGACTGCCTATGAAATCTGAAGCAATGAACTAAACAGCAAATCCTTTACTTTGTATCGAATGTATAAAGCAAAAGCAAACCAAAAAAATATTTACTACGATTATTCAAAGTTCTCTCATTTACTTCATTGAATAATAATGTGCTGTCTAGTCTGAAAATTAAGAATATTAGACAAACAAACAATCCATTGACGGAAACGTGTGATAACATGAGATTGTGTGGCATCAAGTTGCTTAACTAGCCACTCAAAGTACACTGCCATATATCTATTTATGCTGGAGTTAATTTTAAATAGGCTCAAAGTAGAAAGATTTAATCAACTTCATAAAGTTTATTGTGAAGTCACATTATTTAATATCAAACAAGAAGATAAAGCACGGGTTCGAAAAGCTAGTTCAAAAATATTTTTCTACAGAATTCCAGGCCTGTGTGGATAGCAATTGAGACATGATTAGATAACTTATAGAGTTATGAACGTCTACTAGAGTCGTTGAACTATACTTATGTATATGATTCAATTTAAAATCTTTTAGACATTTTTCATCGGAACTTTGGTTTCGTTTCAACTTTCATCTTTACTTAATTTTCTAAGACGAACAGTTTGAGGATCAAGTTTTTTGCTTACCGGGGACAAGCTTATGTTTCAACCTTGTTTTCGCTGCAATCTTTTTTATACCTTAAATATCAATTTCATGAGAAAAATGAAAAAAATGAATTTCCAATTATTTAAAGTTATTAATTTTTGTCTAGTCAGAATACTTGGGAATCAATTTATTAATATTATGAGGGTGAAGGGAATATAAAGCTGATTAACTGTTACTTTTTTCTTACTCCGATGATAATAAATAGTGATTTGTTATGGGGTGTTTAACTTTCAAAAGTCTATCTTAAAATTATTCTAAGTCTCTTGTTTGTTTGTCTACAGCATTTGACTTTGTAATTCATGATTTTGATGGATAAAACGCATTTTTTAAATAGTTTTAGACATTTTTTTTTCGATGTTCGATGTTCACGTATTTGAGGTCAAATAACACATGAATAATTCCTATTTATTAGCAGTCTCCTGCTTTCCATCAACATAAATCAGAATAAACGATAAGAGTTAGCTGAAAATGCTTTTAGATAAGTATAGATACATTGTATGCTTTCAAATTACACCCCACTTGAAAGTTGCTCATATAGCGAAAAGACGTTTATGAAGAAATCGTTTGTATAGATTTATTTACTGTTGTGTCTACTTATTTTCTATTTTTATATTGAGATTGCCTCTCAGAAATTGAATCTTCAACAATGCTTTTGATGTTTCATTTGCCTTCATAGGAATAATATAAATTTCGATAAAATATTAACATACATTGTACTTTTGTGACATTTTTCATGCCAGAATCAAATACTAATAAATAACGTCGTCGAATATCTCTCATTCCAAATTATTTCATCACAACTCTGTATAAAAGAAAAAAGAGATATGCTGGCATTCTTCTTATGCACAACCAAATTGGATAAACGCTTGTCTCGAAATATTTGACCTAATTGTCTAACTCAAAACAAAACAATCTTGCATTAGGCTAGACGTTCAAAAATGTTTTGCATATGTTCCCGTTTTGCATATAATGTGATTCCTCGAGACACATTAAGATTTATTTGCTTCTTTTTTTCTCATATTTTCTTGTTCTCCGTTGTATAACGTGCATCGTCTCCACCCTCTTTCTAAATCATCATGCAAGCCCATTAAAAATGACCTTCTAGTTTTCCTGGCCCAGATCATCCCATAACAATTTACAAACGAGTATATAAACATTGTATGTACCGAAACCATATTGCTTGAATATGATTATCCAGACATGAGGGATTATGCAATTTTTTATTTATCAAGATCACGGAAAAAAAAGAATACAAACTTATATGCATTTGTCTTATATTTTCTACATTGTTTCATTCTCTCGTCTGTCTCGTCTCGCCGTTTTAATGTTATTACTTCGTTTTGTTTGCTTCTTTTTTTGTCCACTTCATGATTTATTTGAATAATTGAATTGATGCACACTTTTTGGTTCTCTTCATTTCGACTGCATGCACGTTGAGGAAGGGAGGCGATAAAACACATCGTTGCATCATTCATAAATAAACGTGCACAAAATGAATCTCCTTTTATTGCTTGGTAGGAATACAACCTCTCCTTTAAATAATACATATTATTTACCTGTTTCGTGAATGAAAAATGAAGTTTTCTTTTCATCTTTTTATTTATTTATTTTTTTTACTTTTTTACTTGATGGCAATAGAAATACATATCGTCAAACTTACTTAACAAGATACTTAATTGAGGCTTATGCCTCGAATATTTCTTTTTTATGTTGTGACTCTTTTTGTATGGTGTCAGACGAAGTGCATGATAAAAAATAATAAAAGCATAAATGGAGGCGAGACGTAAACGTCTCAGACATTTAGTCGTTTAAACATATGGTTAATGCTTTTTTTATATTTCGTTGTTCTTCGAAGAATGAAACAACATTGCCAAAAAGATAAGGATGCAGTTCTTTTGCCTTCTTTACATGACTTTTTAAGGTCTTCTTGTTCTCCATATAAGTGCTTGTTAGACTTTAAGGAGGCTTTGATGATGTTGTTGTCTAAGGTGACTTTGAAGTAACAAGTTAGTGTTACTGTGTACTTTTTTTCCATAGGAATTATTGGGAAAGGGAAACATGAAAGAATTATTCATTCTAAAAAACTTTATGTTTTTAACTTTTACTTTCAATTTATTGGGTAATTTATCAATCATTAAATTTGGTTTACAAGAAATTTCAAAGCCAAAATTAGCATAAAATTTGTGAGCAGAGAATTTCCTGATATCATGAAAACTGTATTTTGATGTTCTGAAATTAAAGAAGTGAAAATTGAGCATCATGAGAAGAATTGTAAAATTTAACGACAGCATTAATCGTGAGATCATAAAAATCTCGAAGAAAAATAAAACACCTGAAAGCTTTCAAATAAGTTTTGGTTAATTTTTTTAACGAACATTTGAAATTTAAAATTCAAAAAAACAAATGAGATTGTACAATTCAAAATAAGTTAAGTTTATTTTAAGTTAGCCTCATTCTCGATCAAGTTTATGACAGTATGTTTCTGGAATTCACTCAACATCTTAAACATAGGTATTTAAAGCAAATTATGAATTAAGCAAGGGGAAGGTTAGTTGTGGAATTTGATTGTGAAATTGAATTTTCTCTACCCCGTGAACATTCGAATTTGAATGTAAACAAACAAAAATTAATTTCTTATCAGTCTTTTAAAATTGTACATATTATCAATTTATACGTTTATTGTGTACCGAGGATTCTTAACATATATTGCGAAAAGAGTCTCACTTCTGTTGGACAAGACCAATTTTACTTCTTCTAAGCTTCTTGATTATCAATCGAAGAAATTCAAGAATTTACATGTGAGTGAAAGAGACAAAACAATAACAAAGTTTTTATTCGAAATCAAATTAGAAAGATAAAAATTAGGAAAAAGTGAAATGTTGGAGGTAAAAAACTTGTTAAAGTTAGTGAAACATTGAAAATAAAACTTTTAAACGTTTATTTTAGTGGAGGAAGTTTAATTTCTTCGATTTAAAGCCTTTTGGAGAGGATGAAATAGTTTCAAATGTTGTCGCGGTAAATTTTTTATCTTTTTCATTATCTTTTCATCTTAACAATAAAAGTTAAATATTTTCAGGATGCTGATGTCATTTCCTCAACATGTGGAAATAATCAAATCATTTTAGGAGATTCAAATGGCTTTGTTCATGTCTTCCCGAAAAACTTTCGTGAATATTATTCATTCAAGACTCACAATTCAGTTTCGTTCTGTGAACTTTCAATTCAGAACAATTTGCTGATAACTTTGGGCGTAATTATTTGTTTAGAATGAAGTTCCTTATCAATGTCTAACATAATCTCTTTTCAGATTGATGACTCAATTGAATTGACTCCAGAATTCAAAGTTTGGAACTTGAACAAACTCAACAAATCTATTCCCGCTTGCCTTCGAACAGTTAAAACAAACATTCAAAAACCAACAGCACTTGGTGTGTCTGAGAATGGACAGTATATGGCTATTGGATTTGAACGAGGAAACATTTCCATTTATAAAGGCGACATATCTCGTGAGAAAACGAAAAATGTCAAAAACATTATTCTTGGAACGACATCGATTCGTGGAATTTCCTTTAAGCAAATGGGAAAAGTTGTTCAAATGTTTATCTGTTCTGACTCGGGAGTTTTCTTATATACAATACAAGGACGTGATAAAGAATTTAAATCGACACTTGACACGCCATCAATGAACATCTCAACAACTTGTTCATGGCTTCAAACGGGACATAACGAAGGATATTTCATGGTTGGTCGTGATGATGCAATTTATTGTTATACTGTTGATGGGCGAGCTCCTTGTTATGCTTTCGAAGGACGAAAAGTTTTAATTCGATGGTTTCGATCACATCTTCTAATGGTGACTGCGCCACTTCGCGATAATTCACTTCAGTCAAAGTTTGTTATTACAAAAATTAATTTTTATTAAATCAAAATTGTTAAACTTTCTTTTCAGACCACACACACTCACAGTTATTGATGTTGTCAATCGTTTTATTGTTTTTACAACATCCGTTGAAGCCGTTTGTTCAGTGTTTGTCGAATTTGGAACTTGTTATGTTCTTACGAAAGATAAAATATTGTTTCATCTCGATGAGAAAGATTTGCAGAGTAAATTGAACTCATTGTATAAGAAAAACATGTACGACACGGCAGTGAAAATTGCAAGAAACAACAAATACGACAAAGAAGGATTGTCGGGAATATTCAAGCAATATGGTGATCATTTATATGCGAAAGGACACTTCTCTGGTGCTGTCGATCAATACATTAAAACAATTGGATTTCTTGAACCTTCTTATGTTATTCGAAGGTTTCTTGATTCACGTCACACACAATATTTAACTGATTATCTTGAAAGTGTCCATAAAGAAGGAAAAGCGTCAACTGACCACACAACTTTACTTCTTAACTGTTTCACTCGTCTTGATCGAACTCAAGAATTGAAAGCTTTTCTCAAGAATTACAAGCAAAACAATTTCAACATTGATGTTGCTATTCGAGTCTGTCGAAAGTCCTGTATTGACGAAGCTTTGGAATTAGCGAAGTTTAATAACAAACATGAATATGCTGTTGAGATTCTCATTGAAGACATGAAGTTATTCAGTGAATCAATCGATTACATCAGTCGATTGACATACGATGATGCTGAGATGAGTCTCATGAAGTATGGAAATATTTTAATGGAGAAATGTCCGACGAAAATGTTTGAACTTCTCAAGAAACTTTGCACTGATTACATTGTGAAGAAATGCGATGAACCAGAACGTGATCCTGATGATGATTTGTTTGCTTATCGTAACGGTGGATTTATGGATCGTGAACCAGCAACTCCTGAAGATTTCATTCATTTATTTGACGATTCAAAGCAAACAATCGAATATATCGAATATCTGATACAAAATCTTCCAACATGCTCGAAAGCTCTTTACAATTCACTCATCGAGCATTATTTGAGATTGTGGAAAGCAAATGAAGATGATAAAGTGAAATTAGAACAACGTCTTGTTGATTTGATTAAAAATCAATCACAATTTTATGATGACAATCAAGTGCTGATGTTGTGCCACACATTTGAGTTTTGGCCTGGAACGATTCTCATTTACGAAGAAAAGAAATTATTCAATTTAATTGTTCGTCATTTCCTTGACACGAAAGACTATCCGAGTTTGTATGCGCTTTGTAAGAGACTTGGATCGAGTGACTCATCAATTTGGCTTCACACATTAAATGGATTAAAAAATAATAAACAAGTTCCAACTTCATTTCTTCAAGAACTTCTTCAAGTCATTGCGAATGAGAAACTTCAATCGCCAATTCAAGTTCTTAATGCATTGTCAGCTATAGAGAATGGACCGAACTTGTCATCAGTTCGTCATTACTTTACACAAATCTTTCAAAAAGAAGCTGATTTGATGAGTTATGATGAGAGTTTGGGTGAGAAATATCGACGAGAAACGGAGGAGTTGAAGACAAACATTCACATGTTGAACAATGAACCAGTAGAATTTCGTGGGAGTTTGTGCGATGCTTGTCATGAGCCTTTAGTTCTTCCAGCTCTCTTCTTCATGTGCAAACATTCATTTCATCGTGAATGTATTCGATCGTATTCAGAAACCGAGAAAGATTGCATGGTTTGTCGTAAGAAGAACATTCAACTTTACGATTCAATTCATAAGCAATTTGAAAGTCGTCGTCAGCAAAATTCTTTCAATGAACAATTAAGTTCGAGTCATGAACCGTTTTCAATTATTGCTGAATATTTTGGAAAGAATTTATTTAATAAAACGAATTTTGAAGCAGATGAGGATGAAGAGATGCAAGAAAGTATTAAAATTAACACAAACATTCCAAAGAAGCTGCAAAAACCACAAATAAATCCAATGATGATGACTGAAGGCAAAGTAAGAGTCGAGGAAACATTATCGACTAATGTTGAACATAAACCGCAATTATCTGAAGGACGTTTGAGACTCCAAGAGCACAGCTATCGAGTAAAACCTCAAATTACGTCTTCAAGTCAACCGCAAACGAAGAAAATTGAAATTAATTCAACAAAAACTTCTGTAAATTATCCAGTGTCAGCAAATCCTTTTGGTGGTGAATCTGACGATGAAGAAGATGATGGCGATGGCAAGAATCCATTTGGAAGACAAGAAAGCAATTATGATGACAGTAAAAATCCATTTGCTGATGATGAAACTGGTTTATTGCTTTAGAATTCTCTTAATTTCCTTAATATTATTTTTTTTCCTTAACAGATGACGGTCAAGATGTCGTGAGAATGCTTGGAAGGGAATCAAATAAACCTCAAACATCATTGAATCCTTTTGGTGACGATGAAGCAGATTAAGATTCTTGCTTTGCTTTGCAAAAATTCATTCAAAGAACATTTGAATAAATAAAAGTTATTATTATTCCAATCAACTTCATTTCTTTCATTCACGTGACTTGAAATTTTAAAAATTTCTTATTAAAATTCAACTGCTTTTTAAAAGCCAACAAAATAGAATTAAATAATTGGATATGTTGATTCATTTTAAACAATTCCCGTGTCGTAATAAGAACAATCGCTTAGTCTAATGACCATAGATTTGTACATTGAATATATGCAAATCCAGAAGTATCCACAGATAAGAGAGTAGAACGTCATGTAAATGTCGTTTGTGAGAACTGATCCCAAGATCCAGAAGATTGTTAAAAGTGCTTGTGACACCAGCCATGCAATCACAAGTTTCGGTCTTTTCTAAAGTAAAGAAATTAATAAAAAAAAATTACACAACAGTTCAATAAACTTACGTGAATAGTTCCGCAGACAAGCGACACTGAACTGATGAAAGAAAAGCATTGAAGTACAACGTAAATCGACATAATTGTCATGACAACTGTTTGGAATAAATAAATTTTATTTTGGTTAAATAGTAAAATTAAAACTTACCATTCTTGTAAGTGTCCAAGAACTTTGCTAATTTGCTGCTATCTTGATCACCATGAGCGCCTTTGTCGTAAGATTCCAACACATAATTATCGTAATTAAGTAGAAATGCTCCGATCATAATAACTAAAAGAAGACTTGAGAATGCTCCGAAGCTTCCGAGAATTATTCCGCCAGTGGAAAGTCGTAAGCAAACACAACATTTACCGACGGTTACCATTCTGACTGCTTACAGTTGAATGAAGTAACGTTTACTACAATTGACGTTTAAAATAAAACTGCCAAGCATTCAATCATAAAACCTATTTTATTGATCTTTTTTCACTTGTTCGTTCCCTTTTTCACTGTTGCCTTTGCCTACATAAATATCTGAAAGCATAAATAGAAAAGAAAAATTCTTCTGACTCATACCGCGTTTGTCGCTCTCACTCTCGCTATGTTTATCCACAATTTAATACAAGCAAACTTTAATCGATTTTTCCTTCTTTTTTTCATTCGATTTCATTCTTTCGTGTCTACAGTCTTTTGATAATTTTGACTGAGAAAGGCAGAAGCACTGGAGGCGCACCTCCAACTTTGTGTTTGTTGTCTTAAAAAAATTGTCAATGCTCTTTTTGTGTGTTTACAAAGATTTCTTTTTATTTTATATTTAAATGAACAAAACGATTGACAAATTAATGTATTAGATAAAATCACTGAGCTGCAACTGCTCTAAATTCTATGATGAGTGAATTGACAAGTAGAAACTCATAGAAGCAAACCACAATGCCCAAAATATTTATGTAGTGCCCTTCTGCACTGAGCATGTTGAAAGCGTAGAGAAATATCGCAAACAAACAAAATACATACGCCGGTCTCAATTTGGAGATGTTCCGCTATAATTTCATTTAATTAACTATCAACAACTTAAATGTTAGTAATGGCGGCACTTACAGTTCTTGAGCCTTCAAGTAATAACCAAAAGATGATTGTGTGCAGAAAAATTACAGAAAACACCAACAAAGTGTAGATGAAGTAGTCTGAAAAAAGAAAGAAGTTTCTAATCGTTGCAATTATTACTTATCGAAATTCCATACAAAGTTTCATTGTCGAACAATCTTCTAGAACGAAATTCTTCTCATGAAACCAATTCTTCAGGAAATCGCAATCTCCAAACAATTTTTGACACATATGAGTGGTTACAAAGGCGTTGAACATAATTGTAAAACCGACGCCGACTCTTCCCAAAAACATTCCACCACTTCTCAATGATCTTCCGAAGAAGCTTTGAATTGTTAAATATTCCATAATGATTTTTAATAAAATTTTAATTTAACAGACAATTCGACTATCGAACTCAAAGATTAAAACACAAATGTGAAGAATTTGGTTGGAATTCTGCATTTCACAATGATAACAATGACAAAATTGATAACAATCAATGCATTGTTACATCTTCAGAGAATCAGAGAACTCAAAATTTAAAACAAAAAAAACGAAAACGTTGAAGAGATTTTAAATTCTCACAAATTTTTATTCCCAATTACACATTAAATCCTTAATTGAGCACATTAAAAATATTTAAGATTGATTATGTGTGAAGAAGTTTATTTAATAATTAGACGATTAAGATGATTATGATTGGGTTTTGGGTTGAACTCTTGGTTGAACGACAACCGAGTGGAAGTTTTGGTCAACCGAATTTCTCCTTCTCGACTCTTCTTCTTCCTCCTTTATCTTCTTCCAGAGTGAATAAACCACTGCAAACACATACGCATATAGAACTGCATTCACCAAAGACTTGACAGTGAATCGCAATAAAAGTCCAAAAACTGAGAAAATCGCCAAGAAGGCGAGAATGTTTTTGGCTGGTTTGATTTGTCGGTGGTTATGCTGAAATTACAAAATATTTTTAATATTTTTATACATTTCATAGATAAACTTTGACCTTACATTTTGTGTTCCACGAATAAGGAGAAATGAAGCGATCAAATAAATCGTTGAAATGATGATGATAAGTATCAGCGAAAAGATGAGATACTCTCTGAATTGCTTTATTGATGTATCATCATAGCTTTGCATTACTGAAACATCAATTTCATCAAGTTGTTCTCGTATGTAGCTCAAATCTCTATCGACTGCTACAGTAACGAGCAACAACACCGAAAGTGGTAAAATAATTCCATTTGTTATCAATCCAAACCAACCGATAAACTTTCCACCAACTTCAAGACTAAAAATTATTAGAAAGTTTTCCAATAACAACATTTTAAAAAATTTAGTTTTTATTTTGCTTCTCTCTCTGTTTCTCTATCAAACATTTTCCTTCAACTAGGAATCAAACGTAAAAGTAGTGAAAAATATTTCTGATCATGCGCAGGGTGAATTGTGATGAGAGAAGGAAAATTATGTTTTCATTTTGTTTAACATGTTGCTGGCTTTAGTTGTTGTGACACAGCAGCAGCTCAAATATTTTTATTTAAAATAAGGAAGAATAATCATTGGGTTTAAGGTAGCTTTATTGAAAGATAAGTTTTACATTTTTTAATCTTCAAAGCATTCAAACTTTCATGTCTGCAGTTACTTGATATTGTGGAACTTCGCTTTGAGTTTTCTCCTTCTTGAACTTGTCATAAAGTGAATAGATAACGAGAGTCATGTAACAGTAAACGAATATGTTAACCAAACGATGAACAAGTTGCTGGAGAGTGAAAACTTTTAATAAACCCAGTAATTCTAATGCAATTGCCAGGATTGTTAATATCATCATCGGCATGACAAGAGAATGCTTTCGCTGTTGAAAAATTCAATTAATTGAATTCTAATTATTTATTCTAAATTTGAACTTACTTGTTTTGTTCCTTTAATCAGTAAGTACGCGAAATAAGCAAACACGAAACACAAAATCATGACAAAAACAACGATGAACAGATACACTTTGTGGGAGAAAAATTAATCAAAAACTTTTTATTTAAATTTACTTTCAATTTAAAATACTCACAAGAATAATTTTCACATATTGACATAGAAAAATTATAATTGAAATTTTCGTCAATCTCTTCACGTTGTTTACAAGATAAAGGTAATATTCCAACGGATACAAATCCCAAAATTATTGAAGTTAAAATATATAAAATTAAGCAAAACCATCCGATCACAAGACCTTGAATGTAAATTATTATCGTAAAAGAAATAAATCCCATTTTGAACAATGAATAAATATTTAAGAACCTCCAGTCTCCAATTCCCAGCACATAAAACTGTTAACTGTCCACATTTTAACTTATCGTTCTAAGATATTCGAACATAAAAAAGTGAATTACAATTAGTAAAAGGATTGGAAGAAATCACTTCCAACTCAACACGAAAACTCAAATGAAATGATCTCAAAATGTTTTGACTTGATGTCAAGGTTGAAGTTGATAATCTTTCAAACTTCTCTTCTATTTGAGTTATGCTCATTATGCGTTGAAATAATCACATTTTGAGTAAGCATTAAAACTGCAATGTAAGTTGGGATTAATTATAAGGATTAAGGTGACTTTATTGAAAGATTAGTTTTACATTTTGTAATCTTCAAAGCATTTAAACTTTCATGTCTGCAGTTCCTTGATTTTGTTCAGTTTCTTTCTGAGTTTTCTCCTTCTTGAATTTGTCATAAAGCGAAAAGAGAACGAGAGTCATGTAGCAGTAAATGATAATTGTAACCAAATCCTGAACATATTGCTGGAGAGTACGAAGTTTTAGTAAATTCAGCAATTCTAATGCAGTTCCAAAGACCATTGATATCATCATCGGCATGATAAGAGAATGATTTCGCTGTTGAAAAATTTGATTACTTTAATTTATTTAGTTCTAAATTAAAACTTACTTGTTTTGTTCCTTTTATCAACAAGTAAGCTAAATAAGCAGACAAGATACACAAAATCGTACCAAAAACAATGATGAACAGATACACTTTGTGGGAGAAAAATCAATCAGAAACTATTTATTTAGAATTATTTTCAATTTAAAATACTTACAAGAATAGTTTTCACATATTGACATAGAATGATCAAAATATTCGTCAATCTCCTCACAAGATAAAATGACCATTGCAAGGGATACAAATCCCAAAATTAATGAAGTTAAAATATATGAAATTAAGCAAAGCCATCCGATTACAAGACCTTGAATGTAAATTATTATTTTAAGAGAAATTAAACCTATTTTGAAATAATATTTAAGAACCTCCAGTCTCCAATTCCCAGCACAAAAAACTATTAATTGTCCACATTTTAAATTATTGTTCTTAGATATTCAATATTAAATTACAATTGGTAAAATGTTTGAAAGAAATGACTTCCAACTCAACACGAAAACTAAAATGAAATGATCTCAAAATGTTTTGAGTGATGTCAAGGTTGCAGTTGATAATCTTTCAAACTTCTCTTTTATGTTTTTGAGTTATGCTCATCATTGAAATAATCATATTTTGAGTAAACATTAAATTTGCGATAACACACTGATTAGATGCTTATGTAGAGCACAAAGAAAGAAAATTTGTTCGACACGTTGTTACTTTTCCTGCATCTCTCGAGATTTAAAAGCTTATAATCGAAGGAATGACAGAATTTCCCCAGTGCCATAACAATCATCAAGAATATGTCACGAAATTTTTTTTCATTTTGTTTAACATGCTGCTGGCTTCAGTTGTTGTGGAACAACAGTTGCTGAATTATTTTTTTATATAAGGAAGAATAATTATTGGGTTTAAGGTAGCTTTATTGAAAGATTAGTTTTACATTCTGTTATCTTCAGAGCATCTAAGATTTCATGTCTGCAGTTGTTGATATTGTGTAACTTCACTTTGAGTTTTCTCCTTCTTGAATTTATCGTAAAGTGAAAAGATAAAGAGAATTGAGTAAAAGTAAATGATTATTACAGGCAAATGACGAACATGTTGCTTCGAGATAACGATGAATCACTTCCAACTCAATACTAAAACTCAAATGAAATGAAAATTCATAATTTTTTGGCGTTAATGTGAAGGTTTCAAATGATAATTAAGCTCTTAAACTTCTCTTATATGTATTTGAGTTATGCTCATCTTCGAAATGTTATGAGAAAATTTAGCAAATCACGAGTAAGTCAAAATCTGATAATCAATTCTTACAGCACATAGAAATTCTTTATTGATATCCTTGAATAAATACAATCAAATAGACAATGCTCACTTAGAATAAGGAAATGACTACTTTATCCAAATATATATTTAAGGCTTATATCTTCATGAGATCGTGTATGTCGTCAAACGACTAAAAATATGTTTGAAACCCACAAGCAACATTTATTATGTTTTAATTAGCATCCAAAATTTTTATACTCGTACAGTGGACAATGGCAAATTCCTGAATTTTTTCTTTTAAGAAATCCCGCTGTAGAATATTCAAATAAATCTTCAAAATTTCTTCACTTTGCTCTTTAGGATGTGAATTTAATTTGCTTATACTTTTGGAGGTGGTTGGAAATATCCCTCCTGTGCAGATGCTTGATATTGAGGTTGAAGTGTCATTCCACGTTCTTTTTCCATTCGGAATATTTCGTATAACGAAAACAAAACGACGAAAAAATACGCATAAATAAGACCGCTGATGGCAGACGACACCATCTCTTGAGGGTTAAATGTTAACAATCCAAGGAATGACAGAATTGCTCCAATTGCCATAACAATCATCATAGGCTTGACACGAACATGGTTGCGCTGACATTGAAAGGAGAAGGAAAGAAAGTACAGTTAAACATTTGCCAAAATCAATCAATTTCAATCATATTTACTTTTTTCGTTCCTTGAATTAAAAGATAAGAAAAGGAAGCCAACGCAATGCACAAAATCAAGCCAACGATGAGAGCTACAACAAAAACTTTAGGGAAGAAAAATATGTAATTAATTATTGATAGAAAGTAAATTATTGTGAAACTTACCTATCCTAAGAGTACATCCATCAATGCCTAAGTCTTTAAAAGTTTCATCTTGCATGGCAGCTTTTTTGATTTCATCACATCCAGAGACGAAAATTCCAAATAAAGAAATTGCTATGACTATTACTCCGAGGATGTTGCCGATGAGATTTAACCATCCGATCACAAGAGCTTAATTAATAATATTAAGTATAAGAGTTTGACAATCAATTCTAAAATTATTAGGATAAGAACCTCCAGTCTCCAACCCGCAACACAAGCACTTATCCACAGTAATCATCCTGATGAGAATTTCAGATCGTACAAGTAAATCCGATTCAAAATTATCTACAAAAATTGATAAACATTGAAAGATTGTTTTTTTGTTATTTTTTTTCTTCTACATATTCTTCCTCTGAAGTCAAATGCGCAGTACAAAGTTGAATGAAAAGTTCTACACATTCAAGCAACAGACAAATATTTCAACCACACTGCTATCATTTTCCCAAAAAGGTAATGAAATTAACTTACATTTATGCTTTGTTAATCACTTTTTATATGCTGAGTGTGACCTTGAAAAGAAAATTTATTTTCTTCCTGCAAAAAACCGACTGCAATCTTCAAACGCCGCTCAGTAACTGAGCTGTGTGAAGAGAAAATTACTTCGAGTGAGAAAATTGTTTTCATTGATGTTAGGAATTATTTTACGCTCTCTCGTTTGTAAATGTTTTATACAAGCATACAAGTTTATATGCCGGTCTCGCAATATCACGAAAATTCATTTATGATGAGACTGATTGATTTTAGTGAGTATTTTCCTAATGGTAAATATGTAATGATTTGAAGTATGAATGTTGTCAAACATATATTTTTACATATATCCCAATCTAATATGATGGAAAGACTATAATTAAATTTCAAGTAAAATTCTCCTTTCTTCTTTCAATTCTAACATTTCTATCATTATGCAAAGCTCAGGGTTAAGAAAATTCTAATTAAAATGAAGTATAAACAGAACTTCAATTTAAGGAAAAAGAAGAAGTAAAGCTATACCGAGCGTCCATTTAGAGAGTAACAAAAAACGTTTGATGATCATTTTTGTATCCACACGAAAACATTTTGAGCTGCACACAAACTAAACTCGAAAATCAAACAGACACAATGCCAATTTTTTTTTGTTTATAAAATGTTCTTCTTTCTTTATTTCATTCATTGTTTCACATTTTTTATTTTGAATATGAAATTTTTTGAAGAGTTAAGTTGAAAAATTAAGCATTCGCAGTATGGTGACTTCCTACATTAGACCATAAAATATTAAATTTTGTTCAACAACCAAAAGTTCTTTTTTCAAAGATATTTAGAATGTTTAAATGACCTCAGATATATGTTAAAGAAATTTTTTCATGTTTTACTTAAACTTTAAATGGAAATTATCAAAATTTATTTTGAAATTTTCTCAAGGAAGATTTTCTTTGAAATGCTTTAAACTTTTGCTCCAGGTGCCATGCCAGGATATTGTTGAGTCATTCCACGCTCACGTTCCATTCGGAATCTGTCATACAAAGAAAAAAGAACGACGAATCCGTACGAATAAAGGATAACACTGAGTATGGATGAAGCTATCTTCTTTGATTGCAAACTGAATATCCCGAAAATCGAAAGTACTGCAAAAATTCCAAACACGATCATCATCGGCTTGACACGAGAATCATTGCGCTGTTTGTGGAAAGAATTAAATTGATTAGAAGTCATTCTAATTTAACAAAATTTATGAAAACCTCTTTTGTTCCATTAATTAATAAACGAGCCAAGTATACGAATAGGAGTAAAATAAGAAAAGCGATTAAAACTCCCACAAAAATTCCTGAAAAAAGATTTTTAACTTTCAGAGTAAATTAGAATTGATAATCAGATCTCACCAGCTCTTATTGCGCCACAACTGACATCTTGATTGTTCGTAAGAGTTTGGCAATCGGCGAACAGAACACCAGCTGCACCAAACGCTAATAAGACACAACTAATTATGCTACAAATGAAGTAGAACCAGCCGATCGCGAGACCTTAAAAATTTTTCATTCATTATTAAATTTCGAAGACTTAAGTCAAATTTTAATATCAACAAACCGCCAACTTCTAAATCCCAACACAAAAATCTTTCAACAGTAATCATTTTCCGATGATGTTTACTTCAAACTCGATCACACACTGAAAGTACACGAAAAAAAAAAGACGAAACATCGAATATCAAACCAATACATTGTTAATTAAATATTCTTTCAATTCTATGCTTTTGGATTCTCAAAAATAAACGAAAAAGATTATTTTCAAATATGGCGAATTTGAGCGTCATAAAAAACAATTAATTATTCAAATAATCTCCTTGAAAAAGTTTTTTTTTCTGCAAGATAATTTTTAACTTACAATTCTTCCTTAGTATAAGTTTAAAAATATTTCGATGAGAAATTATTTAGGAGGTTAAAACTTTTACGACTTATTCCGGCGATTTGTGCTGAAAAACTGAGTTAGCGAAGAGAATTTCATCAATTTTTGTTTCTGATGAATTTTGTTTTTGTATTGTTGAGTGCTTGCAACGCAATAAGTTTAATTTTTCTCTTTTGCCTTCAAATGTGCGAAGTGTTTGAATTGAGAATATTCTTGAGCATCTCGTCGATAGAGTTATAATGTTAAAGAATTTATTACGCATTACAAAATTATGTTTCAGATATTTCTTAAACTTTCTGCATAAATGTCATATCAGGGTTTGTTTGCTCATTCCACTTTCACGTTTCATTCGAAAACTCTCATAGAAAGAGTAAAGAACTAAGTAAAAGTACAGGGAAATGATGACACTAAAAAGGGAAAATCCCATCGAGTGATACGAACGTCAATTCCAAATATTGTGAAATTGAAATTAATGAAAGAAAAAGTTATGCTCGGAGAAAAATACTTTGAAACTCATAAATGTTCGTTTTTAAATGTTACTTATGGCGAAAGACTGAGTGTATCCATCTTTCTCTTACATATTTTTATAATTGTTAGATTTGATGTTGCCACAAAAAATTTTCGTTTCTATTCATACCTCATGCTAAACATTTTCGAATGAGGAAAACTAAGAAATCTTCCTTGAGTTTTCTCTGTGTACGATCTTCATAGTTTGTGATCTTCATGATCTTTAATTCGATTCTATTCATTAAAAAGTGACTCTCAAATATCAACAAAGTTGAACATTATCGAAATACTGAGAATTCTTACTCATCAGCATTAAGAACAATCTTTACATTTATTCTTATTGAGTCGCTCATCTAATTTTCTTTCCATTTTTATTGCATGTATTACTAAATTATTACAATTATGCATCGAACTTCGATTATCAACTCCCACTCATCTTAAAATATTTTCAGAAAAATTCAATAAAGTCGAATATTCATGCAAATTGTTTCCAGGAAATGAAATCTTCACTTGTATGTGCGGAGTGATTCACTCAAATATTTGGATGAGGTGCTTGATACTCCGTACTAAATCCTCTCTCTTTCTCAATTCTGAATACATCTTGAAGTGAATAAAGAACAATAAAAAGGTACAAATAAAATGATCCACTGACTAGAGACGATGTTATGACAACTATTTCAAAGCTTAATACTCCCACGAAAGAAACAAACGATCCGACTGCCATTAAAATCATTAATGGTTTGACATGATTGTGATTACGCTTTCAATGAAAAAAATTAATGTAATTTACATTGTTGTTGAATGATTCAGATGTGATTATACATACCGCTTTTATTCCTTTGATGCACAAGTAAGAAATGTAAACAAATAAGATGCACAAAATTGTTATAATCGAAGCTAAACCCAGCAAAACTATGAAACAAATAATTTGTATTGTAAAATCTTTAATTTAATAAATAATTTATCGTACCTAATTTGTATGTGATACATTGACTTCTTGTTAATGTTCCAGAATGAGTTTCAATTTGAAGTTCATTGCAGTCAATTAAAAATATTCTGACGAACGCAACAACTGATAGAGTGAAGCTCACAATGTTACATGTCAAGTAAAACCAGCCAATGAATAAACCTGCATAAATGTAGAAAATCATTAAACATACCGTTTTAAATTAAAAATACTTTCAGTGAAAAATAATTACCGCCAGTCTCAAGTCTACAGCAACATAAAAAATTATTCACAGTCAACATATTGATTTCATACAAATTATGTTGATTAATAATTCATGTAAAGTAAACATAAATATGAAGGTTTGTCTCAAAAATTTCACTCTTTTCTCACGGTTTATATTTTTAGACCAAAAGAAATTTTGTTTTTAATGATTTTTTACACTTAAATTGTAAGATTTGAGAAGGAAAAATTATTTAAAATGTCCAAGGTCACTTGATTGTCATTTTTTCAAAAAGATTTGTTGAAAAATGTTATCTACAAAGTATTTCGCAATGGAAACAAAACAACACTGTAAAGCATGCATTTCTGCAGTTACCAGTAGCGACAAGCAGCTGCTCATAAACTCCACAAGAGAGAGAGAGAGAATATTTCTGAGAGTGTGCGATGGAATTTTTTCCGATATTTACCAAGCATTGAAATTATCAGCAATTTGATCGTTTTCTCTTCTACTCAGATTTTTTACAACCTAAAGAGAAATTCAATCTTTCTGAAGTTTATTTTTAAATCTTCTAAATCTCAATACTCATTCAAGGTTCAGTTTTTTGTGGTTTGTAAGTTTTCCACTCATCCATGTTTAAAAAATTAGAAAATTTTATGACAAAATAATCGGAAAGCAAAATATCTAAAAATCTATGAGTACTTAGCTGTTGGAAATCATTCTACAACAATTAGAAAATTAGATAATTTTGTCAATATTTAGTTCCACGATTATTTTTGTTCTTTAAAGCTTTTGAAATTCATGAACTTGAAAAATTGTTACAATGACGATGATGATGCATTGCAGAGCTTATAAAAATCAGCGATGAACTTGAAAAGAATAATTAGAAACCATCAATAAAGAGAGTCGCAAACACAACATTAAATCACTGTTGGTGTCTATCGACTAAATGAGAAAAATACAAATGATTGTGAAGAATGCGAATGAAGCGTCGCATGGGCATTCAAGAGGGATGATGAATTTTGCAGACTTATTCTTAGAATATTTTTAATTTTAGCTCATTGAAGAAATTCTTGCTAACTTATTATTAAAAATCATCTGAAAACGCATCCAAAAATCTCAACATCCAACAACAATGACCAATGTTGATTGCAACTTTATATCTATTCAATTTAGACCGGAAAACGAATATTTCCTATGATGATTCTACCATTTTCATTTTTCTGAAATCTAAACGATTTTTTTTTGCGTTCATAATCATTTATACACGATGTTGATCTGCATGTTGAAGGCATTTCATTTAATTTTTAGTTTCGATTCTGATCATTCGCTACAACATTCTGTGCTGTTGAATAATATTTTGTCCAGTGACATAACAAGTTGAGTTATAGAAAGTGAAAATGATATGGTTGAAAGTTTTCGCAGTGTTAATTGTTGGTTTGATATCTGGAATAACAAATGAAGTTAATGGAAGTGGTAAACATATAAATTTTCTTGCTTTCGTGATATTTTTAAATAAATAATCTCTTCAATTCAAACAATTCAAGATCATATAATTGTTGAAACCGAAAATGTGAAAAATGACGGTCGTGAGAATCGAGAACTTGGAGTACAATATCGACTTGCATGTCCAGGTTTAAGTGAATGCGTATCGCTTCGAGAATGCCCCCAAATTCTGCCCGAAGCGACAAAAAGATGTTACAACAGCGATCGATCTTTATTTTGTGGAGTTAATCAAAATTATGAACCTTATGTGTGTTGTCCAACTTATTCATCTCCAACTTATGCTACCGACGACACCACAAGCAACTTCGATAAATCAAGTGGATCATGTGGAAGGAGTTTAGTCCAGGGATCTTCTTACAAAAAACTCGGTGCATATCCATTTGCTGCTAGAATTGGTTTCAAAAGTAAGTCAAACAAATTGCGGTCACGTCACATCAATTATCTTCATTTATTTTCTACATTCAACGAATATTTGACAAAAACTATGCATTTTCAATTAATATGCTTAAATAGGAAAATTTATAATAACATAATGGACAACAAAAATTATTTCACTTTCGAATATTTATTTGGTGAAATTTAATTGATTTTTAAAGACTTTGAATTGGTTTTTTATGATGAAATAATTTAAATGTGATTTTGTGATGTAATTTTGAAGCTTCACTGCGTTGTATTTAAATAATTTTTTTTGTTATTTTGTTCCAGACATTAACACTGGTCATTTAGCTTATCCTTGTACGGGATCAATCATTTCAAAAAGAGTTATTTTGGTGAATATTTTTCTTCGATTGAACTTCCTTTTTATTAATTTTTAAATTATTTAGACTGCTGGTCATTGTGCACTCGCAAAGGCTGACGGCCATCGTCTGTCATCAGTACGAATCGGTGAATTTGATTCAACAAAAGATCCAGATTGTGCTGAATCTGGTTTTTGTGCACCATCAGCAATTAACCATGCAGTGTCACATGTTGTTGTTCATCCCGATTATGTAAACGGTCAATATCACCATGACATCGCTCTACTTATTCTCCGAACGCCGATTAATTATACTGTCGCTGCTCAACCAATTTGCCTTCAACGAGATCGCACAAATTTAGTGGTCGGAAAGCGTGCGACTATTATTGGATGGGGAAAAATTTCATTGTCAACGGTTAGATCACCTGAAATGCAATACATGGATGTTCCGCTTGCATCGTGGGATCAATGTTTGAGAGTTTACAGTGCTTCAGGTGCTTTAGACTCTCAGAAATCTATCGGTGAGACTTTAATTTTTCATTTCTTGATAGTGAGTTTAATTGAAAATATTTTAGAGGGACAATGGATGTGTGCGGGTGGAGAAGGTCGAGATGTTTGTCAGGTAATATTCATTTAGTGGAAAGTTTTGACTTATTTAAACAAAATTTAATGAATTTTGAAGGGATTTGGTGGTGCGCCACTTTTAATAACTGAAAGTGGAATAACCAGTCAAATTGGAATCATGTCATTTGGATCCGAAAATTGCGGAGGGATAAGAGTTCCAAGTGTTTATACTTCTATCGCCAACTTTTACAATTGGATTCAAGAAAACATTCCAATCGAGTGAATAAAATTAAGTTTTAATTTGTAAAATTTTGTAATAAAATTTATTTTGGATTAAATTTTAATGTTTTCATTATTAATGTGATTTTCAATTCTTTCCAATCAAACTAACGTGATGTTGAATTGATTATAGATTTTGATTTGAATTGTAATCGTTTTCAATTAAAAATGGAGAAAAAATAAAGTATCAAAATAAAACTTTGATGTTGAATGATAACGACTGGTTGAATATTTAATAATAATGAATGAAAATCAGCTTTCTTCTTTCTTGTTAATAACATTGATGTTAATCGCCGGTTAAAAATAATTGTATAAAATCGAAAATTTCGATTATTTTGACGATACATTGTCGTTCTTGTAGTCTGAAGATGATGGGAACGACCATCGAAGCAGCGTTTTGAATAGAATAAAGACAAGTAGATAAATTCAAGACTTAAAGCCAATTTTCATTTATAATTAAAATTTTATCTTATTTTTTTCTTCAATTGCTTCAAACAATCAAAACAGCCAAATGAGAGAATGTTTGACGAAATCAAGAGATCAACTCTCTAGTCGCAACAAACTGCATTGTGCATTATTAAGTAAAATAGAAGACGAGACAATGGCAATTCATTCTTGGGAATGCAGCGGGGTTGAAAGTGACAAAAAAGTTTTTTATTTTATTTGAAAAAAAAATCTTATCAAACGTTACTCCCTTAAGTCTTCCACAGCATTCGAATGATTTCAAATTTAGAAGCTTTGCTGAGTATTCGCCGCTCAGTCTGTGTTCTATACTCAATCGCTTCACATCGTGTTCATTGATATTGTTGTTTTATTCTATACTTTTAATTTAAAAAAATTCTTTAATAATGCAGTTCAATTTTCAACAAATTCTTTTATTTATTTTGACGGCTGTGACTTTGATTTTTGCTCAAGCTCCTTTTGAATGCTCAACACGGGAGATTCGATCCTACCGGCAGTTGGATTCACTTACAAACTGCACGGCAATTCTTGGAAATTTGGCGTTACTTTTTCCAGTCTTTTATGATAACATCGATTATACGCCGGAGGAAATAAACAATCGATCGTTTCCTATAAGGTAACTTACTAATAAATGACTAAAATTATTTAAGACGTCGACTTAAAACTTTTTCAGAGAAGTCACTGGCTTCTTCTTAGTGTATGCAGTTAATCATCTTGACTCCCTTGGTGGCATGTTCCCTAATCTCACAGTTATCCGTGGAACTCGTTTATTCTCAAATTATGCATTTGTCATTCACGAAAGTGACATCAAAGAGGTGATCGACGATTGAGAATTTTTTTTAAAAAAAAAATTCCAATAACGTGTTTCTTTCTGTTTTTAGATTGCATTAAGAAACTTATTAAAGATCAAACGTGGTGCTGCACGAATTGATAAAACCAATCCGAGGTTATGCTTTCCAAACGTAAGAAATGGTAGAAATATCTTCAAAATTGAGCACTTGAATCACAATTCATGTGTTTATTAATTTTCTTTTGTTTGATTCAATTGACTTTTAACCTTGAAATGTCATATTCAACAGATCGATTGGAGTCAAATCATTGAAAGTGGAAAAATGGTTGCATCACAGGGCTCATACGGAAGCATGTGTGAGTTTAATCGATGTCATAGCTGTGAACATCATAATTTATGTTGGAATAATAAAATGTGCCAACGTTTTGAGAAAACTTTTAAATCGCCAAAAATGAAGCCATGTCATCATTTGTGTCTTGGACATTGCACTAATCGGACAGCAAGCGGTTGTTATGTTTGTAAAGATTTATCGGAGGATGGAGTTTGTGTTAATAAATGTTCAGAAAATAAGTAAGTTAATGCTTTCAACATAATTATAATGGATGCCTCATTAATTTATTTAAATTTTAGAGTCTTGAATATCGACACGCGACGATGTCTCGACAAATCAAAATGTGTTGCTTTAAATCGTTATATCTTCAACAATGAATGTCTGGAAAGTTGTCCACCGGGCTTCACAGCAGCACTTAATCAAAATGATACACTTAGCACTACAAATGTCTGCATAAAATGTATCGACAAATGTCCTAAAATTTGTTCACCACCAGAGATTCGTAAGATTACAAATTAATTTGTTTAAAATATTTAACTAGAAAATTTAAATTTTAGGGAGAATTTCGCAATTGGAGGAATTGGGAGTTGGATGTACAATTGTAAATGGCACTTTGGAAATATACATTATTGATGATGTGTTCAACCTAACAGAAGAATTTAATAAATATTTAGGTGACATCGAGGAAATTCACGGTGTCATAAAGATTCACAGGTTCGTCTTGTAATTCTTACTTTCACACAATAATTTAATTTTTAAAAATTGTTTTACTTCAGATCATCAGCAATTACCGAACTGACCTTTCTCAACAATCTTCGTGTTATCTATGGTTATAAAAAGAAACCAGCGATGCTCATATTTGAGAATCCAAATCTTCAGAAGCTCTTTGATTGGGAAAAGCGTGGTGGCATGAAGCTAAGAATTCGTCGTGGTGAAGTTCATATTTACTCAAATCTCATGTTATGTGCAAACGAAACAAGAAAACTTGTGGCAAACATTGAGCGACCAAATGGTGCACCTGAAACAAATAATTTAATTCAAAACAATGGGATAAGGAATATTTGTAAAGCTCCAACTATTTTGACAAGAGCTGTAGTTTTATCACATGAGAGCTGCAAAATTCAATGGAAAAATACGAAACCAACGGAAGTTAAAGGAAATTTTCAAGCTTACATCATTCAGTATGCTGCTACAAAACCAAATGAAAAGTTTGATGGACGTTTGTTCTTCGAGCGTGAAACGTGTTCATCTTTTGGATGGCATAGCATTTATTTAAATCATAATGAATGGGAAGAACTTCCTGATGGGTTCTTGGAATTTGTTGTGACAGATTTAGATCAATCTACACGTTATGCTTACATGGTACAAACTTATGTTTATGGTCCAAATGAAGTTGAGCATCACGCAGCGTCTCAAAGTACTGTTGAAGATGATGGCGCGATTTCAGAAGTTGGCAATTTTGAAACACTTATGCGAGTGCCAACACGTCCAAAGTCGTTAAAAATTGTGGCCAAAACTCCCACATCACTCAGCTTAGGTTGGGACATTCTTGCTAACGAAGCAGATGATATTCGATATCAATATTTAGATGTTGTAATGAAGCCATTCAATCTTGACTTCGTAGTTAAGAAAGATTATTGCATGGTGCGTGAAGTGCCAAAAAACACTTCAGAATCTGTCTTAAACTCATGGGAAGGCGAAACAATGAGAACGAAAAATGAATTTTGCAAAATGTGTTGTGTGATTGAAGAAGAAGATAAAAAAAAACGTCAGAAGAAAGAAAATGACTTTGAGGAAGCGCTCATAAAGTTCAGCGAGACAACATCGAGAGAAAGTCACGAGCCACGTAACGCTGTGCAGAGTGTGCCTGGCTATGTTGGGCGATTCTTTATAGAATCTGATAAAAGAACTTTTATAATTGAAAAGCTGAGAGCTTACACAATTTATCAGATGTTTCTTCACGCATGTTCAAGTGAACGAGTGTGCAGTGAATATGCGCTTGCTGCTGAAATTACAGCTACTGGCGACAACAAAACATATGATCGAATCAAGATAAAATTTGTTAAACCATATTTTGATAGTGAAGACTTCGAAGTTTATTTCAACGAGCCAGTTAAAGTTAATGGAGCTATCATCACTTACATCTCTGAATTTCGTGAAATGGATGGAAATAAAACAAATTATTTATTTTCTGAATGCATCACTCGAGAAAAACATGAAGAAAATAATCATAGGTGAGTTTAAATTAGAAATATATTTCACAAATATAACAAAAATATTTTAATCTTCAGATATGCATTGGGTCACAGTCTGATTAGCGGAACTTACACGTTTCGCATCATGGCTGTGTCTTTAGCTGGAAAAGGACTTTTCACCGAATTCTTTCCATTTGAAGTATATAATCCATACGATTCTTTATCAAAAGGATGGTACATACTTTTATCAGTTGTTATTGTATTTGCTGTTACTATTGGAACTGTTTGGTACTACAAAAGAAAAGGAAGATTCGTGTATGCCGGCCGAAGCGACACTGAAGGTTTATTACATGCTATAGAAATGCATGAAATGCATAATGTCGCTTCAAGTCTTTCTGAATCTGTTGTGTCAACAAACTTAATTTAATTAAAATAAACTTTTTATATTTGTTAAAATTTTAAATGATTTTTATTGAAAAGTTGCTTTGAATTAATTTCACAGAAATAGGAAAAGATTTCAAAGTTTTGTTGATAACTTGTTGATGAGAGTGTGTAAAAGTTCTCTTTCTTGTTCTTAACTCTCTTTTAAGTAACATATTTGGCACTTATCTGCTGACGATTTTATATGCTCGCATAAATTGTTTCATCCAAGACAGAGTTCTACGCGCTAAAACAGTAAACATTTTAGACCTTGAGTTTGTCAAATTATATTTACAAATTACATTAGATCAAATTCAAACGATTGCTTTTTAAACATTCTTTTCTCACATGTGATGATTGAATTCTATATGACAGGAAAGCTCGGTTCATATTTCGATATGCTTTCGTAATTTTTTCTTATACCTAATTGTAGTAACTGAGTCATTTTCAGAGTATAAAGAAAACTCTCTTTCACACAACATATTTAGATAACACCTAAGGTGTTAAGTGTTTGTAGATATTATTTCAGCGGACACAGAGTTCGACGAACAACAACTTCGACCTTGAGTTTGACAAAATATTTCTGGAGAATTTGTTTCTATTCGAAGTAATTTTGAAAGTCAAAGGCGATGCTTCTATGTACTGATAGAGATTATGCTCAAATATTATTCATCTCCCATATGTAAAAAAATAATTCTTGTTCCACCGAAATTCACATATATGTATGTGTTCAGTACAGAATCTTTTTACATTAAATGTTTCCAAATTATCACGATCGTGTTGCGATATTCGATACATCAAAATATATTTTCAACCAATACATTCAGGTTTCATTTACCTTAGTATTAAGAACGTCATTCAATATCTTTATTGATATTTATACACGAGACACGTGCGATTCTAAGCAAACATTTTGGAAATTTTACTACTCTGGGTGTATGAAAAACTTCGAATTCAATCTCTTAAAAACATCAAGAAACTCCCCGATGAACTTTGTGATTTTTTTTCGAGTGCTAACTCCTAAACACTTACTGCAGTCGACCATTCTTCATTAAACCTTTAAAATAATTTTTTATTGAAAAGAAATAAAAGAATTTATCAGATACCATTTATTAAATACATTAAAACGTTAGATACGTTCTGTAAAAGGCGTTTTCTTACAAAACATACAAATATAAGCACTGCATATTAAATATGATCTTTAACTTAAAAGAATTATGAATGTAATTCTTATTGGCGTAAGTTTGCTTTCGGGAATTTAATATTATTGAAAATATCTCTTTGAAAGAATTATTTGAGATTTCTAAATGATTTCTAGGATTCTTATGATGATGCAATAAGGAACAAATTATAGTTTATTATTTGGATAATGTAGGTATATAGATTGAAAATATTTATCAAAGTATCTGTTTAAGTTGACACATTTCTTATTGTGGAATATTTGAAGATTCAGAAGCTATAATTAATAATTTATTGTAAAGATTCCTGTTTAGTTCCCTATTTTGTTCACTTGAGCTTTTGATGGAAATTAAAAACGAGCAAAAGCTCTCAAAAACTTCTAATTGCAATCAAATGCTGTTGGTCAAGATTTCACTAGGAAAATTGAATTTGAGGTTTCAGATTGAATGTAACGTTAAAGGATTAAACTTCTTAAGTTTGCATTAAATGCACATTTGGCTTTGGTTATAATATTTATATTCTTAGACACACAATTATTAGGATTTCACACATTAGTTATTACATAACTATGAAAAATATTTCGATGTTAAATTCAGCACATCAAGACACTTAGACTTTAGCCCCAGGGGCATGATATTGTGAATTGAATCCACGTTCTCTTTCACTTCTAAACATTTCAGCCAATGAGAAAAGAACTACGAAGAAATATCCGTACAAGACTCCACCGAAGATGGAAGACAAGGCTGTTTCCTTTCGGAAATTTAAGAGGCCAAGGAAAGCGCATATTGAAGCAATTGCCATTAGGACCATCATAGGCTTAACACGAGAAGCATCGCGCTGTAAAAAGAAGAATTAAATTTTGTTGCATGTAAATTTCATGATTAATATTACTTTTTTGACTCCAGTGACAAGTAAATAGCTGCAATAAAGACACCCGATGCAGATGGCAAGAGTGATCAAAGTAAATACAGCAACAACTAAAAAGAAATATTCAAAGAAATGATAAAGTTATGCAGATAATTATGAGAATGAGAAGAATAAAATTTTACCTCCTTTAATTGCTCCACAGCTATAGTCGAATGATCCAACATCCTTTTCAATTGCCTCTCTTAACTCTTTGCAGTTTACGAGGAAAATCCCGACAAAACCAAGAGGAGACACAACCGTCCCAATCAAATACAGAATTCCATAGAACCAGCCCAATATAAGACCTTAACGATTTATACAATATGAGAGACAAATTAATGGTCAAATTAATTTAACAATAATTTTTTATCCAACACACCTCCAGTCTCTAGAGCGCAACAACAACATCTATCGACAGTAAACATTTTGCTCTTCTTCCGTATTGTTTGTTTGCTCACTGAATATCAAACTGCGATAAAATATATTTTTAACTTGCGTATTACATTATATACAATAACTAATACATTGAACGATTTCATGGACAGCAAGACGCCGAAAAAATGTAAAAAAGTACTACGCAATATGTAGCTGTTAGCATTCCACAGTGAAATTATTATTTAGATAAAGTTTTGAAAATGTTTCTTATCGAATATCAATTTATTAATTTTTAATACTTAATTGTGATGACAAGCTTGTTAATTAGCTAATTACAAGATAAAAGTAAGAACAGAAAACCTCACCGTCTGAATATTTTCGACTATTTCCAACAAATGCCGCTCAATAACTAAACCCTCTGTAGCGTTTGCGTTCAAATGAATTTCTGTTCATTTTATTCTTATTGAAATTTCATCCACACATGTGAAGGAAGATGGGAAAAATTGATTCTCTTCTCTGTTTTTGCTTAGGTGAATTCAAGGACGATCATCAAATTTCGAAGCGTTAATCTCGTCAAATTTTTACTACCGATTTTATTTCTTTACAAAAATTCACATCAGCATAGAAAAACCGCGAAAAACAGAGACTGAAAAAAGTTGAAACAACAACAAAAATCAGCAACAAGTAATTTTTTACATTATTTTCTATTGAATAGTGAATAAGCAAACGTAAATGACGATATTTGAACCTAAAACTTGGTTGATAAATGAGTCTTTGCGACCACAGTGTTTCGAATAATATTTGTCAATTTATCGTGCTTTTCTCATTAAGAAAATCTTTCATAAGAAGCTTTATGGATTGTAGGCGTTCTTAACGCGGTTAGCAAGCCAAAAGTTCTTTGGAGAAAGACATTAAAAATCATTCTTAAAAGTTTCAATCTCTTTTCCTTTTTTTTCGTTCTCTCGTTAACAGTGTGAGAAAAAATTCTTTTTCCATTCTCTTCCATGCACATATCAAATAAGAAACTTGAAACTTTCATGGTGTGAGCTTTTGGTTTCAAGATTGATCATTGATTTTGTTTCATTAACATGAAGTCTACCAAAATATCCTAGAAGCATTTTGATGTTTCTTCTAAATTATCTTTGAACAATACGAGTGAAGATGTCACTGAAATATGAATATGAGAAATGTAAGGATAGAAAATTTCATGGAATAAAATAAATAATTTTATGAGTTTTATTTCCAATATAATTAACAGTAGAAGTGTTTTGACAATATGATTTAAAGTTAAATTTCTATCTTTAGTTTTATATGTATTTGAATGTAACATTTCAATCCAAACGAATAACAAATAGATTAAACTTATACCAATAGATGTTCAGCACAAACATTTAATGTTTTGTTTATTTCTCGATTAATTTTTAATTTACTCTCAAATTATTTAACTTTAGTTTTAACTGAATTGAATTTTCTTAACATCGAATCATAAATTTTTTGGAACAATTAGGCAGTGATTACTCCTTAATTGGATTAGATTCACACAAGCTACTAGAACACTGAATAACTTTTAAAGTTTTGAGGTTTTTAAACTTGATCTCCTGGAATGTAACCATAACTTTGACCAGCATTTTGAGGCTGATATTGAGGTGGGTTCTGAGGTGGGTTCTGAAAAGGAACTTGAGTTGCACCAGGAGTATTATACTGAACAGCATATCCTTGTTCTCTTTCAAATCTGAACCTTTCATAAATTGAATAAATAACAATGAAAAAATAGATACTAAAAAGAGTCCCAAATAGGCCTTGTATTAATGTATGGAGCCCCACAATGGAACTTAATAGATTGAGAAAACTTATAACTGCGCAAATAGCTGAATAGATCATATATGGTTTGACTTTAGAATGGTCACGCTGCAAAATAAAAATAGCAAAGTACTAAAATATTTGATATGTTCATGAAAATGAAAGTTTACCATTTTTATGCCAGTAATACATAAATAACTAATGTAAGCTAATCCTACACATAGTGCCAACCCCAGCAGAATGACTACGACGCTAACTGAAATTAAATTTGTATTTAATACAATTATGAAGTAAATTATATAACAAACTCATCTTACTTCCAACTGACACATCGCAAAAATTTACTAAATCTTTTTTTTCACTCTGTTCTTGTAATTTATAGATTTCATCAACGTTTATGTTTTCCATGTTCACTTGCATTTTACATTCAAGCAAGAACATGATCCAAAATAATAAAATCACACATACAATTATTCCCAAACATGAAGAAATTGCACTTAACCAGGCAATTATCAGGCCTAATTGATTCATTTTGCAAACATAAGAAAAAATTAATTAAAATTTTCTTTCATTATTTTGTAGTATGCAAACCTCCAGTTTCCAATTCACAGCAAAAGCAGCATTTATCGACGGTTATCATTTTTGATTTTTCTTTACTTTATTTGAAATCAGAGACAACTGAAAAGGAAAAAAAATATTTATGAGACGTGCCACAGAAAAAAATGGAACAAAAAAAATTCTCCTTTTGTCTCCAAAAAGTCTATAATCAATTGATTTGCTTTATATTAATTGATTTGCTTCTTTATTGTTATTTCGTGAAGATCAGATAACAAAAAGTATCTTTTAATCAAATTTAAATCAATTAACGTAGAGAAATTAATTTATTTACATTAAGCACGTCTTGAAGGGCAAGGATCCAACTTTAACTGTCAACTACAACTCAGAAACTAAACCAGAAGATTTTCCTATTTACTTCTTGTTAGGTTTTGGCTTTTCTTTTGCTTTTACGCATACTTCCTTACGGAAAAACTTCATGAGAAGAGAGAGAGGATGCTTGAGTCATTTCTACTCTCTTTTCTTAATACAGACTTGAAAAGAATGTTTTAATCAAAATCTCACTCAAAGATCAAAATTTCATTGGTAAATTTAACTCTTCCAAAACTTAGCCATATTTTGATACTTTAATTTCTTTTCATAATTCAACATATAAAATTAGGGTTTGAATTTAATTTTATCTAAGTAAAACACATAATTAAATAAAAGTAAGCAACCAGACTCGGTTTTTTATCTATCTCGTGAACCACAATGTTGCAAATTTAATGGCGTATCATAAGTCTAGCCATTGACATACTCATAAGTTATAATGTTGAAGAGAAGAATCTTACACATTCAAACCACTTTATTCAAGATATTTACTTATAAATATTTTTTTTATTAGATGAACGAAAAATCATATCACACGAAAGATAAAAATTCTTCAAATAATTTCATTTTTCAATATCTTTTTCAAAGCGAGCCTCTTCATTTCTAGTTTTGATTTTGAATGTTTTATAAAGTGAATAGATGCACATCCAAAAATATATTTCCACAATAGTAAGCAATATGACAATTAGATTTACATTAATTAATGATTCTAGAATTAGTAAGAAAATGAAAAATCCTCGAATAATCAGATAAGGCTGAAAAATAAAAATAAATAAAATTGATTCTTGACGCATCACTGCAATTAACAAAATCATTCCTACACACCTTTAGATTTTGATATTTCTCCTGTCGATAAAAAGAAAACAAGTTTAGGAAAGTTTGTTATGTATTGAGATAAGATAAAAATATTCTCACGTGTACAATTCCTCGTAGCAAAAGAAGAGATGAATAAAGAATGAATAAAACACAGCCAAATAAAATTGCAATCACGATTAAAATAACTAAAATAATTCTTAAATTTAATTTCTGAGATGATTCATAGATGAACACTCACTTGGTGTTGGAAGTTGCTTCTCACCATAGGCACCAAAACTTTGATTAATGTATTTGATAACATCTTTTGATGCGTACATTGGCATAAATATAAACAAAACTACAAGAATCAAGCTTGTAATAATCCCACTCCATCCAACAAAATTTCCACCGGTCTTGACATTGAAACAAAAACAAAACTTCCGCATTTTCACGAATGTTTCTGATGAGAAGACGAAGCAAAACTGAAATATGATTCTTTTAATTCAAGTTAATCAATCCAAATCTTATCAGCAGATTTAAATTACAACAACAACAATTACAGCTTTAAACAAACTTTTTATTTGATTTCAATTAAAAAAATGTCAACATAAAATATTTATATCGTGTTCGTAGGAAAATTATCATAAAATTTAATTTGATTCTCTTGCAAATACAAAAAGAGATTCAATAATTTGTAGAAAAAGATTATAAGCATAAAAATAATTTTCCTTGTTGAAAATTTGTTGAGAAAACAAAAATGTTAATATTCAGGCACTTTAAAAAGAATTTAGTAGAGAACACTCTTGAAATGTTGTGGTAGAAACAAGGTTTGATTAAAGCCTCAAAATTATGCTTTAAATTTTATTTAGACTGGAATAAAAATTCTTCAGCAAAAAGACCTGAAAAGCTCTCCACAAACATTATTTTTACTTTTTATGTGGTTATTGAAAGAGATTCACCGATTTATGCAACTGCACTGCCTCCACTACGAACGTAGAGCGAATAAACGCAGAACCAGAGATAAGCGTAGATAATGGCAGCAACTAAAGATGCAGCGTTTTGGAATACTCCAAGAATGAAGAGGACAACGAAGATTCCATGCATGACGAGATAACCGATCATTTGAGAAGAATTACCCTGAAAATATGATGTAATTAATACCATGAGTCATTTTATTGCATCAATTCCATTTGATGATGTCACTTACACTTTGTGCGCCCAACAACAGTTGATAAGAAAAGTAGAAATATAAAAGCAAGAGAATGATCGAAATTATTCCTCCAGTAACGGCACCGCCAGTGGAAATGTTTCCTGGAAAGTGCGTACTGTGACCTTTTCCGAAAAGCAATCCACTAATGACACCAACAATTCCAAGGGCTGAAATGATCATGCCCCACCATGCCATGATAATTCCACCAAGTTGGAGTTCTAAGCAGAACAAAAATCTCTCTAACGCGAATGCCATTTTGATGATGATGAGTTATCTGAAGCGAAAAGTTGAAATGTAATTTTTTTTCAATGATTAATGATCGTTCGTATGACATTTACAATGAACTGTGAAATATCGTCAACAGTTTCAAAAAGGTAAATTAGTTACGCAGTTGTAAATAAGTGCAACGTGCACGTTTATGGAAAATTTAAAAAAAAGTTTTTTTAATCGGAAACTAAGTCGAGGCTTGGGCGTTGTTTCAGCATATTCATATACATCACAGTCTTTTTTTAGATGCGGTGATCACAGAAGTTTTTCTGTTTTTTTTCACAACGCTTGGCCGCACTTTACCACACAAACATAAGTCAGTAGAAGTTAAAGAAAACAACAATGAAGAAGAAGAATAATGATGACTTTAATGATTGACCGAACACATGTTGATCATTTGCATTCCTTAAACTGATCACGTTTTATTCCAAATATTTAAAGTACACTTTGTCATTGGAAGGTGTTAAATGCGTGTCTTCAGTATGTCACTTACCTATCAAACTAATGATTTACTAAAATAAACTACTGAGATTGAGAAGTAAATAAAGTATTGAGGAAAACTTGTTTCAACCGACTTGAAAGCCTGAGCGCTCGAACTGAAATGAGCGCGTTTTTATTTTTTTCGAATTCTTTTTATTTTCCGTGGGACAGAAAATGTTGTAAAAGAGTTTTATAGTAAAAAAAATAAAAATAGCATTAGAAGGAGAAGAGTGTTGATAGAGATGATCAAATTTACTGTGAATTCATGGAGTTTTATTTGCATCGGGTAACATTTTGACGGGAACGGAACATTGTAAGTAAATACACACAGCAACAGCCAATCTAATAAATGACAACCTCTACCTAGTGTAGGTTTCGTTTTAGATTTCAACAATCGTCCTCACGCTTCTCATTTCGTGATAAATTTGTAGACAAAAGCTTATCAAGATGAATTGACGGGAACTTTTAATAAAAAGATTTTCTTCTTGTTCCTTCATTTCTCTAGACAAATATTTATTCAACTTTATTTAATCATATTTTTAAATGCAAGTAGTAACATTTACATGAATGAGAGGTAAAATAGTGTAGACATCTATTTGATTTAATCATCAGTGTCTTTGTTTAAATTCTAATTTCTCGCTTCTTACTCATTTGCTGCCTTTTCTTCTTCTTCACATTTTTTAATTATAAATTCATGAATTAAAATTCGTTTTAAAGAGCGATAACATTTAATTGTGTTGAACTTTACAATCACATGAGTGTCTATAGTAAAAATAATTTGAATATGATGTAAGAAAGCGAGAATTCAATAGACATGACATCATGAAATTGTGACAGCAGCAGTGGCAATGGAAAGATTATTTAGAATAGCAGTGGAGTTTGTTTTTGTTTTGCATTTTGTATTTTCTGTGAAAATAAAGGATAGAAATTGAGTACATGAGTAAATCACAAATACTTATTAATAGTACATAATCTTAAATGAATATAACTTGATAAAGTCTACCTAAGGATGGTGGTTCGGACTGTGGAATTATTTTTCATAATAATTTTTTAAGTTGCAATTTTTAATGAAAACTTTTGCGTAATTTCTTTTTTTTGCGTGATTAGAATTCGCATTCTGTTCCCATTACTCATGTACAAAATTCTTTCCAATATTCTTAATAAATTTAACAATTAATTAAATTCTGTGTTGTTTTGTTCTATAATCTGCTCGTCGAAATATCTGTAGAGAGCGTAAATGCAGATGTAAAAGTAAAAAAATATCATCATGAAAGTTAAACATGTGAAAACTTCACTTCTTCCATATTGAAAGCAAGCGAAACCCAACATTGTAAGGCATAAAATGGCATCAACCACCAAGAATGGCACAAGAAGCTTTCGATTGTGCTGTGGGAAAGAAATTAAAATTTAATAAATTTAGCTCATTAATTGGTAGGATTTTTTAAATTAATTTTTAATATTTTTAATGGACTTACGTCGTCAACTCCTTTAACCAATGCAATCGAAGTAACGAAGTAAACAGCCGATAATACTAACACGACTACAACTATGGTTTCCACAGCTGAAAAAGCAAAGAAAACAATATTTTATGTTAACTTGGCATGAGATTTGGCATGGCATATGAGATGATCATAACTTCAATTTAATTCATTCATTCAATTAATTTCAAAAGCTGTTCGACTTACTCGCATTATGTTCTTTAATGTTTTCAAATGTGTCGGGACTTCCATCAGCAATTTCTTTAACGATTTCATCGGAGTCAGAGACTAAATAATATCCCATTAGGAAAATGGTAAGCAATGAAGTAATTATGCATATCACGCCGATGACTTTTCCACCCTTCTTCAAGTCCATACAACAACAAACATTGTCAGGTAATCCGAACTTTGCCATCTGCAATAGTTACATAACAAGAACGAAAGGTTTATTTGAATTCTCCCACACATTTGTTTACAGCTTCTTTTCATCAAGACATTCTACATTTTTCACGTGCGATCATCATCGCATCGTTTGTTTTGGTTTTCAGTCGAGAGATTTGAGATCTGTTTTCAATTTAGAAAAAAGTTCTCTCTCTTCAACAGCACAGCTCATTCGCAAACATTTACAATACATTTAAAAGAATTCAATTCTTTTTCATATAGATAGATTGTGTGAATTTGTAGGTAGTTTAATATTTAGATGTATAAGCGAAAAACTTGGAACTTTTGGTCGCTATGAAACCGTAAAAACACGTCACGGTAAAACTTATACGCAATACATATTAATAATTCGCATAAATCATTAAACATGTATTTTGTTATCTCATGACAAAATTACAATTGACAATCTTATCAATCTAATTCTCACTTTAATACAATTTTTGCACTGACAAGAACCGGTTTTCCTGGTTGTTTTTGATTAAAAATATTTTACTCGACTACTTCGAACTCACCAAAACCTCAAAACTGAGAGGAATTAGTCAGAACACAAAACGGGGAGAGCAAGATCATGCGTACGGAAGATTTTTTTTCTCTATAGTGACATTTTTATTAGTTGGAAAATATGCGAACATATCTTGTTCTTTGATAAGGGGAAATGAAGGGAAAGTTTGGGTGTTTAAGGGTGTTCCTCATGAATATTAATTTCGTAAAGGATTGTGACATTTTTAAAGAAATTCCATAAGAATGAAATAATTCGTGCAACAAGTGGCGTATTTACGTTAATAAAAATAATCTGCAAATAGCAAGAGATTCAAAAGTTTCTTGCTCCCTTCCCACAATTGCAAGAATGGGAAACTTCGTAATGAAAAAAAGTTTTCCTTTTCTGGCGCCAAAAGTCTCGTCAATCGTCAACCCCACTCCAATCTGTCGTAGAAAAAAAACAACAAAAATTCTTTTGGGCTAAGTTAAGTGACTGGAGAATTTTTCTTTATTTTCTCTTTCTCATAATATTATCAAATACATAATAAATAAAATAGGAAAATAATGAGAATAAAAGAAAAGCCGGAACACTGTCGTCACAAGGAAAAATCAATTTCGATTTTATTCCAACTTTCTTTTGAAGGTTACAGTTTACACATAAAGGAAAAAAAAATGTTGACAAGAGAAATGCGAATGTGTCTAATCAATAGTTAAGTCGATTCAATTCTTCTTCTTTGAATTCACAGTACAGCGAGTAGACAACGACCAAAAAATATGAAGTCAAGGCTATTGAAAAATTCAAAGTGTTAATTGATGGAATTATTACTAATTAAATTATTTAAATGCTTTTCTCACCAATCAAGAAATTCAATAATAGGAACCAACCGACATCAAGGTCGTCGATGAATTCTGGCAAGACTTCCAGCAAGATGACGAGTAGTACAGCCTCAAAGAGTGCAAATATGTAAGGCAAGACGCATCTTGATTGACGTTTGAAAGTTCCATAAATTAACAACAAGGAAGCAATCGCCAAAAGCCATCCAAAGAATGTGAGACAAATGTTGACACCAAAAATTGCTTCAGTCGCAAAGTTGGGAGAAATTTAAAAATAAACATTTTCACTTGCGATCGTCTGTTTTCTTTTCCTACTTCTTTTTCTTTCATAGTATTTAGACGACAAATTTTTAGTCTTTAACTTACTGTCATTAATTTCGTCCCTTCTCTCACTCCCCGGAATCGGCTCATCGTCATCATTTTCATCGTCATCGGTTGTAGTTTCAAAATCCGATGATGGAGTTGTCGAAGCGAGAATATTTGATATCAAACTCGATTTACTTTCATCGTCTAAAATTGAAAATTAAATATTTTTATCTTGAATGAATTAAATAATTTTTTTAAATGTGACATTCCTTGCAAATCAATGTCGGGTGGAAAGACAACGATTGTCAGCACTGAGAAGATGATACCGGCAAGTCCAGCAACATATCCACCAACCGAAAGATTAAACAAAGCAGCAAACTTTTTAACTGTTAACATCTTTTTTATTTCTGTTTAGTATGGCAGTTACTCAACTAGAAGTACTAAACTCTAAGATAACGAATGACCGAGTAAAAAGTAAATGAAAATTTTCTCAATTCGTTTTCTTCAGAGATGCGAAAATCTGCTTTCAGGAGCATTCTAAAAATAAAAAAACGTTCGGCAGTTGGAATGAACTCTTGTCTTTGTTTCAGACTGCCGACTATTTAAAATTTTGTATTTGAAATTTTTTAATCATCGTGAAAGTTAAAAATTGTTTTGAAAATAATGCAATAATTAATTAAATGACTTTCAAAAGTCTTTAAATTTTCATAATGACTTCATTACAATAGTTATTATAGATTGTCAATAATCTGGAAAGACAAGAGTTTTATTTTGTTTCTTGTTTTCATGCATAAAATCGGAGATGAAAAATTGCTTAATTCAAGTCAAGTTTCATTCTCAAAAATGAAAGAAAAATATTTTTATTTTCATCTCATATTTTTGTGGTTTTTTATTTCGTTGCTAACAAAAAAAATTTATGTAATAATAAGAGATGATGATGTCTAGTTGCTTTTTCGTGGAGCGAGCTCGTCGAAACAGGAGCGGAGTAAAATATAACTTTTCTTTTGAGGATTATAATACTCGTGACCCTGAAGAATAAAGGAAAAAGAAAAAAAAAGTTCAACCACTTGTGGATTGATTTTGAATAAAAAAAGAATTTCACCTTAGACCAATCATATCCTACAGCGTAAGCAAAAATGTGACCACCTGCACTGAAAGCACATTTTGTAATTGATTGATCCAACAACTCTGAACTCTTTAACTTAGTTCGAGCATCTTTATCCCAGAAGCTAAATGTCCCATCAGATCCAACAGTTACAAGAGTTCCATGAACAGGATGGAAAGCGATGTCATTAACAGCATAAATATCTTGAAAATTGGCTGCTCCATTAACACGATGGCACTTGAATGTGAAATTGTCTTTTGGATTAACAGGATTAAGATATTGAATGGCGACACGTCCTTCAATTGAACCTAGAGCATAACCAGCTGGAGTTTTCTTCTTCATATCATTGAATATTGCTACACAACGATGTTGATACTTTAATGGACTCTCATGACGCTTAAATTCTTGTGGTTGACCTTCGAGAGAGTAAATAATCACATGGCGATTTGCAGTTCCAACAACAGCCATCGGATATTCAACGTCAGCCGTGTAACATCTTTCAGGAAGTTGAAATTGTAGAATTGGATTTGATTGTCTTAGATCCCAGAATTTTAATGTTTTATCCCAGCTTCCTGAAAACGCGAAAAAAAACTGAGTTTAAGCCATAAATTATGAAATTTCATTTTACCAGTCATTAAACATGTATAGTTAGGTGCCTTAACCCAATGACAAGTTTTCACAGTTTGATCATGAGCAGCTACTTGAACTACTTGATCAGCTGCTAAGTCCCACACTTTAGCTGTCTTATCAGCTCCTGCTATAAACGCTTTTGTGCCATCATCATGCCATCCAACATCAAGTACTGGTCCAGTCATTGTTTTCATTGCTTTTGGAATTGTTTTCCCAGTATCCTCAACTTCCCAACATCTCACTGAACAATCCCAACTACCAGCAAGCAAAAAATTCTTTGGTAGAGATGTTGCTGGTGAGAATTTCAAAGCCGAAATTGAATCATCTGGCGGTGAAGCAACTTCAATATCTTTCATTGGATTTGGCTGAGACATGACGTTTTGCTGTGAAAACATCTTGAGATCCTTTTAATTGTATATTTTTTCTTCTTTTATTTTTTATTCTCTATGATTACAAATGTTTAAAACAGTTGTTTTTACTAAATTTTCTTTAAAAAATCTGAATGTAAACAAAAAGCTGGCCACAAGTAACTTGACGATTTAAACTTCAGCACTTGAAGAAGAATCGAAATCAGAAATCAACTTGAATTTTAAATAACCGTTAAAAAATATAAACATGAAAATTCTCATCAACATTGTAAACTAAACCGAAGCATTTGTCAAGGACGGTTTGTTTTAATTATGTAGGCACATTGTGGCATATTGTTTACGAATCAAACATAATAACGATTCTTTGTTTAAAAAACTTGTATATTTTATTAATCAGATGAACTTCCGCCAATTTGCGTGTTCACTCATAAAATTAAGAAACATCAGCAAAAATGAAACAATATTTAAATGTATGAAAATTAAAATGTTAAAACAAGATTTTGGTTTCAAGTGGAATAATAAGATTTTTCACCACCAGTTCTAAGCCAATGCCGAATATGGTGGTAAGCCATCGTGTGGATCTTTTTCAGCTGCTTGATTATTTTGCTGCATTTCATTCATTTGCAGTTGACGTTGCTTCTCTTCTGATTTCAGGATTTGATAAAGTGAATAAACGCACAGGTAAAGGTAAACTTCAATTCCAACTAAAATGCTGATTCCTAAAATAGTTATAAAGCCTTCAGAGAAACTCTCACGATACAACAACATTTCAAAGCTCTTCGAAACAGCAGCCAGTGACGAAAAAACAAGACATGCAGCTTCACATAATAACCACGGTAAAACGAACTTAGAGTTGCGCTAAAAATAAAAATAGAAAGAGTTAAATTAATCGAGTTGAGCTTCACCGTCAAGGTCAGTCGAGCGATTGTTCATGCGTCGTGACTTACTCTAATTGCACCGGTTATCAGCAGGAGAGATGAAATCAATGTCACACAATTGACGATTAGGTTGAGTGTAAGTACTACGTACATGCCTAAGTGAACGTGCATAAATGGAGAAAGTCATTAAAGAAAAAAAAAAAGATTTCATTTCACTATGTTTAAAGTTTCACAATATCTACCTCGTTTAATGGTCATTTCATCTTCTATTGACATTTCTCCATTATTCCTTCTGAATATCGATAAATGCGTATCATTAATACTTTGAGCTGTAAAGGATTCTGTTTCATTTTTGATATGATTCATGATGGTGTCAACATTTGCAAGGCCAAATATTGAAAGCACAATGACTAATAAAGAATCTGCAACTCCCAACCATCCTAGAATCATTCCACCAGTTGTTAAGCGAAAGAAGCAACAGCATTTGTCAAACAAAACCATTTTGATCTCTGTTTACTTCTGTTTATTAAATAAAGGCCTTTTATGTCACACTCTTCAAATATTTTTTCAAACTGAAATGAGAACGAGATGAAGATAATTAATAAAGATTTTGTTTCTTCTATGCACACAAAGAGTTTAAAGCAAGTTTCAGTTTCTCGCAGTGACTTGTTATTAGCTTATGAATTTTGAAATATTTTTGTGTTGAGGCAATTTGAAACACTTGTTACTTTCAATGTTGTTTTGAGTTCACCCTACAAGTGATAATCAGATTAATTAATGAGAGGAAAAAATGATGAAAGAAATTTCCAAAGACGATACAAAAACATTAGACGGAAGTTATTAGCTTCACTTTTCCCATACACATTGAGAGACTAATTACATTTTGCCGGTTTGTTACTACAAACATTTTCACATTTCTTTCTCGATTGTCTATAATCGTGTAAGTCTCTCTTTCTCTCGTGTTTTGATTAAATTTTAAGTTGCTTTTGCTTACGATATTAATCGCAATGTCATGAAATTATTTTGTACAACAAATTTTCAAATTGATTTCAATCACGTGTTGTATGTGCGGTGAAATTTTTTTCTTCTCATCTTAAAATTAAATTTCGGATGTTTAGCGTGAGAGAGAAACTCTAATGAATAATATTCATTATTAGTTTGAGTAACTACCAAAATACATAATCAAAAATCAAATACTTCTTGTTATCCATTACTTCAAAAATATGTAATTATCATTTTGTTACAATGAAAAATAATTTTTGTTAAACTGAAATTACGTCAAGTTCGACGACGCATAAAAACTGACAAAATATCTAACAGCAAAAACAACAACTATCTAAATGGAAAAATATTTTTCGTGTGACAATTTCCTTTTGTTTTAGTTATAAAACTAAGCGATTGCTTCAAATTGATGGAAAGCGTAACAAAGCGTGGTGATACATGAAACGAGACAATTTGACATCGACAGAATGCTTGTGAAAGATAAGAAAAATTGTTTTCGTAAGAAGTTATAACAGTTTGAGTTAAATGTCCAGTTAGCTTTTTCTGTTATTTTGCTGTTTCTTTCCACATTGATCTTACGAGATTCTTGACATAAAACCAGATATTTTCTTGCAAGTATTATTGAACCCACACATCTTCTTCTTACTTATCAATTATTGCAGACGATTTTTCTTCTTAAATGCCAAACAATACATTTTTACATAACGAAGAAATCTCATATTGAATGAATAAACAAAACGTGATCTTTGTATAATGTGCTAAGTGAGTCATCGCTATTTGCTATTGTTGCAAGCAAAAAGGTCGTCCGAAAAAAATTACATGCAAAATTAATTTTTTTTCTATTAGAATCATGAAAATATTACATCAAAGCACTTTTTTTACTTGCTTTAAATATAGCCTCCATTTAGAACTTTCATGACAGCTGTGAATGTCAAAATAGTTTGTCACGCCACTTAACATGATGCGCAATGCAGCCTTGAATAAAGCATTGCCCTGATAATTATCTTAAGTCGTCTTGTTTTGTTTTATTTATTTTTGAATAGTGTGCTTAACTTTTGGTTTATTTAATTTGTCAAGACCGCAAAGAATGTGGAACATCGAACGATTAAGCGACCGAATCTGATGGCAACGGTTACATGAAGGTCGCATGAATAAAATAATTGAAAATGCCTGATTGTACAAATATTATTGAAGATTTTTCTACACAACACATTGAAGAGTAATTTCAATCGATTGGAAAACTTTTTAAACGTTTTGATAATTTTCTTATTTTCTTATTCATTTATACAAACGAACGAAAGCAAAATTGCATACATTTTCAGTCCAATGTATAATTAAAACGTTTTCCTTTATGAAACATGCAAAGAAAACGTTCTTGAAAGTCTTTTCTAATTATACAGATAAAGTCTGAGATATTTCCCATCGCACAATCGGAATTTTCTATCTCAACAAAAATTTCGTAAATCGTGAATTTAAAAACCGAAACATTCATTGAAGGGAAATATTACGTAAGATCTTCAAGTCTATGATTGAAAACAAGCGTGCTGAAGAGAAGATCATAGAAAACTGAGAAAATTCATTCAACTCGATGAATAAAATTTTTATAAAAATAATTCCAGACGTCAAAAATTCATCGCAATTGTGTTTTGAGTCGTTCGCTACTCACTACACTTTAAATTGAAGCTCACACAGTAATCAAGCATATTTAATGAAGTATAATTTTTCATCGATTGATCATGTGGTGAACCTAAAAAGTCTACTTTGATTTCTCTACTATTCATGTACGTGCGAACTTTCACTGTAGCGTTTTTGGAATAAGTTTTCATGAAATTTTCGTTTTCCTTTGAATGAATCATTAATATTTCGTTTAAGTTAAAGTTTACACACTTTCTTGTTATAAACACTTGTGTGAATATACATTTGTCTATACAATGGACCGATCACGCAGTCTCTTCGCGAAGAGAGTTTAATTTTTTTGTGCGCAAAATATCTACGAATTTTCGGTTGTCTATTTAAAGACTTTAAATGAAATTAAGAAATCTTGACAACTTCAATCGTCAATTTCTTTTGTGATGATCGAAAACTGTCGAATGAACAACAAAAGTTCAGAAAGTGTTATCTCAGCTGATTCGAAATCGATCTTGCAACCCACGACGTGACGATCAGCGTTTTCTTTTTTTTATGCACATCATTTTTAAACTTTATTAAATTTGAAAGAAATAAAAATGAAACATTGACTCCGGCCTGGATTCCTGAATAGTGCAAGAGAAATTTGGTAATGCGTAGTTATTATTTTCTTCTTCAAAGACCTCTTTAAAACACTAACAGCAGCAAACAATGCGATTTTTTTTCTTTCTTTTGCTGCTTTGCAATACTCAGGTTTCTTGATTGTAACTTAATGCACAAATATGGTTTAAAATTACACATTGCATGATTAAACAAATATTTGAAAACTCTTTTTTTTAACTTTCTTACATTTTAATAACTTGGCTGAGTGAGAATATTGACTTAGTTGTAAAAGCCGCGTAACAGTAAGTTTTAAGTATGTTGACCGACTGAGATACAAAAAGCAACTGAACAATACTACACAGGGAAACAACAAGAGAGAAATATGAAGAGAGATTATAATAAAATTTAAATTTTTAACAGTTTTCACAAATTCAAATAAATCAAAAGTTACATTACCCTTGGCGCGAAAACAGTCGAAACCCCTCTCAATCCATAATAATAAACGTAAAGAAGGTTTTGTACCTTTAAAATATTTAATGTGAGTGTAAAAAATTTAAATTCATCCTTAATTGTGAGTTAAATGTACTTCTAATTGTCAAATGAAGTAAATTGTATCAATAACGGTTGGAAATTATTATTAAAACTATCAAAATTGTTAAAACAAATCAAGAATCTTTCAAAGCAAAAATTTCAAAATGAGTATCTTAGATCTACGTCCCTCGCCTGCCGACCTTTCAGATATTCCATTTATTTTGGAACAATTGAATATTATGGATTCGCACAATAACAACAGTAACGATGGTGTTATCGCAAATGATTCTTTTGAAGATGAAGAAGAGGAATATGATGGAAGAAATTCTTTAAGACGATCGGTTGATGAACGAGCACTTGTACCACGTATCAGTTCATTGGAAAATAGTTTAGTTGGTCATATTCACAATTCCATCCCATCACTTGATGAAATGGTAATTCGCCAAAGAGGACGGAAGAAGCAACCAGCTAAAATTAGCTGGTCACCGGTAAAATCTCCTTTCAAAACCCCAACAAAGAAAAGTAGCAGTCTTCACATGTCTTTATTGTCGCCATCACCTGCTAAAAATTTATTTAACAACTCAACATCAATGACTTTAAGAAGCTCACCACGAAAGAGAATTTTCGTCGATGCACCATCGAAACCAACGACACAGAATCCAACAACATCTACGCCAACTATGACTCCACCAAAACGCTTTAAATTCTTTAACGATAATACAACAAACAGAGCAAATGATAATGTTCCAATACGAACATTGCTTAAAGGACTCGATCAAGATCAGTTGATAAACATTATTTGTGATATAAGTTCACAAAATTCAGCAGTTGAAGAAAGTGTGCGGAAGAATCTCCCATTACCCGACATTCGTTCGTATGAAGAGAAGATTTGCGAGCTTCGTAAAAGTATCACAAGAAGTTCACCACGTTCAAGATTATTAAGTAAAACAGATGGGGCTGCCTTTTCAAGAGCTTCACCTCATTTGATTGCATTTAAAAAGTAACAAAAATGTTTTGAAATTTTTAATTTCCTTGATAATTTCTTCTCTTTTTTTAGAGCAATTTATAATCATTGCAAGATTCTTAACGATTCACAGCATTATGAGGCATTGATTGATTATATTCTTATGGTGTGGCCTTATGTTCGTGCTCTTCCTCTTTGGGATGATGTCAGTCATAATATTCTGCGGAAAGATTGTTTCAAAGTTCTCACTTTAAATGCTCGATCAGCAATCAGAAATGGAGGAATGAAATTAAGTTTAGAAAAGGTTAAAAGCTTCCGATGTAAATTGAGTTCAATGGCAGCTGATCATCCTGACATTCTAAAGTGTCATGACGCCTTAGTCTCGCTTGGGAGAAAATTAGACGCATGAGTAGATTTTTTAGTTGAAATAATGAAAAATTCATAAAAGTTATTATAAATAAAGTAAACCAAATTTTAGTTTGAACATTCTAAGTGAAACGTTTTGCTATTAATTTAATATTTTTTTTATTTTATTCTACCTATTTTTAAAAAAAATTCAGGAAGAATTTTGAGGAGTCTAAGAAAATATGATGAACATATTTGTTGTTGCTTTCACTTTCTTTATTATAGAGAACAAATGTTTTGTCTTAATGGTAATGCCAAACTTTAAAGTTTCAATGAAGACTTCTTTTCATTTAAAATGAACTTTTTTGCCATTCTTTTCTTGGAGATAATTTCAGCAGCCAGTGAGTTTATTTCTTAATAAAATATTAAAATGTATTTCTTTTCCTCACAAATTGAAATTTTTTAACAACTTTCTACATAGGCTTAGATGTCAAACGTGATAACAGGTCAAAACTGGTATTTTTCATGAACAATTCGTGAAGGAAGCACTTTTTTATTAGAATGTTTTGAGACGAACGATAGATGTGGTAGACATTGATAAATTTATAGAAGGTGTTTCATCTAAAAAAAGTTTCCTTAAAATGAATTAATGAAGAAATTTCTTAAATCAAATATTTCATATTCATGTCGTTTCATGTTAAGAAAGAACAATTTGAAATTGAAACAAATTTTTGTTTCACAAATTTTAAGGCACCCTGTATTGTTATGAAAAAAGAACAATTGGAATATAAAACTTCAGAGAGAAAAAAAGACAAAGAACGTTCAGATGTTTCTTCGCTTTAAAAATAATTAAAGCTTGTATAATATATCAAAGACTTAAGTTTATCAAAGTATAAGGAGCAATAAAACAAATTGGTGAGTATTAAGTACATATTAGGAATCTTATAGTACTATAAAATTCGATTTGATTCACTTTTTCTTTGAATTCTTATTATAAGTCATTCTTATCTTTTCAACGTTAGTTATTGTTGATCTGAATGTCACAATTATTTTCCTTTTTGTAGATTGAAAAAAGCGTGTTAGATAAGAACATTAAAAAATAGATGCCTCACGCGATGACTCTTGACGGATTTTTCTGCTTCAGTCTTCACACCGGCTCAGTGTTGTTGGGATGGCTTGGATTTGTATCAGCTTTCTTTTCAATTATTGGATGGTCGATGTCATTCAATGATATTGATGGGATGATTAAGGTAAACAAATAATGACTGTGAATTTTCCAAAGATTTTACGACGAAATTTTCTTCAGAACTTGAACATCACAAATGGAAGGAATCCTGAAGACTTTAGCGACGCTGATATCGACTTCATGCGAAATATGGCAATCTCAATAATATCAATGCTTATAGGATTTTATGTAATTGAAGCATTAGCTTCATTATTTTTGATACATGGAGCATCAAACAACAAAAGACTTTTCCTTGTTCCATGGATGATCGAAAGAGCGACGCAGTTAATTTTCTATACGATTTTGTGGTTGTTTATAGGGCTTTACTTTTTCACATCCCCGCAAACTATCGGCTACTCATTGTTTGCATTCGTATTTGGTGGAATTTCATTGTGTAAGTTGCACAGATGACGATTGATGAGTCATGAATCGATTATTTATTTTTCTTTCATTATTCTATTCTAGTCTTCAATTTCTATTGCTTTTTGTGTGTCTATTCGCTGTTTGTGTTAATGAGGGAAGCCGAAGAATATCAACGATTGGTTGGTGGCCAACAATCACGTCCACCAAATTATGGAAACCAACCTGGGAATACTTACGTTAAAATATAAGAATCCATATTGATTTGCTTTAAATAATCGAACAACTGATGATACTTTTCAAAGTAAATCGAAATGAAAAAGAGTCTGAGAAAAGCAATAAAAGATTCTGATTTTCTGATTTTCGTGTAGAATTTTGAAGTTTTTATTTTTTTCTTGGGATTAATTAACAGGTAATGGTTTGGATAATTATTTTATCAGAAGTTTTTGTCACAGATAATTTAAATGATCATCGTAAGGACTTTTAATATTTCAAATAAAAAAATAAAGTTTTGTTTACCAACTTCTAATCCAGTCGACCATGATTAGGAAAGCTACGTGACTTATTGAACATTTTACAAAGATTTAAATTTCCACATGACTGTCGACAAATGATATTCTTACCTTCATGCATGGAGACAACATACAATGACAAAGAAATGAAAACTTTAAATCAAATTTCTTGTTATCTTATCACGTCGCCAAACACATAACAAACAAATAAATGAATAAAAAATATTCCATGCATTCTATTACGAGTATTGTGATGAAAGTTTCTTGACTTTCCAAGTACAGACATTCATGAATGCAACGGAAGTCTGAAAGTTACAACTTGTAACTTACAAGTCATCTCATTAGATGCTCATTTGCTTGAAGCTTTGCCATTATTTAGTCATTTCTCATCTGCTTATTGAAGTATGAAGTTGTCAACTTCGATTCTCATTAACACATCTTTGAAATATTTTTGGATATTTTTCCATATCAGCAGATATCAGAAGCGTGCAAATAGAAAGATTTGGTGTTTGTTTTCAAAGTCATTACAGTCATCGTCATTAAGCAAGTGATAAAATGACAAAAGCATCAAGCTGCGTATAAAATATCATACCAGACGACAAAAAATCTTCAGTTTTAATTTGACCAGCACGAAGAGTGAGTGTATCAGTTAAAAAATAGGAAAAAATGGCATCACGAGACCTGGAAAAGGAATACGATCCAAGAGAATGGACGACGAGATTCGGTAGTGCTAAAGAACTTTTGGATAATCACGTTGAATTTGGGAACAAAGGTAATGTGACTTGATAACTAAAATGAATTAATTAAATTGATTAAAACATATTTTTCAGTGTCTGATGGAAATCGTTACGCAATCAATTGCTTGTTGAACTTCCCTTATGGTGATAGTTTTCGTCAGAGACTTGATATTTATGGTGTCAACTTACCGACTGATGCTCCAATAATTGTTTACGTTCATGGTGGATATTGGCAAGGAATGAATAAACATACTTCATCTTATGCTGTCAAACCGTACGTTGAGCATCAGGCGAAAGTTTTTGTTATTGATCATGACTTGTGCCCAGACGTTCCACTTACAGAAGTCATTAAGCAATTCCAGAAAGCAGCCGAAAGGATTTTCAACTATGCAGTCGAACATAATTCCAAAAGTGTCTCGTTTATCGGTCATTTATCCGGTGCACATCTTATCACGTATCTTTTCACTGATGAAATGATTAAGAGACTTGGCGATAAGTTCAAGTTGATTAAAAATATTTATTTGATTTCTGGGGTTTACGATCTGAGTGAGTTGAAAAATACGAAAGTTGTCAACCGTGATAATTTATTGTCGATTACTGATGCAAATGTTGGAGAATTGTCGCCAATGAAACATAATTTCGATCATTTGAAAGGACACAACATTGTCTTTGATGCATTTGTTGGAAGCGTAGAATCGCCGACACTTCAGAAGCAAACAAGAGAATTTGTTGCGCATCTCAAACTTGCGAAACTTCATGCCAATTTCCATTTAATGGATGGCTTGGATCATTTCAACATTGTCGAGAAATTGTCGGAAATTAACTACGACATTACGCAAACAATCATCAAAAATTTAGCTTAAAAAATTATTGTAAATTGCATTCTACAGAAATTATAATAAAATATTTAAAAACGTTTTTCTTGTAATGTGAAGACGATAGAATATTAAACTATAAACGTGCGTTGTTTCAATACAAAGTCTTGAGTAATCTGTAACAAAGCGGACGGCAAATCTTCAGAGTAATTTGATCATCAAATCATAAACAAAAGAAACAATAACAAACAAATCTTTATGATGCTTGCTTCAAAGCAGAGTTATGCGATGTTAATAAGAAAAAAAGAAATCATTCATGACATTGATAGACAAACACCGCAAGTGGATAAATAATTAAGATACATGTAATCACATGAGCTTCATAAACATATTACGAAGAATATTTCTCTTGTGCTTTTATTTCTTTTTTTTCCTTTCCATTCCATCCATCGTCGTTGTTGTCTCGTGTCCATTCATACTTTTAGCTTTTGGTTCTTTTCTGCTTGCTTTCCATTCATCGTTAATTTATTACATATCGCATTTTGTTGTCTTTCTCTCATATTATTATTGTAGATTCGACTAAATGGTTAAACGACCTTTTGATTGTATTAGAGAAGCATGAAATGAAAAAAAAAAAAAAGAATATTAAATTAAGAGAGATTTGGGAAATAAAAAGAGGGAGCTGACTGGGTTGATTGAAAAGTATGGTTGTTGAAGAATTAAATAAGGGGAATCAGAATCACAATCAATGTGCACGCGAGAGAGAGAGAAGAGACACCACAAAAGCAATGCGATGGTATGTATTAAGTTATAAATAACATCACATATACATCGCTGAAATATTAGTCATTATACGGCGATGAAAACATTTCGCTGTTTATGTTGAATTACAACAAAAAGCAACAAATGAAATGAAGCGCTCGGCTACGAAAACGTGGGAAAATATTATAAGTTCGAGAGCACTGAATGGAACGAATGACAGAAACGTATTGAGTGAATGGATGATGTAAAAAAATAGAAAAGAAAACGTTAACTCGTGCCGACTCCTAACTACATGACTTGAAACGCTAGCGTTAGTCTTGGGAAAGTGTCTCGCGCTGGGATCACACATTTTTATTTATCAAGTCTTTTGCAATCATTATTTCATTTTTATGTTTCTTTTTAAAATTGTTGTTTGGAGCATGGCTTTTTGTGCTGCTTCTTACCGTAGTTATTTTGTTTTTTTTTTTCGATGATGACGATGATGTTGTTGCTGTTGTTATTATTGTAGATATTTATTTGCGGTATGCATGAGAATACTGGAAATGAGTAATTACCAATATGTCTGTTTCAACTACTCAACTCTCGCTCGCCACAGTACATTGCAAACGATGATTAGAGCTGAGCACTTAGTGTGCCTTCTTTATTTGCCGCGTCATTCAACATTTCTTTCACACGGGTACGCGATGAATAAGATGAAGATGAAGTTGAAGATGAGAGCGAAGCGAGTCTTTTTGCGCTTTTCATCTTCTTCTTAATCGTCATCATCATCTTCGTTGGTCTTTCGGTGTAAAGTGTTAATTGATTCTTTATAATGTGCGGAATGACTTTAAGCACAAGTTTGTATAATGGTGCAATTTTTTATTTCTTTCCTTGTTTCGATTCTCTCAACACACACCGCACTCCGCCTCTTAAGTTTTGATGGCAAGCAAAAAGCAAATAAATAACGATAATGATCATTTGCAGTGCTACTAGATTTTCCTACCTGTTGTTGTGGCTGAAACTTTACTGTTTACGTGAAAATGATTCTTAAAGCGACTTCTCACTTGGTTATAGTAATTGAGACTAATGATTATGCTGCAAAATATGCCTTCAATGAACCTGTTTGGTTTAGCTTTATGATGATTACCGACAAGTGAACATTGAAACTGATCTGATTATTTCTCTTCTTTCATCAAGAAGATAAATGATATCCAAGCAACACACTGTTATAAGCTATAATAACATTCCCGTCTTGTCTTATCATTGTTGTTTCGTCGTTTGCCATTAAGAGTCTGTGACAATGTATTTTATGATGATCGTGTTGTTTGTGGAATTTATTTATTTATATTTTTTTTATTTCAATATTTTCCGTCCCACCACACAGTCAGTCAATCTTCTAAGGAAGGAGAACCAGTTTTGTATAAAGTACAACACGTGATAAGAAGCCGCAGTAGCTTTTTAAGAAGAGAAAAAAATGTAATCGGAAAGTGTGATAATAAAAAATAAAACAACTGAATTGCTACTGGCATTTTGGCTGCTGTAGTATAATAATAAACTGCAACTTTGCTTTGAGAATAAATTAAGCAATATTATGTTGTGGCTTTAAAACAACGCACTGATGGCGTTGTGAAGACTATAAAAAATCGCTCGATAATAAAGTTGTGGTCATGAATTTTAATCATGATATGATAATCGTTTCACTAGATTGATATGTTAAACACCTGAAAGAACTTTTAAGTTTTAATGTCGATTGAGTCAATCTCAAGTCTCGAGACATGAAATAAAAAACTTTTAAGTATGAAGAAAAGGAATCAAAATTCACTTAAGTTGTAAAAAAAGATCTTTGAATTTCTAGGTCATACTTAGTGACAGGAGATCTCTGCAAGTTTCAAATATCCTTGAAAACTCAAAATGATTTATTTTTTGTAGTAATGTCAAAAAAGTTTATTTTATTCACAAATATTCTTCTCAAATCTTTTCTCTCTTTTATCATTCATTAAATGACTATCACAGTCTATCATCATTTTATTGTTAAAAATTTAATCGAGTCAAATTCTACCTTAATTATAGTTCTCATAATTCTTCGTTTTCTTAAACTTCTTTTAAAGCAGATCAATTATAAAATTCATTTTTACATTCTTTTGATTTTAATAAACAAAAGACAAGACAAAAAGAAACTTTCAAAAATGTTTTTAAGTAAAGTAAGAAAAACTCAACACTCGACAAACAATTGAAGAAAAAAAAATAATAAATTCAAATGCAAGAAAAAAAATTAATGACATAAAACGAGACACACTTTTGAAGTTTTAATTTAAAATTAAAAAGATGAAAAAAAATCATAAAGTTTAATTAATCATCATTGTTGTGTACGAATTGAGAGAAAGGCTTTTTTGTCACATAAAACACAAAAAAAATTTACAAGTTTTTGAATCAACTTAAAAAGGAAATTATGAAATGAGATTGGAAGACAATAACTTAATCATAAATTGAGCTTACTTAGCTTTTTTTTTTCATTTCCTTCATCTTTTTTTGTTCTAAAATATTTGGGCATGAAAATCACTTTGAGGAAATTAATTTCTTACGATTGCATAACGTGGATTAATTATAATTAAATTTATGTATTTAGTACAAAAAGTGAATAAGTTTTTTTGAGAATATTCACCAAGGACGCCAACAACATTTCGAGTCATCTTTATTCTGATCGTTTGACGATGTCGATGACATTGATTCGCGGCTTATAGTTCTCAACATGATTGGACTGCCACCGTTTGGAGCTTGCGGTGAAGTTGACGGAAGTGGCAGTAAATAGTGTTGCGGTGGGATTGGACTTTTCCTTAATAATGGAATTGGTTGTCGAATTGTATTATTTGGATTATGAGGATGTTGATGATGATGCGATGGTGCCTGATGAAGTGAAACAAACGACGCTGACTGTTGATGATTTAATTCCAAATGTAAATTGTCATTTGAAATGTAATTATTGTTGTTGTTGTTGTTTATTTGCATATTATTTGGAGTGTTGGTTAATCCATCAAGTCGTCGCATGCAATCGTTGAGATGAACAATGATGTGCTCACCAGCACGATTCTGCTGACTGTAAAGGAATTTCGTAACTTCTTTGGCACATTGCGAGAAGCCATCACGAAAGCGATCAGCATAACTTTGGTCCGATTTCACGTAGAATTTATTTTGCCGTTTAAGGTTGTGAAAATGACGAACGGTAAGTTCTAAGATATCAGCCTTTTCCAGTTTAGTAATGTTCTCTTCACCATCACTCTGTGATAATTAAAAGACATAAAGATCATGAATAAATGTTGAAAACGAAGAAATGTAATGAAAGAAAAAAATGTAAGCAGAAAAACGAGATGATAAATTGTGGGAAAAGAAAGACGACACGGCACAAGAGAAAAGTGATCTGTCGACAATCAACAAGAATGCAATTGTGTCTGATGGAATTTATGATTTCAAAGAACTAATTAACCTGTCGGTTAAAGACTATCTGAGAGAATTAGCAATTAGGAAGTTCCGCTTCATGTTGTGAGATTGCGACGGCAAATTTTTCTTTCTTTTATATTTTTTGTGGAATTTAAAATTAATTTTAACTTACATTCTGTAAAGCTCCAGTAATGAGTTCTTTTAATTCATCCAAACAACGATTTATTCTTGCACGTCTTTTACGTTCAAGCATTGGCTTCATGATCTTCCGATATTGATAAGTCTTTGATAAGGGTGAATCACCACCACTTTGTCCATTTCCATTATTATTATTATTATTCAGACCCATTGTTGGTGCCATTTCACTTGAGATTCTTCTTGATTCTTTAAATTATTTATTGTCACTTTCACAATTGTTGATTTGATTAAACTACACTTATTAGAATTTCACAAATCCTTTTCTTTTTATGACGCGCGATAAACATACGTCACGTCCAATTGCTTTCTGATGTCGATTTAAACTGAAAAAAAAACTTTTTCATTCATTCATTCATTGACGAGAAGAAGTGGATGAGAAGTGAATAAGAGAAGTAAAAAAAGGGAAGGGGAAAAAGCTCATTCGCTCGCTCGCTTGCTTCTCTTTTGCCTTACACACGCTTCATGGTTGTGTGCCATGCTTTTCTTCAACTCGGGTATAGGTCAGGATAAAAGAATGAAAAGAAGTCGTTTCGGCAAGAGAGGCAGGCAGCAAAGAAATTGTTTTGTTTATGCTTCTAACTTACTTGAATATTTATGCTGAGAACCCTAAGAAGCGGAGAGCGAATACAATAAAATTTAATTGGGAAATTCGATGTGAAAGAGTGCCAAGAAGCGAGACAACGTTCTTCGACCCCTTTCTTGAGATTTCATTTCATTTCCTTAGGGTTTAAGGAATTCTTCTTTTCTTTAGGGTTCGTTTAATAAAAATGAAAAGAAATTATTCACGGAAGAGATCAAGAAATTCTCGTCATACTGCGATCGTTAAAAAAATTTCTTGATTTTCAAGTTTTCTAGTTTACTTCTCGCGATATTTTTAACATAAAATATCTACATTTAGTAATGATTAATAAAATAGCATAATGAGCATTGTTACCATGCCATTCATGCATCAATTCAAATGAATGAAATGAAAAGAACCAAAAGAAATAATGTATCAGATCAGAACATAATAAAACGCATTGAACTGTTTCAAATATTAAACATAAAAAAATATAATCATTTTACAATTGAATCCAACAAGACGAGAAAGAAGAAAACGAAGAGAAAAACGTCTTTCAATAAGAAGCAGTACAATTTAAAGAACTTCACAAAAGAAGTGTGGGAAATTTTCTCTCAACTCCCTGCATCGTGACGTTGTTGTTGTCTTCAGCTGTTTGGCGAAGAAGAGCTGCTAAAAAGAATACAAAAAAAAAAAACTCTACAATAGGGGAATGTAAAGAAATGAAAATTATTTCCCACGAACTGAGTATGGAACATGCTAAACATGATGTCACACACACTTGGGGTTCGATTTCGATTCGTCATTCGTCGTTTGACAGGAAAATAAAAGGTGAAGGGGGCGATGAAGAAGAGTAAATCAATGGAATGTGTTAAATGATCTTGTAGTGGCATTTATGAAATATTTTTCAACAGAAGATTGTGATCGATCGGGTTACACAACATTCAAGTCGCTCCCAGACCAATAAAATTACAAATTAAAGCATGTAGAATAAAGAAAAGAAGAGTTCATGCATACACAAAGAGAAGCAGCATCAAAGCAAAGCATAATTGCTTATTGATTTTTTATTGTTTCTCTCTTATGCTTTATGGGATGTTACATGTGGATACATCAGTGATTACCAATATAACACAATTATCATGCTAAGAATCTTCTGACGTTTGGTGATGACCTACATCCGTTCATTCGTTCGTTCCTTCCTTCATCTCTTTAAGCGACCACGATGTGAAGTGTAATTAAATTAATTTCTGAATCGTTTAAATTGAAATGAAGAAGGAAAGTGGAATAAAAAAACTTTAAAAGAAACTTTTCTCATGATTCGTGTTGTGCTTGACGAAGTAAAGAAGAAAATTCTTCCAAGAAGCAACAAACGACATCATCTCGAATTCCTTGTTTGTCGTTTTTGGGCCTGTGTCGGTTCCACGTTCCTGAGCTCACTTTTTCCCATAAGTTTTACTCGTGCTTCTTCACAATAATTTAAACACACAATACAAGAAAAAAAAATGAGAGAAACTTAAACATCGTTCAAGAACCGAAATTCCCCTTCAAGCTTTTCCCATAAAGAAATTGAATATTTTTTTATTTCTGAATTCATCGGTTCGTTGCTTCTTCTCATTTAAGTCAAATATAAGAAACGCGTGACGGAAATATATCGGCAATTCCTTGTAAAATGTTTGTCATGATTCAAAGACGTCTGATTGAAACTTCTCTCATAAGAAACTAAGGAATACAAACATTAACCAATCAAAGAAGAAGAAATAACTTTTCATCATTCATGGGAACGAAAAGAAGTTGAAAAGGGAAAAAACAAAATCTACGAAAGCGTATGAATCACGTGTTGTAGCTTTTACTGAACTCGCGCCGAGATGATGAGAGGGGAAATCGAGGGGTGGTGCCAAAAACGAAATAAAAAAAATTGTGTGGAAGCTTTTTTACTTCTTCAACTTATGCTTTGAATCTCGATCATCATCATAAGGAAGCGATTAAATCTTCTTCTTCGCTACTTCAATTTCAATCCATTCGCAGCACAGCGTCGAATCACGGATTCTTTTATACAATAAATTTACATAAATGCGAGAGTCGCAGTTGAGCATTAAGAATTCATTTTGGTTAACAGCAAGCGACGCGAATGCTTCTTTCTGATTTAACTTAAGCGACTTAGCTCAAGAAATCGATTCATTTAACGATTTAACGATTTTCTTGATGCGATTTACATGTAAATTGTGTTTGAGCTTAACGTAATTATGATTGAGATCCGACATAATTAATTACACGATACATTTCTCATTACTTAAACTTCCTTTCAGCTACTGTTCGGCCCACTAAAAAGAAAATAATTTAAGTACCACTAAAGCGCGTGATTTTCGGTAATCAAATGAACGGCAAAGTCGGTGAGATATTCCGTCCGGCCTTTCATTAAAATACATTTCATAATTGATCATGGAGATCATCATCATCATTATTTATTTTTACTCTTTTTCTTCTTGATGTATCCGCTGGTCTGTTGTGCAGTGACGGGAATGTTTATTAAGTCAAATTATTCATCGACGCCAAGCGTGTGATCGCAAACAATAAATGTTAAGAGTATTTGCTTGTGCCATTGCGCGTGTTGTTGTTGATTTAAATTGCAGAAACGAGCTGCTTATTGGATTCTTATGCACACTGAACAACAAGAAGAGTGAAAAATCGGTTCCCACAGTCAAAATCGCATCCTAGTCGTCATTTCAAACACATGTGGATTCAACTATTCAATAGTAAACTTCTTATTCTCTTTCCTTTCTATTTCATCGTCTGTTCTTAATAAATATCTACACACATATATTGGAGAAGCATTAAATAAAGCAAAACTTTTAATTTTTTTTTCGAACACATCTGTTCATTTTCTCACGATGAGAAATTAAGACATGTGTCTTGCATTGGGTGAAGAATCTGATCAATGGAAATATTCTTTTTTATTAATTTTAAATATTTATTCACGATTCATTAAGAAAATGAAGAGAAAAATTTCTGAAATTGCAAAATTTATTTTTTTTGCTTTAATGAATGAATTGTTGTCGTCTTGTTGGTCACATCTTGTTGATGATCATAAATTTATGTTTTGCACAATTAAGGCATCAGTTTACATTCTTCCGTATACCTAACATTATTTGTGTAAAACTTTTTTGGTTTCTTTTTTCTGTACTTGAATCTCTTGAGTGAATCCATGGGAATTTTAACAAGCTGCACAACAAAACATTTTGAAACTTTTAAACTTTTCTCTTCCCTTTTTCTTTCCTGAATTGGCATCTCATCTCATTTTTATTTAATCCCTTTTTTTCCTCTTGTTATTGTTTGTTTATTTGTTGACTCATGATTGGAATGAAGTCGGTCAGAAAACGTGTCACTTGAATAATGATGGACGAGAGAGGAAAGAAAGAAGAAGAGATTCGCTTTAATCAACAAAATAATCTTCTGGAACCCTTCTCGAAAGAATCCTTAAAAATTATTCTACATCACATTAAGAAAATATCATTTCAATTGCCCAATTCCCTTCTACTTACTTCACTTCATTTTAGATGAGATCGAAAGTTTAAATTCATTTGCGTATACAACAATGAAGAACGTGTAAGAAATAGTTCGTGCTATGCACACGATATTAACGTCTTTCGTTCTTGCTTTATCTTTTGTTTACTTTTATATTCTCCTGTTTCTACTTACACTCCACTTCCATTATTCATAAGATACTATGCTGGTATGTATGTATCAGATTTATGATATCTCAAAAGCCTCTTTTTTTGTCTTTCGTGTTTAACTTGACGGAATTCTTAATAAGTAATCGAGTCTCATTTTCGTGGGAACGTGCTGTCATTTAAAAGTCTTTTTCAACAACATTTATGGTGCATGGAGACATTCAATAAATCGCCGTTTATGGTTAACTTCGTCGACATTGATTAGACTTGTTGGAAAATAAGGCAACAAACAGCTTGAAGTCAACTGCAGCACAATTTGATTGATATTTCTTATGCTTATGTACTTTTAATTATACATAAAAGCTTGCACAAAAGGTTCATGATTAAGATAAATCTCAAGTCGCGAGACTCGCTTGAGACGAAAGCAGAGCGACTGGGAAGGTCCACGTGCTGTTTTTTTTCTTTCTTTTCTTTATGGCCTTTTATTGTTGCGATCATTAGTGATTTTAAACTATGATTAACATCATTAATGAACAACTCCCAAATAAGTTTCCCACGAACTGCTTTTTCTCTCTCCATTTCATTTCTTTTAAATCTTTCATAATAATTAAATGAAACTTGTTTGTCTCAAAGTGATATCTTGTGCGTGTTACATTTCTTCATATTCTTACAATGTATTCATTCAGTTCAGTAGTGAAGAAATACATAAATTATTTATCGAAGAAATAACATATAATATCGCAAAATCTGAATATCGATCTTCATCAGATGAAACGTGATGCAAGAGAAACTCTCAATCGCATGTCATTTCAACATGAAACGAAAATTGATTCTCAAATTTCAGTCGTTTTAATCTTCATAAAAATTCAATTGCACTTCGCAATTATGTTCTTCTCTTTATTCAATGCATGCGGTAGTAATTTACATAAATATTTACTCACATGAGTAAAGAACAAGTTTTCGGATGTTTTGTAAATAATATGACAACAGTGATTGTCAGGTTGGCGGCATAATTAGCTTTTTTTTCTTCTTGAATTCTTTTTCACAAAAAAAGTCAAGAACCTGAAATTCGTTGATCTTTTCCTCCAATTCAAGGATTTTTAATGACTCGCCCTTTCTCATCTGTTCCCACTTCCTATCGCATCTGAATACATTTGCGCAACTCTTTCTTTTATTATGAATGAAGTTGAAGTTGATGTTTCAGTTGGAATGAATCAATGGCGAGTTTCGAGGTAATGATTATTACCGGCAATTTACAGCTTCCTTAATTACAGCCACAGAATCAAATTGGAATTATTGTCGACAACCAATCAGAGCATTCGCATAAAATTATTTCATCTCTCAGTCTTTCAAAAGGAATAAAATTCTCTTTCCTCTTCGCAATTAGACGATGGAGGCTTTCCGTAAAATTTGTAATTGAAAAAAAAACTCACGAAAATTTCTTTTAAAACAAAAATTACATTTTTATGTTCTTTCTTCTTTCTCTCCCCCTTTTGTTTTTGTTTCTTCATCGAATAAATGCAATCAAGAAGAAGATGTTGCTGATGATGATGATGATGATGATGATGATGATGATGATAAAAGCACCGGCAAAGAGAACTGAATAATATTTTTGCACCTGCGTTTATTTCTCACAGTAAAAACTGGACAGGAAACAAATAAATGAATATGATTTTGTTGTTTTCCCGCGGCTTGATTTTTTTTTTCTTTCTGGTTACGCGTAAGTTGCAACCGCGTATTTACCGTGATTTTCAATAATCATAAAGATTTAAATAATTCAATTTGAACGAGAAGCAACGAGATAAGGTGAAGGAAATATGATTTTATTTTTATAACGCCGCATGATTAAAAAAAACTCATTAAGGTGTGCGCCACTTAACAGCTTGGAGACATTTTAAAACGATTATCGTCAACATTGAAAGTGAACAAATTTTGTTTCCCTTTATCGTGATTTTAAGTTCTTTAAAGTGCACTTTAGTGTCGTAATTTCAACAAATTTCTTATCTGATGATGATTTCCTTTTTTTGTGAAGTTATTTAAGGGACGTCTAATAAAATAAATACCTGCGATGATGTCTTTCAATTTCCTGAGACATTCATAGGGGACACGTTTATCTTTACTTTCAACAATTAATCAAGTTGTCACCAACAAATCCTTTTCGAATGCGATTTCAACAATATCATAAATAAATCAATAATTTAAATAATTTTTTCATATACACGCAGAAACGCAATAAAAGTTTTAATAATCATGGAAATAAATTTCCAAAAAAAAACTCTTTTGACTACTTTCACAATGAGAACTAATTTTAATTCTTTTCAATGCTCCCTTTCTCACAACTTACAAATAGAAGGCTTCTCAGCTCTATAATTTAACGATCCTTTTTCTCCAAATCGTCCTTTTCAATCTTTTTAAATAACAATAAAACCGAGAGGCAATTTAACACGTGTACCCATAACGTCTCTAAAAATATTACACAAAAAAAAGGCTCGAAATCCGTTTTAAATTTCATCCTTTCTTAATTTATTTTTACTTATAGAAGAAAGATTCAAAGATACAAAAACTAAAAGAAGAAGAAATAAAATCGATGATGAATGGAAATCAATTTTTGGAAGTCATGAAAAATATTTTTGAAAGATTATTTCACTTTATGGTCAGCAGAAAGCATCAATTGAAGACGAACAACGAAATGAAATGAATAAAAAGGATGTCACAACGACAAAAGATTTAAATGCGTGGGTGTTAAAAAAAATAATCTAACAACCGCTCATGTTGATCATGTTGGAATTCTTTTATAATTTTTAACGGCTAAATGCGTCATAATAAATCATTATGACGGGGGAATGAAAGGATTGAAAGAAAAAGAAGAAGAAAAAAGTTTGTGTGTGAAGTAAGAACGCGATGGAATTTTTCTGTGATGTCAATTGAAGTGTTTCAGCTTGTCACGTAAGTGAATAGCAATATAAAATTGTTTAAATTTGATTTTCGTGATCAATTTAAAATGATTATTAAAGCTATCTATTTGTTTAACGATTTCTACGAGAAATGTTTTATTAAAACTTGACAACTTTCAATCTCCCTCCAGCATTGAATAATATTGCATCATAAATCTTTTATAAAAGAACATCAGAAACTGGTGAACTGTTAAGATTTAAGGGATCGTCATGTTTCTCTTTTCTTTTTTCAATAAACCAGTAAAAGTTGAGTCCCAGAAAATCCTCGAGGCAACAGAAGACAACAACATAAAGATACCTGTCCATATTTTGGCGAAACAAGTATTCCTGGATTGATTTTTCTCCAACAAAAGAGCGAATGATTTTATTTTTTCGACACAAAAAGCAATTCTTACACCTGCTCGTGATTCTCACGCTTTTTTCTCCTTCTCGATTATAAAAGATTTCTCTTGTTGATGTTGTAAACAATATTTTTTTGGGTTGAAATACTTAAAGATGGATATTTGAATGGTTGATTTTTGCAATCGATGAAAGGAACAGAAATATTGACGTGATCAGTAATCCTTTGAAACCGCTGAAAACGTTTGTAACGTTAATAATATCGGTAAAGTTGATGTATGCAGGAAGACTTTTTTTTTGCTTTCATCCTTTCTTCCTTCTTCTTGTTACCATCATTCGTTAATGCCACAGCATTTTTCGAACCCTTTTCAAGATCATTTAAATTCCATAGAAACATTTTAACCGTCAGTTATAAGGTCGACTAGAAAATTTGTTGATGATTTAAATATGAACGGATTTGAAAAGAAATTTCAAGTGAAAACTGAGAAGAATTTACATTCTCGCATTAGATTAAAAAAGCCAACCGATCGTCAGCAGTTTTCTCAACTAATTATCTCTAACAAGTTCATCCTTTCAAAAGCTATAAATAATATCAAGATAAAAAATATTTTGTGTCTGTTTGAATGTTTGTGATGGTTTTTAAAGTCATTATAAACGATTCTCATCCCTTTCTCATAAGAACAAATGAGATAATGAAGTCTTGGAAGATTTTTTTTACTCTCCTTCCTTCGTTATTCGATAATTGATGTAATGACTTGAAAATTAATGATTTTTCAAGAAAGTTTAATGACATATCAGGATGCGTATATGATAATGGATTATTAATCAGAATCTTATTAAAAGAGAAAAACAAGTCGTGAAACCACATAAAGTTTCATAATCATCATCAAATCTCTCATTGTCTATCAACGAACCCACAATACAATGTTGCAACAACAACAAATCTCCTTCGTCACAAAGCGAATCCAACAATTATGTTGTGCACAAATAAATGCTAAATGTAAAGGCATTTAAAAATCTCTCAAATGCCCTCATTCAATAAGAAAATCAACCCCTCACAAAACAACACATCGTTATGTGTATGAATTTAAAATTTTTATTAACAAAAAAATACTATCACGTTCAGGGTTGATTCTTTCTTGTTGTCATGCTCAAAATAATTTAATATTCTCCCTTTTCATGTTGTTGAAGACATGTGATATCATTTAACAACTTCCATCAAGAGATTTCAAACGATGGCAGGTGTGGATATTAATCCAACAAAATAAGGGTATGAGAACCAAAGTTTTCAACTTTTCCCACAGTTCCAGTTTCTTTCGAAGCGAAGGAAGAAAAATAAAATAACAAGAACAACATACGGATGGTTGGATGAAAAAATATCCTTACACATTTGTGTGTATGAGAATGCAAGCTTCTTCAGAGAGGATTTTGTTTGTTTCCTTTTTTTCTATGTCAATTTTGCTATTTCGTCTTCAACCCACATTATATGAAATTTCGTTGAGCATTTATTGAACAGTAGATATAAGAATCTTTTTTTATTTATCTGCACCTGGCGTCCAGTTCACACATTAATTTCCAAATGCGAACCCAATAAATGCTGACGAGATGTGTGGGAAAATTTTGTTTCGTTTTCCGTAAAATAACAACAATCATGACCGTGCATAATTTAAAGCATTGGCTGATCTCCGGTGTCGTGTTGACGGTGATTTTCTCAACTGTTATTCGAATGCTGCGTGAAATGACTCATGCAGATTAATTAAACTTAATTTCTGTGATTTTAAATTGTTGTTGATCATTAACGCTCAACTCGCGCTTGGCACAAACCATAAGCACAGCAACTGCAATTAACATCAATTTTGATGCTTAAATTTCTTTAATTTCCTTCACATTACTCTTAACGATTTCAGGAAATTCCATCGCATGTTGTAAATGAATTACAACAGACGTTTCTACAAGTCGAGGGTTCAGAAGTTAGAGGGGTTGGGAAAAATGAAAAGTCAACAATTTCTAATGAGAAATTGATGTGCAAAAAGTGCTAAAATAATTTTAGCGTTGAAGATTCCAATTAGAAACTGAAGTGATAAATATTTCTAGAAAAGACAAGAAGCTTGTTGATGACCACAAGCTTCATTAACATGAATTATCTTCTTGAAGAGTTCAAGAAAGGCTTCTGAAAACATATTCACAATTATCGCAGCAAGAAGTCAAAACAAAACATAAGAAAAATAAAAAAGAAAAGCAGAGAAGAAAAAAGTCTCAGTCCACGTTCTTCGCTCGCTTTCTGCATGCGCTCAGCGCTCGTATAGATATTTCATGTTTCTCAATATTTCTGGCTATGTTTTCTTTCCTTATTCCCTTTTCAAACCTTCTCTCGATTCTTCGTTTATTTCGTTCGACAAACACGTGTTATGCGATCAACTTGCTCGTGCATCGAGCGCGCTACGAATATGAGTGCAAGTAGAAAAAGGAAAAACGACGAAAAAGAGAGAACGAAAACATTTATGTAGGAGGATCGTATATAAAGGCTAGCAACATTGCTCCTTGATATCATTTTAAAAAGTCTTCTCGAAGCGAAAAGTTTGTTAGATTTTTAGACAAAATTTTGACGTAAAATATTTTTTGTAAAGTGATTTGGTATTCGCCATCATGTGCCTTCAAAACGAAAATAAATCAGCACAACTTTTGAATAATTATTCATTCATTTTCGATGAGGTAAGGAAGAGAATTTCTCTCAACATTTGTTCAATTTTTATTAATTGACATTTATTTTTAATCAGCCAACAAAACCGAAATTATCAACACGAAAGTTTGTAAAGTCAGCAAAAATAAATCTGAATAAATATTGGAGCAAGCTGGAAAACATTGTTTCGATTTCATCGATCGTGAGAAACAACAAGAAGAAATTGCGCAAGTTGAAGATTGTCAACCAACAGTTACTCAACAATCGAGTTTCTCCAGGAAATCAACAGGATATGAAGAACATTAAAAACGATGAAATTTACGGTTTCGTTCCCGCAAAGTTTCCAGTTACAACATCAAATCAGAAAGCAACTTACAAGACGTTTTTCGATGAAACATTTTACGGCGACATCATCCCGACATTGATGACTTCAGAAGCCAAAATGCCATTCGACACACCATGCGTTATCGACAAGGCATACGATAATTACAACTTTTACTTAAACGAATGTCGTCGACAAAATGTGAATTTATACAACAATAATGATAACACGCTTTACATGGAACAACTTAATGAAAGTCTTCGACGAAAAGGCTACAAATTCACCTTGGCTGATGTTGAAAGATGCAGCAATGAACTTGAAAGTATGTATTACAATGGCCAGTACTTGGAAGATGAAGGATATTTAGTGTAAGTTTCTTTTCATTCATTTTATCATTTAATTAGAGTTTAAGCAATCAATTGAGCTTTAATATAGATTAAGTTAATAACCAAGAATCTCTCAACCATAACATTACTGATTAGCAAAAAGCAGTAAAAAGAAGATCACAAAATGCAAACTTCCTTCGAATATCTCAAACATGAATTGCAATTTAATAGACTGGAATTAATTCTGGAAATATTTTTATGATGTGTACGATGAGCTCGAAATCTTTCCATTATGTGATGAATGCATAAATGTTTGAAAGAATTTTGAAATTTCATGTAACATCAGTGTTTATGTTGTGCAACATATATTTTATGTAATGAGATCAGAGTTTTTCGACATTTTACTGATTTGGGTGCAATAATTTTAGATTATAGGTGTGATCATAAGACCGGCCTTGTTGAGTTGCATTGAGCTGTAATAAATTTTTCTGTCTTCCATTATAAAGTCATTTATTTCTGATCTTTGCAACTCAACGATGTTTATTTATGATTAACGTGCAATAATAATTTTGTGATAATTCAAATGACAAAAGCTTTAATTGGTTTTTCTTTAATGAAAAATATTTTGTGATAATTAATTTAGTTAATTAGACTTACAATATAGAAAGAAATTATCAAAAGAGCTTTATATCTGTTTGAAACTTTTTCTTTAATCATTCGAAAGTTAATTCGAAAGACTTTAAGACAACAAACAGCTCACAAAAGTTTCTGTGATGATTCAGAACAAGAAATTCTTCACAATTAGATTTAAGTTTAAGTAAATAATTTTGACTTTGCTTCATTTTCATTATTCGTCTGCTTTCAAGTGACCGTGATTGTAGATGAAAGAATGGATGAAGGAAAGTCAATGAATAGGCCGATTAGTGTCAATGGATATAGAATCTAAGGATCTCAATTTAAGCTTTGTGTAAATGTTAAAACAATTTCAACTGTGATAATACTCAAGATTTGGTTTAAGCTTTAATCCGATTTGAAAACTGTGATAATTTTAAAATAAGATTTTATGCAATTCTAAGAGATAAACAAATGAAGTTTGCGTTTTGTGATTGAACCAGTAACAACCAATCGATTTATGTCTTTAACTTTACAACTCACACAACATCCGTTTGGCTTCCATAAAATTGATGATAGAACATAAGTTTTCATTCATTTGTTTGTTAGCTTAAGGATTAATTTTTGCACATAATTTTGACATCTTTTTGTAGCTTTAAACACTTTCATAACTTTTTTCATGATGATCTCTTCATACATTTTGTGTACTTAAACATTTAAGATTTTTTTTTCTCTTTTTTGTAATTTTTAATTTGCATGTTTTTTATGTTTGATTTTTTTGTGTGGTTTTGAATAAAGAAAAAAAATGATTGAAATCAAAAAAGCAAGTGTCAAAGTGTACATGACTCAATCAACAAGTGTTTCGATTATTTCCAGCTTCCCCCTTGTTTGTAATTCATTCTCAAGTCTCGACTTTCAACCTTCAGCCGACATCGACCCTTTGTAATATGGCAAGTTCACTTACCCAACAAAATAACTGCACAATGCTTCACTTGAACGAAATGAAACTTGTTGATTCATGTGAATGTCGGAAGTGACTTTAAGAGAGAAGGGGAATGTGAATTCTGAGCAGATGATGATTATTTTGACGCAATAATTTATTTCTCAATCAAAAAAACACAAATCTTGGCATTTAAATATAATTTGAAAGATTTTATCGACGATCGAATGTTAAGAGATTCATGTTCGTACATGTTAGAGTGGAAATTTTTAACAAAACGAATGAAAAGCATAAAACAGACGTGCAGAGAAAAGAAACTTTAATCGTGTGCTGGCATGCGCAGAAGCTAATAACAATCAAAGTCGATGAATGAAATAAAACGCGCGCTAAAAGTCTCATTTCAGCTACCAGTTTCAATCACCAGGAAAATTTCGACAATTTAAGCTGAAAATATTCAAAAAGAGATTTTGCAAGATTTAAAAAAAATAATTTTTTTGTTTCTTTTTCTTAGATTTATTTTTCGGAAGCTCTTAAAAATAAAATGGAAGACATGTTAAGCTAATTTTAATCCTAAATTATTATTCAAAGCTTATTATTATCACGAAAGTCAGTCGATATCACATTGCAACATATCACAGATATTTAATTGGGTTGATTGATGTTTCAACATTATTTTAACAGCATTGAATTTGCGGTTGTTGGTGATTTGTTGCGCAAAATTCCGATGTGATCAAGTCACGATCAACTGCCACAAATCGATTGATATCGGATGACCAATAAAATTTTCCATGCTCGTTTTCCACGAAACAGTAGCTTTGCTGTCCATTGATTTGCTCATTAATTAAATTTTGTCGATCTTCATTGCGACGTTCAAGCATTTCATTGAAATTGTTGTCGTCGATTTCCGTGCGATTTTCAACTTCGTTTGATTTCTTTGAGTGATTTTTGTTGTTGATGCAAGCTAAGGCACTTTTGAGAAGTTTCTTGAGTTTATGGAATTGTTGCTTCTTCTTTTGATGTTGATTAGCACGCTCGATGTTGATGTTGTTTGAGTTGTTGAAAGTTTCCATTTTTCTTAAACTTTTTTCTTCGTTTTCAAACTTCACTTTTTAATTTTTCTTATGGCACAAGAGATGCACGTTGTTCGTTCTTTAGATTTTCAAACGTTTCTAATGCTTTTCCCTTAACGAACTGTTGCTTTTATACTTTTTTCCTTCGTTCCAGAATCGAATGCACAGAGTGAATCAGGACACTTTACAAACACGAACGAGTGGGAGAATACAAGCAAAGGAGAAATTGGACGAATCAGAAACAGTTTTTTGGCAGCAGGTGCAACTGTTTCAAAAAGAAATATAAAAAAAAGAAACTGAATACTTTTTTGTGTGATGCTTGAGATGAGTTTTATATTTTATGAATTTGTGAAAAGGTTTTTATTTTCTTTCTTTTCTTCCTTTTTAAACTGTGGGAAAGTTTTTCGAATGAATTTCTGGTAAATGTTTAACAACAACGAAAGCATATTGAGTGCGGGAGATATGACAACGATTTGCCTTTTCTTTCTATTGTTTGCTTAACATCTTGTTCGTTTAATTATTTAATTAATATTGGTGAGAACGTGACAATTCAACGGGATTTATAATCGTTTTGATATCACTTTCATTAGCATTGAAAAGCGGAAATTACGCAAGACAAAACAACAATTTATGTTGGCTCATATCATAACATGTTTGTGCAAGATTATTCTCATCTACTTCTGCCTCAATCTTGAAACATGAAACATGACAAAGGACAAAAAACCTTTTTCAATCTTGGTCAACTTTCAACAAGATTTAGCTTCGTTGTGCAAAACCCAAAAGCAGTAAAGAAAAGATTTCATTCTCGGACCTTTTTTTAATAAATAAAACTAACAACTTATAATTATTATTTGTGCAACCATGGAGATTGATTAATATTTGAAGAAACCCCATGAGATTTTTCACTCGACTGCTTTAAACTTTCAATCAGATCGATGATCATGATAACTTTTAACGACTATCAGAGGCTATTGAGTGATTTTAAATTCATTTTACTTTTCTTCTTCCAAAGATATTAAGGTTTTATTTATGATTCTTTACCTGATATTGGTTGATATATTTTTATGTTGGGCATCACACGTGTTTTGATTCAGCACATTATACCTTAGGAGGGATTGAAGATCTGACAAGATTTGATGAAGCTTAAAAAACTTTTTATTTGTTAAAAGACTGGCTGGAGCATTTCATGCTTCAATTGTTTGATTACATTGAAATGACGGTTATAGTTGATGAATGCTGTAATTAATCAAAAAGATATTGAAAGTGTTACATCGTCAAACTAAATTTAAAATGATTTTCATCATATTTCATTCTAAATGTATACAAAACAAAACTAAGAAACAAATCAAACAAAAGCTAAGCACACGTGGTTGATATGATTGAAAACACTTAACATAGTTTTGAATAAAATTCTTGGAAATTATCTTAACTTGAATCTTTTCATAAAGTTAAGTGACAAATGAGCATTTGAAGAAATATAATTTGCAACAATTAGATACAACTTAAAAAGGTTTTCAAATGTAACATTCAGCGACAATGACGACAATAAAAAAGAAGGTAAAAGTCATTCAAGTGACGAACTTCAATTCAATTTACGAAACAATAAACAAGAAATCTAAACACACAATGAGATGCCAGAAAGTCTGGCAAAAAAATCAAATCTCAGAAAATTAAATGAAAATAAAAATATTGTTATGAGAACTTAAAAACTTTGTTATTTGTCTCGTCACAATCATTATTTTTTGCCTTTTCGGATGAATGGATAAACATAAAAAAAGCATGCAAGAAACTTCTTGAAGGAAGAAAAATAAAATATCAGAAAAAGCCAATTTGGAGTCATTGTTGAAGATCGGATTTCTAATAAAAACTCAATGTGATACTCGATAAATTTGCCATTCATTTGTGTCAATTACAAAGGACAAGAAAACTCTTTTGTAAAATGTTTAGAGCGAAAATTACCTTCGAGTCCTTAAAAAATTGTTTTTCTATTGACTTTTTCAATGTGAAAAGAATTTCTCGTCCATTAACTCAAAGAATATTTTTTCTTTCTTTACAAAAACGTCGATACATTACAAATTTCATTCCTAATTAACTTTGATCGCTTTCTGTTATCCGTGAAATATTTCACACATGAATGGAAGTTTTTCTTCAACACGTTTTCTTAGAAAATAAAAATCTTTTGTTAAAAGCTTCAATACATCACCAATGCAAGCAACAAACCTCTGCATTCACTTTCTAGTCAGCCTTCAATTCTATTTAAGAAAAAAAAATCACTTAAATATGCAGACAAGAGCGTCAGAGCAACAAATAATTTGTAAAATTTTATTGATAAGGAAGCTTCAATCAATCTGCACCAAAAGTCACGATCAACATAAATATGCGATAATAATATTCAAAGTCATTTCGAATTCCAAAACGAACAAAACCAAATAAAATATAAAAGATTAAAATATCTCCACGTTATCAATTATTAATGAGTAAACATAACTGTTAGTGTTTGAGATTCTTCCTCTACATATAAGTCGAATTCTTCGTCTTTTGACCCTTTTCTTTCAAATAAAAGATAAGACATGAAATTTTCTTCAATGGAGAATTATTAAATAAACAAGATTACTAAAATTTTTAATTTTGTAACCATAAAATCAAGTCAAAGATTAGCAAGACAATGCAAGATTGTGATTCATGAAAGCACGCGTCAATATCAACATTTTCTTCTCACAAACCGCTGAATTACTTTTTTCAACTTTTTATTAATTCGAGAGCTTCGAAAATGCTGCGCTCTCACTTGTGCCCACTTTAAAATCTTATTTCAAAACAGGTCACAAGTGGAATAAATATTTACGTTTACAATCTTATAAGACGCCTTCTAATAAGATTCCAAGTCACATCATTAACAAAGAGAATCCAAAAAAGTCTTCTCATGATTCTTTTCTTACTGAACATCTGCCGTATATTCAGTTTGTTCTGATCACTCTCTTTCACAACACATACCCCGCAAGCAAAGTGCTGCAGCGAACATTCACTCATATTTGCTTGCTGAATCGTAGCGGTTTGCAAAAAAAAACCTTCTGTGATGTTTCAAAATTAAATTGTGTTTTTAATCAAAGTCGAGTGAGCTTAAATTAGTCAATTGTGATAGTTTGCGGCTGAAAATCTTCACTATCTTGTGTACTTGATACATGTGTAATAAAGTGATAAAGTTTAAAAGAAAAAAACAAATCAAAAAGCAACGCAAATAGACAAAACTTAATTAGATATTTTTCTGATGAAATGAGCAACAATTCCAAATAATTCTCTCACTAATTTTCCTATCAAAATGCTCTCTCGTTGCGTCATTATCATCTCTTACTTGGGCCTCAGTCTCTCAACTGTAAGTATTGCCCCTTAAAGTTATACTTCCCGATAATCACCTTCAACTCTTCACACATAAACTCGATGATTTAGATTGCAGTCCTAACATCGATCGTATCAATCTACAACCTCGACGAATACATATATAAAACATACGATGTCAAGTCCGATGAAACTTTTCTTTATCTTAAGACAGGTTCGTAATGATTTTACATTTTATTTTCTTTTATGCAAACAACGACGTGTTATGCCGCGATGATCATGGTAATGAAACTAATTAAAGAATTTTTATGATATTTTTGATTTAACCTTTCAGCCGCGTTAATATTCCTGACGGCATTCGCCATGATCAACTTTTTGAACTTGGTTTCATGCATCACCCTCATCGTCGGAGCTTTGAAGAAGAAAAAGAATTGTTTGCTTCCATATTTAGTGTTGACTTCACTGTATATCTTAATTTACGTAGCATTGGGGGTTTGGTTCTTCATGAGAGCAAAAGAACATCAAACACGCAATGGAGTCATAACAATTTTGGTCATATGCATTAACATTTACTGCTTGATCGTCGTTTATCGACTTTATGGTTTATTGAAGCTTCGGGAACGCAACTATCCAGCCTTTCTCCGTGAAACGAATCGACAACAACAGATAGCGCAAAACTATGAAACGACCTACGTAAAAATTCCATAAATAATGTAAATTACTGTGACTGCGCAATTTAAATCTTTCATGAGGCAATCACAAAGCGATTGATGACAAAACAAACAAAAGTAGACTAAATTAAATACTGAACATGAAATGAATGCCAAAAACAAAAGTTAAAATATATTTTTATTTAAAATAATCCACCATTGATTGCAATATTGTTTTTTTATTTTTAAATGCTGTCATCTGAAGGAATTCCATGAGATTTTTCTCTTTCTTTTGAAACGTTGTTGCATTTTTTTTTCTTCTTCTTTCTATAATCATTTTAAGTTCTCAATAAAACTGGTTAAACTCGAGATGAATAAAATTAAACTTGTTCAAGGACGTGTGAAGTAAAAATTGCGTCACTTTTAATCTTTTGCCATTTTTTTCTTCTCTCTTCTTTATCGCGGAAAAAGATTTCACAAACGCCTTCAAAATTTCAACTTCTTTGCTTCCTCAACTTTGACTGCATAATATGCCATTGATTGTGACGTGATTTGTGGATATTTGATTGTGGTAACGACACATCAGAGTGAAGCTGAAGAAATTTGAATGAAGCATCGGAATTTTATGTTAATCAACCTTTGTTGCACAAAGTCTTAATCCATCGATGATGATGATGATGATAATCATGTACAAAGCTGTAAAACGTGGTGTGGTGACTAATCGGAATGTGATTTTGTTTCAGATTTTCCATTTATTTAAAAGCGCTACTCACGCAGTGATTGGCCAATGAACTTTTAAGGATTTCTGATTTCATTTCAGAACTCATCTGATTAATCGTAAACAATAGCCCGTTGTGAGCTTGATGTTACCAAGGTGTCTGTTATTACCTGAAAAATCATGATTCGGCATTCGCTGATCGCATACCCACTTGAAAGATCAGCTGCGGAATCTCGACATGGTGAAAAAATATTATTTAAAAATTGGGAGACGAAAAAATAAAGAGAAGAGACATCTTGTACATTCCAAATCTTTAATCTGGTTCTTATGCATTCGCTATAATCGAAAAGTTGTTTTTCCTGTTTTTCCTGACTCGTGTGACTTAAGAAAAGGAAAAATTATCGCACTCGTTCTTACACAAAGCTTGAGAGAGAGAGAGAGAGAGATCAGTGAAGCAAACAAAGTCAAACCAACGCGCTTCGCTGATCATTTTTCTTCTTTTTGTATTTTTTGTTGGCATTTTGATGCTTTTGGCTTTATCAGGAAAAATGAAATTTAAAACGCAACATTTATGTTTATTCATATGATGGCTGTCTTAATCGTTTAATAAAATACATTCAAGACAGATTGCATATCAATTTCTATTTTGAATATTTATTCATTTTGGTTTTTGCACAATACCTTTCGCTGAGGGTAAGTGATTAAGGGGAGTGAGATCGAGATGGAAATAAAAATGTTTATGATGATTTACAAAATGTAAATTTTTTCTTACTATGTCAACATGCATACGACACTCGATCGTATTCAATGAGATTTTTCGTTTAAGATTTTGTATCACCAACAACAACAAACATTTATCGAACGAACGCCTTTCTGAATATTGTTGATGATATAAATTTAAAATCAGGCTAAGGAATATTAAAAAGTAATTTTGTAATAATTTAAATCGAGTTGCTTTTATGTACGGTCTTGAAAGTCAGAATGCCACTTAAATACACAAACTTGAAGTTTCTTTTTTTTCATCGAAGACGACTTATTCCTAGTTTCATTTTATTCATTCCCTGGCTATTTTTAAAGCCACTCCTTTTAGAATGTCATCGAAGAAAAGAGAAGTTTAAACATCTCGATGACTTTAGAATCAACTTTAAAAAACATTCTCAATAAAAACTCAATAAAAAAAGCTTTTAAGTAACATCCTTGAACGTTTATGTTCTTTTCGTCTTTCAAAATACTTTCACTGAAGTCGCTCAATGAATTTTATATCACAGCTTTGACGAATGAATTTGAATAAAGGGAAAGGAATTGACAACATCGAAATCTACTAACTTGAGAACAAAATTCTGCTTAATCCAGTTAATTAATTATCCACAAATTAACTGTCAAATAACGATGAAAATGAGTCAATAATCTGCGAACCCTAAACGACGCGATCATCGATCGAATTCTGTGACCATTAAAAGACTTGTTATGAATTTCTGCTTGAATTTGAATATTTTTAGCCTGCTTTTTTTTTCGCTTAATTTGATAACGATCCATTTGACTGCTTGTCGCGAAGCTTTTTTTTTTCTCAAAAACATCAACCAAAAGTTTTAAAGGAAATGACTGACATCATAATGCATAACAAAGATATTTGTTAAACTATCAATCCAATGAAGAAGAATGTTGAAATCCCAGGAGATGAGATGATTGTTAAAAAAACTTTAATTGCGAATCACTCAGAGATAATTTAATTTGATATGCAATCGTCGTAAATAGTTAAGTCGCAAGGTGGCACATGAACACGTTTCCTAGTAATTAAAAGGCGCGCGCGAGTGTCATTTATGTTCATTTTCAAATTCACCTTGTTGACTTGTTCAGACAACCTGCTGTTTGATAGATCCCTGGGTGAAGTTTTGAGAATAAACTTGGTAGTGATATACGGCGTCATTATCTTCCGATATAATAAAAAAAAACTATAAAAGCCATTAGTAGCGCTTCGTAGTGTATTCATGAAACTCTCAAACTTTTTCAAGATCCGAAGAAATCATTATGAAGGCGATGACAACGGGAAATTTCATAACGATCGTGACAATTAATTTTTTGATTAAGTAAAAAATATTTTTTTTTAATTTCTTATTCCAGTTCAAACAAGACATCGAGCGAAGTTTTTAACGAAAATATCTTTTCACATCAACATTGTTGATAACCGCGATTTTTCTACTGCTTCATATGTCACACAAACAACAGCAGTCGATGAGTTGATGTTGTTCAAGCCACAAATGAATCTGATAAAAGCGTAAGGATCACTCTCTCATTCCAGCCTGTCTCCACCTCAATGACAATGCTTGTAAGCATGTCTTGAGTTGCGTTTATGATAGTTTCGTGTCTTCTTCTTCGATCTTCTCACATCTTCATCTTGAATATCGCAGCAGCCGACTTGTATAAATTTTTTTTCGCCATCCACTATCAACTTCACATATTTTCTGCCTTTTTGGCTTGAAAGATTTTTAAGTTTCGATTTTTTCTGTGAATAAAAGTAAAATTTTCAAGCTTTGTCAGTTTCTTGAGATTGCTCGCGCGGTGAAGTCGCGAAGATTCATCGCTTGAGTTGGTTTTTGTTGTGAATTCTTGGTTTGTTCGACCACTTTGTTGGCTTTTGCACTTAAACGAGTTAAATAACTTGTGTTGTCTGTGAAGTATCTTGAGGGATATGTGAAAAGAAGCAAGCTAGCGACTCTAGGAATATCTGAAACATTACAATCTTAGTGTGTAGAAGAATTGTATTAAAGGAGAAGTTTTCAAGAAACTAAAACACCTTGAAGTGTTCAATAAAAAAGAAGAAATAATAAAAAGAAAACTTTAAAATGAAACTGAAAGTGATATTGCTGGTGAGTCAATTCAGAAAGCCTTTTTTATTTATTTCTCGTACTTGAAGACAATCTTAGATCATCGCGAAGTCACGAATCGCCTTTTTTTTTGGTGTTTACAATAATTGCGCCGAGGTCAATAATCAATCAATTTGAATTATGCGATTTTTATGATAATGAATGTGAACTCAATGAAGAATCCAATTTATCGAGTTTAGACAACTTTTTATTGACTTAACAACACTCACGCAAAAAGATCATCTTTCAGCTGGAAATCAATAATTGATGAGTTGATGATTAATCTCGACGACGATCAGCATCTTCATTTATTCAACTTTAAATATTTTAAATTGCATTTCATGAAAGATTTTCGAATGTTCGTTGATCTTTCTAATACTTACGCATTGCGGATTTGACTTACAAGGCGCAAAAATAAAAAATAAGATAAAAATCTCAATTAGCACTTTTAAGATGTAAAAAAATTTCTTATAAAAAGATAAACGAAGATTATGAAACGCAACACAATTGAAGTGCTGGTGTAGGTACTGCTTTGTCATCGTCATCATCATCAACTGATTCAATAATTGAAAAATTCCATCGATCGCATGTCACACTGTTTAGGCTTGTAAATTATGTATACACACACTCAATTGTTTCAACTTATAATACGACGCGAAGCCACAACAATTTATCAAAATGTATTGTCAAAATTCAATGTTTTACAAATTTATTAAAAAGTTCGCATTCACTTTCACAATATTCACGAAACCCGGTGAGCAAGCGCGCTGCTTAAAAATGTCAAAAATCAAATTTTGTGATTCTTTTCAATGTTTAATTGGCGATCATCCTAAAAAGAAAAAAATAAATAATTCGTTCCGATGTTAAATCATTAAATAATGATGATGATTGTCGTTGAAGAAAAGAGTCTGACTGACGCCTAAAAACAACAAACAAATAAAAAAAAACAACAGAAATAAATTAAAAAAAAATATTCAAATTAGCAAGCAACTTCCTTTGGTCAACTAAACCAAATTTTAACAGTATCCGTCTAAAATGTAAAATGTTCAAGTTGAGAGCCATAAAAGTTGAAGATCAGATCAACCATAGCGGGTTCGACAGAACAACGATAATGGATTCGAGGAAAGAAAACGTTAACCTTCGATATGAAGTGAAAAAAAGAGAAAAAAAAACATCGCGGAGTTGGAAGGCCGTTTGATTTAGCGTTTAAGAACGTTTATGTGGATAAGAGTGGAAATTGATGGAATCTTGACAATGTAAGTAGTTAGTTTGTTCCTACACTTAGAAGCCTGAAATAAATTATCAATGATTACATTATTTTATTTTAAGAACTTCTGTGAAGCTTGAGAATTTTCCATCGCACGTTTCCAAGCGATAAACTTCAAGAATTAAATTCTTTCCTATTGGCCAAGAATCCAGAATCGTCTCAAGCTTCTCTAATTAGCATAACAACATAAATAAATTTTCGTTCCCCAATTTCAAGTGGACTTCTTTTTCGCTTTTTCGATCTTCTTCGCTATCGAGATTGAGACTGGTTCCGGGAGCTTACTTCACTTGACATTACCATTCAAATACCTAAATATTTGTCTCGACATGATCAACAAGAAATATCTTCAAGTAAAAAATATTCAAATTTCTCTTCCTTTGTTCAATTGAATAATTCAAATTATTTATGATAAATAAACGAAGTGAAAGAAATGAAAACCACAACAACAACACATAACGTTTTGAGATCGTATTTGATGACATGCAAATGTTTGTCGTTAATTTTTCCCTCTTAATTATAATCAATTTTTTCTTTTGCGATCTTAAGATGATAGTTTAAAAAACATAAATGCAAAAAATATTAAACGAAACTGTTACGACATACATGCATACATATCTCGTGTGCCTTTTCGAGACAAAGTTACACAAAAAGAGGATAAAAAAAAATTAAAAGAAGTAAGACACGAGTGAGTCGTAAGACAAGAGAAGAAATGGGTAAAAAGATTATTTAAGCAGTTACGCAAAATCATATATGTTAATGAAAGGAGAAGGCAAAGAAGAAGGTTGCGGTCTATGATCAAAATATAAAAAGAGTGATTTAGTTAAAGCTAAATGATGAGACAAAAATTGATATTTCTAAGGCAAATCTTGATTGACCCAGATGACGAGTGGAAAGTTGATGTTGATGATGATAATGGGGGTGGAGGTTGAATGAGTTCGCTTACTTCATCTACCTTTAAGTAAATGCAAAATCTTTTGTTACGAAAGAAGATTTAAGCTTCAATCAATGCATGAAAGCTTTTTTAATTTTATTTATTTTATCCTTATGAAAACTTTTATTTTCACATCGTGTCAGCCCACAACTGCAGTTGAACTTTGAAATTGATGGAATTTCTGTGTTGATTTCACAGCAATGTGATGACTTAAATTATTACGAATGACATTTAGAGACATTTCCTTGCAGATTATTTATTTTTTTCTTGTCGTCGATATGTGATGTTAGTTTATTTGTCTCCTTGCAACTAATAAGGTTAATTGATAGTTTGAAAGTTTGTATCGTTCAATAAATATTCACAGCGAATGAATGTTGGCGGTCATATCTGATGATCAAGATGAACTCTTTTGTTTTCACATTTTATTATCGGAATGTGTATCATCATTAACGTTTTTGATTTCGTTATAATGAATGACTATGATGTAAAATAAATCCAAACACAGATCTTAATGTGACACATCATTTACTAAACATTTTTATGGAAATTTAAGAGTTCCACAGTTCAACATCGTTTTGTTTTGTATTTTTGTTTTTCTTGTAACTCAACTTCAAATCTGAGTCGCGACTCGCGAGCAGCATAAAAATGACATTACAACGATTCCATCTCGTCAGCAATATAAACATTTATAAAAGATTAAAAGATTTCTTAAAGACACTGGTAAACGACCTTGCCACACAGACAATTCCAACAATCATATATGCAAACGATTCATGCGTCTCACAAACTTGTTTCATTCCCGTCAGCAGTTTGCGATCTTTTTTCTCTCTTTTTTTTCGGTTGAAAATATTTCGTTTGCTTAACAAAATCAAAAAAAACTTCTTCTTTGTCATCGTAAGTTAATGTTATTCAGAAGATATCGGAGATGAGAAAAAAAATGTCGACAGCAAAATTATTGCACATTAAATATAGATTCGGACATGGATTCGTTCGTTGATTCGACTGGTTCCTGAATGAATGAATGAATGAATGGTCCTGGTGACATAGTTTTGTATCGATTAATAACCAAAGATATTAATTCATTTATATTCAGACTTTTTGTTTTTATAATATACGAGTCCAAAATGAAAGCGAAAGTCGTTTAAAAAAAAGAAGAATCTTGAAGATAAATTCCTTAACTGCTTACATCGTTATTTTTCGTCGTTAGTAATCGGTTTAAGTCAATAGACTTCTCGTGTTCATTATTGTAAACTACCGGACCGAAGGAGAATAAAAAAAAGTTGTTTAATTAGCGAGCAAATCGCTAAATATTGAAAGACAAACATTGGATCACTGTCGAGTTATTGATAAGAGTTATTTAAGGCAAGGTCAAGATAAGCTTCTTCATCTCTTTTTTCTGATCATTCCACAGACGCAGCTCATCATTCATTGCTGCTCCGCTGAAATCAGTGAGAATCGCTATAAAGGGAAAGGAGTGAAAATCGTTTCGATTGATGCTGCCGACAGAACCCAATACGACGAACGAGGCTTACACTCAAGTCAAGGAGCTTACAATTATGGAGCTGAGATTGGAAAGAACGCGCAATTTAATCATCAAACACGCGGACCCGATGGCATCACTTACGGATGCTTTGGATATGTTGGCGATGATGGCAAACCACAAATGGAACATTACATAGCAGACGCGCGCGGTTTTCGATTAGTCACATCAACCGACTTAGTCGAAGTCTTTCCAATCGCTACCAAATCTAAGTAAATGATTATTTATTAATATATCGACAAGATTATAACAGACGATGCTTTTCCTTCTTTAAAAGGAAGACATCGATCTTCTGTTTTCATTCATTTCATCGAAAATATGTTTTTTTGACGATGTCAATATTTGCAAATCAAATTTTATCGCAGTTTTTTCTATTATTTATTTTCGCTAATCACGTTTGTGTGTGGGTCGTCGAAGCCGCAAACAGCTGTTTTGCCTAATTGACGACCTTGTTGCATTTTATCGCTTCACTTAGCTTCATAAATTTTTAAATAAATTTCACATTTTTCTCTTTTGTTTTGTTTCACGTTTTCCGGTAGACCATTCAACCCGAAGAATGGCAAGCAGTCGAGAGGAAAATTCACACACTTCAAGGATTTATATTTTCCCGAAGGCTGCGGAAGTTTAGATTTTGATTTATCACATAAAGATTTGATTTCAAAAGACATTTCGCCATCTGCACGAAGCTTCCGAAGTAAACTCAGCTCATCAGATGCAGAAAGTGAAGATTATTTCATTCCAGCAGCACAAAATGTCAACGAACAGTTTGCACTTCCCCCAAGATCATTCGCTGACAATAGACGGTCAGGAAACAAGAACGATGGATTTTACTATCCTGACTTTAGTGGACGTTACATCCATGATAACCGTGGTCAATACATTCATGACAATCGAGGATTGTATGTTCACATTCCCGGACCTGACGGGCCACCAGCACTGCCATATATTCACGTCGTCGGACCAAACGGTCCCGATGGTCCCAGCGGTAAATTAATCACGATTATTTCTACATCATTTCTCATACTCATGTCGAATTTTGTCCATTTACAGGAGGGTTCGGTTAGTAGTAGCTTATTTATATTTATTAAGCTTAGACTTGGCTCCTTCTACGCAAACAAACGACATCGATTAATAACTTTTTTTTTTCTTCTATTCTCTCCCTTGTGCTTTGCGTGTTACAATAAATAAAAAAGGTGGCAGAGGACCAGGAGGTGATTATCGACATTATAAAATCATTTATTTTATTATCAAGCCACACAAATAATCTTTTTTCTTCTTCTTTCAATCTTGTTACAAATTAGGCCCCGGAGGTAAAAACAAATCATCCAAATTTATAGCTTTTGTGATATTTTATTGAGCTTTTATGTTTCTTTTTGTTTTGTTTTATACTACGCAAATAACAACAAATGTTTCGTTTAGGACCGACAGGTAAGGAAGAACAAAGCTTTTTTGGAGTGACTTTGATTCGTTATACTAAATTTGATTTATGATGCCTTTTTAGGACCGCCCGGACCTAAAGGACCCCCAGGTGATTTACAACAATCTTAAATTATTTTAATTGAATAAATTTAACTTTATTTCTTCTTTTTTTTCCTGATTAGGACCGCCAGGTAATAACCGTCATCAATTAAGCTTCTTAATTGAAAATTTTAAGAGTTAGGACGTGAATTTAACCTTTGTTTTCTTATTTAATTTAATTATTAAAGGACCACCCGGTAAGTTTAATGAAATTTTAACTAAGAAAGTTTTAAGCAAACATAAGTTAAAATGAAATAATTAAAACAAAAATTATAAGGACCCCCTGGCCCACCTGGCCCTGATGGCCGTTACCGACCAGGACCCCCAGGTAATTCAGGCGAACCTTAGCCGGATTCTCTCTTGCATGTCTGACATTTATGAGTTCTTTGACTACTCTTATCTTTCTTTTTTGCACTTTTTTATTTCAAATCAGCACGCCACAAAGATTAACTTAATTTATGAAACAACTTTTCTTCATCTCTGAACTTAACTTTATTTATCTTCCACTTAAAAAACATTTAAAACGTGATTTAGGTATTTTATTTATTTTATCGACTAATACAGCATGAAAAACTTTTATTGCATGAAGAAACTTTTTCTACTTTTTTATTTGGAATTTTTATTTTATGTTTTGTATTATTTGTCTCACTTTTAATTGTCAACTTTTTCTTATTTTTTCGCGAATTATAAACATAATAGGACCGCCAGGACCGCCAGGTGAGTTATGATGATTTTTCAACCATGAAATGGAAAAAAGCAAATCTTTTGGATATCAAAAACAAAAGCACTTGTTAAGTTCAAAGTTACGCTTTGATTATTAATGTTGAATATTAGAGGCGTGAAAAAAACGAGGAAACTAATTAAATCATTTAAAGATTATTCGTTAATCCAAATTAATCCTTGTTTATGTAGCCAAAAGCAAAGCTTTTTCTGTTCGAAATCTCAATGCTAAAAATCTAATTTTTTTCTCATATCTTTGTTTCAAGGCCCACCAGGTTAGTTGCGAATTGTTTAATCCTTAAAAGCATTTTACTATTAATCGTCTTCCTCGTTTCATTGAAACGTTTTACATCAATCAGGACCGCCAGGTAAGCAAAACTATTTAATTGCATCATTTCACGTGACATTTGTAGCTTATGAAAGTTGAATGTCTCGTAAAAGCTTTTCATTCTCAAATGTTAATCGATTCCTTTTGTGTATCTTCTTTCCTTTCAGGCCCAACTCGCCCAGGGTAAAATCTCTCATATTTTGTTACATTATTTTATGATTATTAACATTTTCTCACTTTAATGTTACGCTTGCAGACCGCCAGGTCCACCAGGTAAAATGATTTAAAGATGATTCCGATAATCGATGATTAATAAATTTTATTTCTTTCACTTTTTTCATCAGGTCCACCAGGTTAGTAAAGATGTTGTAGCGAACTCAATATTTATGAATGTTGGCATGGATTGGATTTTCTGATTTCACAATCTTTTAAAATTAATCATTTATCGACGAAGTTTCAGTTCAATTCTCTAATCCATCCCACCATCCATTTAATATTGATGTCCGTGAGGTTTGAGTTATTGTAAGCATATGTAAAACAAATTTGCGAATTATAAATTATGAAAATCTCTCAATTTATTGATCACGCACAGCACAGTTAAATATCTCATCAAACATTGCTAAAAAAAGAAAATAATTTCTACCATAAAAAGTGTTGATGTGTCAATTACATCAATCACTCAATTTTATGCGCCTCGACGTCAAAGCGCCTCGCCGGTTTTGAATGATTTTCGTGTCTTCTTTGTTGTTGAATGTTGTAATAAGTTCGAGTTTCAGTTGGTGGTTATCATGCGTGTTATTGAAATTTTTTAAAAAGCAATCGAAACAATCTGATGACATTGAATGAAATTTTTACAGGCCCAAGGAGACCCGGACCGCCAGGCCCTCCAGGTGATTACATCTTATTTTAGTCATTTCTATCTTCTTTATGAAGTCTCGATCATCCTTCTTCTGTCAAAATGTCATGAAATTGAGTTTTCAACTTCCTACATTTCGCTGCTCAAGTCACGGAATGAATTCAAATGAACTTGTGACTAACTTTCCGCCTCTTGCCAATCGAACTAATCATTTGCATGATAATCATAACTTAGAGGATTTAGCTAAAAAGAAAAAGAAAAGTTCACGCATGCGAGTATTTGTTGACATAAGTCGATGATTGTTGTTTTGAATCGATTTTTAATAAATTTTTTATTGGCCATTTAGGACCGCCAGGACCCACACGACCCGGACCACCAGGTGATTATTGTTCAGAGTTTCATATGTTTGGGTTTTTCTTTGTCTACTGTTTGGTTGGTTTCTGTAGATATTTAATTGTGTCAATGAAACTGTGTTTGGTAGCATGTCCTTGCCCTACTTCCTGTCATCTTCTCTCCAATCACTTTCACATCAAGTTTTGCAATCAACGTCTCAACTTGATTTATTAACATTTCTTTTACTTCAAAAAATGTATTAAAAAAGTTCACTTTAGATATCAAGGTCAAAATTCTGCACGATTCACTTCTTATTTTAATTACTATAATTAAAGGCAGTTGGTTGTTTGCATGTTTTATGTTTCATGTTTTTGTGAAGTATTCAACAAATGATTTTTTTGTACTTAGGACCACCAGGACCAGATAGACCAGGACCACCAGGTATAACTAACTGCGTTGTTAATAACAAATCGTCTTATGGCTGTATTGGTGTTTAACAACATTCTTAAAATAAATTTCTTTGATTTTCAACAAATGAATTTTTTTGTGTTTAGGACCACCAGGACCAGATAGACCAGGACCACCAGGTATAACTAACTGCGTTGTCAATAACAAATCGTCTTATGGCTGTACTGATGTTTAACAACATTCTTAAAATAATTTTTTTTGATCTTTACTTTATATATGAAAACAATTTTTATATTATTTCTTTAGGACCTCAACCACCATATAAACCAGCTGAAAAAGGATATCAGTATTCAACAACGACGCCAGCTTCACGTACTTACCTTCCGCCACTTGGAAGTCCGAAACGACCGAATACCTATTCAGGAGGCGTGCCTCGATTTTAATTTTAATTTATTATGATGTTTCGAATTGTCAGTTGCCATTTTTAAATAGAGTTTAAACATTAAATGTAAATAAACGCCGAAAAGATAACAAAATACTTAACTTTGGCTTGTTTTCTCATGAGATTTGAACGTATAAAGGAAGTTAAATATATAATTATTTGATTTGAATAAGCTACAGCTCTAGCAGCTGCTTGACAAGTTGATGTTAAAGTTTATTCAAAGCTTATCTGAGTCAATGTTTTCATTTCATTATTATTATTTTTATGAGTTTACTGATCGTTGGTCAGAAAGCTCGACAAAGCATTGAGTAAGCTTAATCAGCATAATCTTAAGAGGTAATCAGTATAATCCTGAAAATAAAAGTTGTCCAAAAATACAAGAGATGGCGCTTTTGAAGCTTTGTCATGTCTGAAAAAAGTTTAAAACATTTTCTATTGTGGTGAATCTGGAAATATACAAATGATTTGCAATGAAACGGTATGAAAGAGAACTTAAACGAGCTTTCACGTAAATAATATGTGGAAAGTTGTTTGTGTTTTGGTTTGGTTTCACTCAGAAACAGCTTGAATTAAGAACAAGAAATTATAATTTTCGTACACGAAGTTTGAGATGAAAATTTGTTACAGGTGAAATTGTTCACATTTGTTTTAACGCTCATACAAATTTTATTATATGATGGTAAAACAACATGTTCATTAAATTTTATTTGTTCATCACACGTATTAAATAACAATGCACCTTAATACTGAAATAAAAGAACGAATTGTGAAGCATGTTTTTGCAACAACAGAATTAAATATAAAACAAAAAAATGTTCCACTCTGTACTAAAGGAAATTTAATTTGCAAGCGTGGGAAAAACCACCGCTTTTCCGTTTCAAAGATTAAAAATGAATGTTTTTGTAATAAGTATCCCACGGAGTTCATACTTTTATAGAAACTGTACCGTCATTATTCGATTTTATTACCAATAGGTAATTTGATTGATTTCATTTGTGCTAGTTTTGCAAAGCAAATTCTTCACATGGAATCAATATTTGTTTTGCAAGGATTAATTAAACTGAGACAAATGTATCATTTATGTCGAAACCTGGAAATGTCATTCAAATTGATTAGAACTTCAAAATTAAATTGATTACTATTCATTATTGTTCTTCATGTGCCTGTAGATAAATTGCATTTGAAACCACATATGTGGGTTCAATAACTTTCTTGTATTATACATTTAAGTCTTGCTTTCGTTTCTCAAATGTGAATGTAATCGTCTTATGCTAAAGCTTCGTTTAATTGAAAGTAACTTCTATTCAAACATAAGACATATTGGAACTAAATATGAAACCAAAATTTCATTAAATAAATAAAACAAAGACACAAATTTCCTTTGATAAGTTTTGAATTTCTTCTCTTTATTGTCTTACAGGATGTAAATTTTCTCTTTCTTACATACGAACGAACGAACATAATTATTTTTTCCTTCCTTCATTGTCCTACGTAATGTTCATTTCAATATTTTATTTTCTCCTTTTTCTTAAACCTAACGCAACGACAAAAATGTTGTTAATTGGAATATGAAACATTCACTTTTATGAGAAAAAAGACTTTTGAGATGGGGCGAGGGAGGGGAAAGGGAGAGATAAAATGAAAATCCTGTTTGTTGTTGTTGTCATAGAAAACAAAACAACAAAAAAAAGAGAAGCATTTTGAATGCTTAGTAAGAAAAATTACCAGCAATAATACGTAATGTTACACTCTGTCTGTTCCACCCTCCAGATGCTTTACTAATGGCACAAAAATATTTACTTTAATTAATTTCATCATTCACATCTACCCGAAGCTTGTGTAAATGACACTAAAGAAGATTCATTCACTTGCTTCCATCTTCATTCTGCTACTGCTTAAATTTAATTAGATTTTGAATCTCTTTTTGATCAATCTAGCACTCGCCTGTTCCCTTCACCCCCACATCTCTTCAAGCTCTTCTCATTTTCGAACCATCAGATTCACGTTTGACAATCTGGTTCGATATCAATAACAATATTTTAATTTACTTTTTTTTTCACATGACAATTAGATTTTGTTCGATATGAACGATGAAAATTTATTTTAATGTACTTAGAGTAAAAACGAAAGAAAACAGAATTTTCTTCTACACTTAATTGAATTTTCATTACATGGAAAATTTGATTTCCTTTTTTGCTTTTATCTCTTCTATTATGACATCTTTCTGTCAACAGAAGTCACACCCTATCAACAATCCAGGTAGCTGCGTTGAGTTGTCTTCGGGTGCGGTGAGAAGTTCATTCATTCTTTCATAACACGATATGTTTTATTATTATTTATATTGAAATTCTGCCAACGCTGTCAAGCTTTGAAATTCTATTATTGAAGCCTTAGCGTGGGGCTTGTCGTTTCAATTTGCGTAACTTTTAAATAAATTAAGGCTCTCTTTCTGTCTTGATTTTTATTTGAATATATTGCGGATGTTAAATCAAAATCAATTTGATTTACATAGAATGAGAAATTTAAATAAATGGCATAGAACGTAAATTGATAAAAAAGTCTTAATTATAAATGAATCATTGAGTAACTTAAGTACACGAATCAAGTCGTCTTGTAATTGATCGACTTCCCTTGTCAATCATGCTTTTCGAATGTCATATTGCAAAATATATTTTATACATGTATGTGGAATAAAAACATATTTTTTGTTAGAAGCGTTAATAAATTAAATTTCTTTTGATTTCATTTGATGAGAGAGCAGAAACGTCAAACGTCTTAATTGCCTTCTTCTCTCTTTCTATGCACAATACATTTAAAAACTCTTCTTTTGATTGTGAAATTGCTTACGTGATTTACGATTCATTTTGGGACCCGGTTAAGGTTCCGCAATCTGATGATGTCGACTTAATTGGATTAATTGATGACGCAACATTAGCGACATATTCAAACACACACACATTCATACGCTCAACTATTATGATGTTCCTAAAGCATAAAGCTTTAAGCAGGGACGTTTAATATTGCTAAGCTTCAAATTAATTTCCTTTTCTTCGCTGCCTTTTTTTTCTTATCTTTTTTTCTTTTTTTTTGTTTTGTTTCAATCCCAAGGTTCGTTCAAAGAGAGAGAAAAAAGAATTAAATAAAATTACATTTCTTTTTAAATTAAAGCTTAAAAGTTTCTTTTTTTTTAGGGAGGGATTATTTACATAGATAATTAACTAAGAAAGTATTCATTAGATTCACATTAATTTACATTATAAATCCTTGATTGGTTTCAGTTTGTTTTGATTTTCAACTGATAAACAAATCGATTGAAACTTAATTTAACGTTAAACGACGTTGTTTTTGTTTTTTGTCATTGATACAAAGAATTAATGAAACGAGAAGAAGAGAATTTGCTTACTGACTAACAAGCGATGTGATAACGATCTCAATTCCTTCGCTTTTGAACTTCAATGTGACATTATGTTGTTTGTTTTTTTTCTTCTTTCTCTCTGTTGATGTCCATTAGCGACATTCTATTCATTCTTCGCATTTTTCGTTTAAAGTCTCTCGAGTAACTTCCTTCGTCGTTTTGTCATCTCGTCCCATCATCTTATGTCGTTGTCGAAAGTTCATTTTTCAGCCAAAGTGGAATGGGACGTGAACCAAGCTTCTTCAGAAGCTTAACCAATGCCGTGTTGTGACTCAAATAATATCTGAATGAGAGATTATAATGGATTGGGAAGAGAAAAGCAAACAAGAATTAATATAATCCGAGAATTAATTTCAAGTCAAGATGAAACTTTTTTTTCGCTGTGCCAAGAAAATTGGAAAAAAACCGAAGTGAGCAGCAAGCAGCAGTTTGTTTTGAACTTTTTCTTTTATTTTTTCATCTATTTAGCGGAAAGATGAAAAGTTTTTCCTTTCTTATGCAACTTTCTGTATGCTCTTATTCAGTTGAGGAATTTGAAATCATTTTTTTCGCATAAATAGTTTGTACGATGAAAAGAATAACAAGGAAAAAGCTGGAAAAATTGAGCAATAAAAACTTCATTCAATTTTTTTTTGTTCTTTCTTTTTCTTCTATGATGCCATGAGGCGGAAAATTCGCTCGTTCACCAGGTGGAAGAGAAAAAAAGAAAAACTTATCGCTAGATGAGACTAGAAATATTGGAACAGGGGAAAAAACATAATCGAGTACTCAAGGAAGTGAGGGAGACGGGAGGTAAAGTTATGCAAATTTAATTGCATATTATGGCGTTCATTTGCCGCTTTTGCTCTTACTGCTTGATGCTTGAACTCACGAATCATTTGAGGAATAGAAAATACGGAAAATATATAACAAAGCAGAACTTTGTTAAGAAGAAAATCAATGAAAAATGTTCTCTGCCGCCGCCGCACGACAGAGTCGTCAAGGGAGCGAAAACATGAATCATTCTTCTGTGACGACACAATCAATGAATTTTAATACTCAATTTATATTTTGATAAAAAAGAAATCTCATAATGTTGAGGATTATTAATGAGTGTAATTAATCAAAAGTTCATAAATTATTTTTTAATGAAAAGCGAGCTTTTTCAGTCTTTTTTACATGAAAGCTTTCAAGAGATTTCTTTTAATAATGTAAGAGCGATGGTGAAGTGGATTAACGAATCATGAGAAAGATCTTCAAGCTTACAAATTCCTTTTTCCTTCTTTCATCATCTACAAGATTTTAATCGTTTTGAAAGCTTTGAATTATTGTGACGTAACTTAAGAAGCAACCCAACAAAGTTATCCTTTGAAAAATAAATGATATCTAAAAACTTTTTCTATTTTTTGGACTTGAACTTATCCATTGAAATGATTTCATCTTGTTCAGACAAAAACCGAATAAATGTTCTTTTCAGTGACATGGCAGATCGTTAAACTTTAATTATCATTGCCATAGTGCAGTTTTTCTCGACACAAGACAAATCCACCGGCATTACGGTTCGTGAATAAATTCTATCGATTAAAAAGCTTCTTCATTCAACTTACCTCTGCAGAATTTTCATGCTTTTCTCATCCATCGGAGGATAATTCCGACCTTTCGACTTTCCCAGACATTTGCTTCTCGTTTCGTTAATAACTTGACAGAAAAATCCTTTCTTTGGATCGTACCGTAGATGACTTGAATAATCCATGATGGGAGTGATTTTAAGAAAGCGTTGAAGATCGTTCATGACTTCAGCCGGATTTAACTTCAACTGTTCACCGTCAATGATATGAAGCTGCTGATTTGCATAGAATGCAAGCCACTTTTCGAGATGTTGCGCATATTTCCCAGGATTCAAGCAACGATTCCTCAAGTCACGTAATGGCTTTGGCGCTGAATCACTGGCAGTAATCACCTTTCATAATTGAAATTAAAAGTTGTTGCTTGAAAATTTCTCACAAGCACATCGTTTCTTTTTTAAACTCACCTGATAAAAACTATAATTATTCGCTATGATGTCGCCATGTGCTCGCACGTGCTGATACCAACTATAAGCACGTTTTGCTGGCGAAATTAAAATTACTACAAGCTTAGCACTAGGCAACAATTGATGGGCTCTCTTTGGCACCAATTCACCATCGAAATACGTCGCTGATTTCTCAAAGAAATATCGCGGATTAGATGACGATTGAATGACATTGTTAGTCAATGTGGCATTATTTGAAGGAAAGAAACTCATGTACCAATCAAGGCCACGATAATAATTATTTCCATTAAAGAATTGAATCTCTTCAAATGTGTCGGGACTGGGAAGATTACTTGCAACACTTGGATGCATGCTTAAGAAAGTGTAAAGTGCTGTCGTGCCGGTTTTTTGTGGTCCGATGACCAGAAACTTTGGAAGAGAAGGAAGTACATTGCAGCTTTTGTTACGTGACCAGATCTTTTTGTGCCGTTCGTCTTCGCATGGATTTCCCCATATTGGATCACTTTCTTCCGGGTGCAACTTGAAATACTGTTCGCCAAGCTGAAGTGGCGGTGCCGACGTAAGTTTTATATTTGTCCAACATCTTAAGAACTTTATTACAGATTCGAACGTGTAAAGAGCTAATCGATCACTGCCATAGTTCGACATATGAGTCATGAAAATGTTAATAGGATTGTAGACGATTGTTTGGAACAGTTCACCACCTTGAATCGATTCATCTAATTTATCTCGTCCACCAGGATAACGATCTAATGTAATGATTGAAATTAAATTATAAATACATAATGTATAAAGAGAGAATGATGTGGAAAAATATTGAAGGTGTAAGAATGAAAATATCATAAAACGCAATCGTCATCGTAAATAAAATGTTAAGAAATGTGAGGAATGAAATGACGAAGAGAAAATCTTCGAAATTTTTCTATCACTTTCGTAGATTTCTTTTCCGATATTTTTCATCTCACCCTTCAACATTAATTTTTACCTTTCACAACAAAATCAAGAAAATAAAATTAACTCACCAATGTACATTGTGTGTGTAAATAAACCACAAGTTTGTCGAGGCAGCACCATGATGTTGCGGTGTATAAAGCCGCGACGAAGACGGGCTGGTCGTAAATGTGGATATTCTTCAGTCGATGTAACTTTTATGTTCCAAACTTTCTTCCATGCTTGATAAAGTAACTCGTGGGCGGGATAAACGCCGCTATGATGAGGTGATACAGAATATCCTGAGTCTAATGGAATGCCTCTTGCAATTGCAAAATCCTTATTGAGAATCATATCATTCATGAGAAGTGTTAAGTTGTCATATAAATGCGGTTGTTGATGATTCCACATGTGACTAAACCAAGTGAACTTGTCGGTGTTACGAAGTAACATATCATCACCTAGATTCTCCTCTTTAGTTCCATGGTGAAAATATTTCCCGGAAAAGCCGAGATTAAAACGAAATCCGGGCACTAAATCACCGATACGCTTTTGTGTCGCTATAAGTGCATGAACATCGTCTGGCTTAAGTCTCGTTCCACGTTCGCCAACAAAAATGTCATCAATATCAACGAGAATCATTCGATTGAGGCTTACACTTAATTGACCATGACTAAGATAGGAAAGTGCATCGAGAAAGAGGAGTCGATGAAGCCAAAATTTCAGACCAGCACCGAAGAAAATTCTTTGAATTCCGTCCAACTTTCCATGATCTTGAAGAACGGTTGTTAATGGCGGTTGAATACCATCAGTGGGATAGTCAAGAGTATTTTTTTGTGCAAACTCGAGAGGTTCATAAGTGGAATCGTTGTGTTGAAAAACCGCCCAATCACTTCCAGGTAAAGCACCCCACGCTGTGTCACCCGCTCTCGTCAGTCTTAATACAGGCGATGAAGGATTCAAACTGGCATCACGTAGACGTAAATTAGTATGAATGAAAAGTGGAAAGCCCTTCAATTGAGCTCCAACTAAAGTCTCTTCACTGGGACTCATAAATCCAACAATGCCAACTGAATATTCTCGACAATATTTATCCAACAGCTCTCGATTCCATTTATCCATCGTTAAATATTTGTCGAGATTCTCGAACACAATCACACCATAGCGACCTTTATCAAGATTTGTCAGTACCGGCAAACTTTTACCGGCAACCTCAACCTTATATCTGCAAAATAAACGAAATAAAACAAGTTATTTAATTATCAAGATAGAATTGAGTTAAAATTCACACCAATGAATGTCGGCAAATGCGATTATGAAAATTAACATTCCGATGCTAAAAGATTCTCATCTTAATTAGATTCTCTACATGCCGTGGCTAATGAAATCGTAACAAAAGCGACTTAGAAGAAAGAACGAGCAATAAAGAATCATTTCATTTGTTATTATTATTGTTATTCTGTTCTCGTAATGCAAAGCATGTACCTGATGTCAATCACTGACAGATGGTTTCAAATCATTAAAACGCTGATTTAAATCTTTTTTTGTTCAGCTTTACTTTAATCTTTCTTTCGTTTTTCAATAACCTTGACACTCGAGAATGGAAACATTCTTCTCTCCATTAGTAATAACAAGAAGCAACAAGTTCAAGTTCTTGAATGCTACAAGCTGCTTCAATTCATACGAGGCAATTTAAGATTACGAAGAAATTTCTGACACCACTTGAGAATCGAAATTTATTCTTATTGTAAAATTAATAACAAAATATTGAAGTGGATGTGCTTGGAGTTGAAGGAAATTTCATTTTCTTTTTATCAAATTTAGCTTCATTTTGGTGGCATCAGCTTGTCAGTTGAGCATGTCGGTTATACCAACTGTTAGCAATCGTTTCATCTTCCTTGTTGTCGATATTTGTTTCGGTAGAAAAAAAAGAATGAAAGAAGGAAAACTTCAAAGACGAAATCGAGGCTTAAATTTCAAGAAAGAAAAAAAAAGTTTGTCTTCGCTTGCCATTAAAATGAGTTTTGAATTATTAATGATTTCGCAGAACGAACAAATAAATGAACGCAAGCAAGCAAGAAAAAAATAAAAGCAACAACGAAACTTTTGTCGTGTAAATTTTCCCTCATCTGGTTTTTTTTCTAACAATCGCGAAAATGGAAAGGAAAAGGAATGTTAGAAGAAAAAGTCGTTAAAATTCTTTTTTTATACAAACTGCGGTAAGAAAAGCATCAACAGCCATCACCACAACAGATGATAACAAGGTGAAAAGTTGCACTTAAGCAGCTCTTCATTATGCGTCCTCATGAAGTAAGGTTGAATTCTAGTCGTCGTTGCTTCCATTTTCGTTTTTCTCAATTAATAAATTTATATTTTTCATGAGCATTTTCCCGTCGAGATTCCCATTCAGCACAGAATGAAAAACACTTTACGAGAAACACTGGAAATGTAATTAAGGAGTCTTAATTGGGGGGAGAGAGAAAGACGAAAAGCATCAGAAAATAAATTACCAAGTTGTTGGTCTTCTTCCGCTTTTCATTTCGACTTTTCCTCGCCGCTTTCTTATTAATTTTCTTTTAAAGATTATTTTGTGAAATATAAAATGAATGAGTTGCGACGAAGTGACTATAAGACGGAAATCTTTTCTTTGTTGTTAAGGATGATGATGACGATGAATTGCTTTTAAGTATCTGTCAGTCTTGACTATAAACATTTAATTTTATTACTTTGTACTAATGACTTGAAAATTCAGACATTTTCCATCCATGTAAGAGGGAAAATTGATTGGAAAACTCTTCATTTCATCCATGAAAAATTACTTCGATAAATTCAATTTATTCTTCAAGTGGCTAAAAATATTTTATCATATCTAACATTTCCCACTCAAAAATGCAAATCATATAAAGGAAAAGTCTTTCAAGTGCTTCTCCTCGAAGTAAAAAGTTCACAGCGAGGGTTCAAAAATCATTTTGAAGAGGGAAAAAAGGCGAGAAGGGAAATGAAAAATTTTCCGCTATGAAAGACATTTTTCACCCATTTGAAATACAACAATAAAACGAAAACCATTTTCCGTTCTTGTTGTTATCATCATCATATCGTAGTTTTCTTTTTTGAGTGTTCACGATGCCATGAAATTGCATTTTCAATTCCAATTTATTTCTGCAAAGTACAAATGTGGTGCTGGTTGAAGAAACTTTTTCCTTTCCCAATCTATAACTGGGAATGCATCGCTTTGACCTCATAAGCCACATCATAAGCGTTCTCAACAACATCAATATCACCGCCCACACATGCACATTAAATATTCTGAATATTCGTTATTCGTTCGAAGGAAAATTGTTGTCATCGACACAATGTAAAGTCATTGAAATTGATTTTTTTTATTCTTTGTTCGTCAACCATTGATGTGAAATTTTCTTTTGTATTCAAAAGCAAAAGTTTTCTTATCATAAAAAGGATGTTCCAAACACTCATAACATGATAACTTACTTGATTCTATTATAAACGAGCTCTTCAGCTATCTCCCGTCCCAATTTGCTGTATGTCGTCTCAACGAAAACAAGAACCTTCGGATCAATTCTCAATCTCGCCTCTGACCTATGGTCATGTGTGTTTGATGAATCCGACGGTGATTTATTCAATGTTTGACAATGAATTAATGGCATTGGCTTTGTATCACGACGAATTAATCTACATCGAGGAAAAGAAGACAATAAAAGAATGAAAATCCATCGATTAGTTCAATGATATTAAAAGCTTTTCATCAACTTCACTTCGAACTTCGAAGTGATTTTCATTGTTTAGGCATTCATGTAACAGCATGTAAAGCCACACATCTTATCATTGAAGCAAAATAAAACAAAACAACATGACATCAATAAGTAGAGACTTCATATTGAAACGTGATTTACTTTATAAATATTTGATTTAAATCACATTCCACAGAATTATGGTCGTGACGGTTAAAACTGAATTGAAATTGAATTTATGACAAATGTAATTTGGGTTTGGTATTTAAGCAAGTAAAATGAATGATTTATGATTATTGTTACTTACCCAACAAGTGCTGGACTATCCATGTATTGTGTAAAGAAAATTATGCTGAAGAAGGAAATTAGAACGAGTGCAGCAACGCATTTTTGAATATTTCTTTGAACGCTTTTCATCACATGACAAAAGCATCTCGTGATGAAATGACTGTTGTTGATCGCATAATTGTTGCTGATGATTCCATTTATGTTATTACCATTTGACATCACATAATTTTTATGCTGCTGTGATGGAAGCTGCGATAACAAGCTTTCATTTGATGTTGAACTTTTCATCAACATAGGTATGCGTTCTGTGTGATGATTGTGAGTAGCCATGACGTGTAGGAGGTCAAATTTCTCTCACACGATTCTTTTTTTTCTTTTCACTCTCTGACAGCTCAATTTAACATGAAAAACTTTTTTTTCTGTTATTTTCTTTTCTTCTTTTCCGCCTTTCAATCAAAGCTCGTCAGATTAGAACAACAAGTTCCGTTTCCTTGAAGTCTCTTTCACAATATTCACTTCCTTAATCTCTTCTTTTTTTTCACACTTAATAAATTTTCAAGAAACTTTCCGCTGTCAAAATTTTCTTTTTATGATGTTTTTACAAACTAAAACAGTTTCTGATGTGCTTTGTTAGCAAGCCAAGAGCTACACTTAGCATGAATAAACAAAATGAAGCGAGAATTGTCTTTAGTTGGTAAATAAACAAACTTTAGTTGATTTTTGAAAGAGAAACAAAAACTGCTTGATTTCTGATTTGATTTAGCTTGAATTTCACTTCCAGTATTTATGAAGAATCGTTTTATGCACAAAACACTGTTGGTAATAACAATTCCTTGATGGGATAGCAAGGAATGCAATGAAACTTAATTCAACATAAAGAACGAAAAGCTTTTTATTTAAATTCAACAAAAAGTGAAACGTGATCTGAATGAAGTTTTAATTTCTTATTCGTTCCGTTCAACCACAGATAATTTTCTTACTTTTTCGTCTTTCCTCTCACTTTGTGTCTCTATTTCGTCTTCTGTCTGTTATCTTTAATTTAAACTTTTTATCTTTCACTGATTTTCTTTTATTTTTCATCCACTAACTATCACAATGGTTTCCCATTTTCCACTTTTCTCCATTTACTGTGCTTCCAAATTTTCCGGTGAAGTGAAGCCATTCCGATGAAATTCTTCATCAATATTAAGTGCTGTGGTGCAAAAGTCATGTTTCATTAGCCGGATGATCAATGAGCTGTCGATGGTGAACACACTTTGAACCGGAAATTTCTCCTCGAACAAACATTTTGACGATTCACAAACCATATTCTCTTGCCTTCTTACATGAGTCGCTAACTTCATTCAATTGCTAAAGACAACGTCGAAGATTCATCGATAATTGATAAATGGACTTCATTCTGATTTCTCCTTTTATCGGTTTGCTGTCTGTTGTTATCTGAAAGCAAGCGAGAAAAAGACGAAATTGAGATAATATAAAAGTTTTAGAAATGAAATTAACATTTGATACTCCCACGCTCTATTGGAAATGCATTTGGTTAGATAACTAAATGAAAAGAAGGGAAAAGGAAATCGACAATCATAATCGTTATGTTGCATGACGTATCGTTTGTTAAGTTGGATTATCGATTTACCAAACAGTAAATAATTTAATGAGATTAATTATGTTTTATTTAGTGGCGATAGTAGGTGGATGGTAGATAAAAACGGAATTAAATTTAATAACATGAAAACTCGTTGAAAAAAGCTTCTCGAATTTGTTGAAAATTCATAAATTTTTGCTATAATTACATTTCCCTGTCGAAGCTTCATTAACATTTGACTTTGACAACGCTCTCTTGTTCTACTTCGTTACGGGAAAATCCTTTTGTCAATAAATTTCATTAATTTACCGAACTACTAACAAACTAATTCAATTAGTTTCAATTTACATTCACTTTTTCATGGTTTTTTTTGGATACCTTTGAAAGCGATTTCCAATCTACGGAAACTATCAATTGCGAAACAATGTCAGAAATGTTTATGGTCATGAATATAGATTTAAGTAGCTTCATCAGGAGTGGGAATTATTTTTCAGGAAATCTCATTAAATGCTTCAATTAGCATTGAAATGACCAACCAAGTAGAAACTCCGATCCCTGTTATCGACTGCTTAAAACCAATGAAGCTAAATTTTGATATCGTTCATCTCATTTGCAATTCTGATATTTAAAACAGAAAACTTTTCATTCGCTTGCTTGTATTGTGTTTGTTCTATTTCAGGCCATTGACATTAAAGTTGACTTTTATTTCTGTTCATTAATTTTAACAAAGCCAGAAATAAAGCAAAGCAATCACTTAAATATTTAAAGAAGAAGTAAACATTCCAGATTAAAAAGCATTTCTCAAACAAAATCACTTGAAGTTATCTACAAAGTGAGATTGACACTCAACCATTTACTTAATTGAAATTAAAATTTATTATAGCCAGGATTGGTAGTAATGCTTTAAATCGTTTGTTGACAATGACAAATATACTTCCCTCTAATATCTACCATTTTCAATTCTGTTTATTTAAAAGATTTCCAAACCTGTCATTATAATAAATAAATTTATTTCGTAAAACTTCTTTCGCTTATCATCAACAGCCAAAAATCCGCGCTTTTGAATGTTTAATCGAAAAAAATTCAATGATGGTTGTGAGCACAGCACAATAAAAGGGAAAAAAATCAATAACATTGAGATGGAAATCATGGAAATCAGGCAATGCCGCATTTTCATTTTTATTTTGATTGCTTTTGATTTTACTCAAATTTCTTGAAATGAAAAATATCTTTAAGGGAACTTTTCCGTTTTAATTGTGTGTGTATAAGTAAATATCTAAATTTCATCTGGTCCCAAATATTCGCTTAATGATTTGATGACGATTACCTCTTTTTTGAATTTCATTATATTTACCTCCCGATGATTTTTTAAGCGCGTTGGTGGATAATTTTAATTTTATTTTTGTTCAACATCTCCAGGAAAGCAAGACGAAGAAGAATAACAAGCGACAAAGTAAATATTTGAGAAAATATTCAGAATTAAGATGACACAGGGGAACCGAAAGCCAAATTTATGTGCGACTTTTATGTCTCGCTCAAACGTTTATAGCTTTTGTTCTTTCCTTCGGCTCTTCGCCGTATGAAAGTATTTATGTTTGTACATACAGCGACGTGTGACTTGATTTCCCCATATTCCATCACCATATCCAATTATTTGTCGCCATATGTTTTTATAATTATTGTACAACAACAGAACAAAATGTCAACAGTTCTCAAGTCACAAGCTATTAATTTTAAAGCTATCAAAATGGGTTACGCAGTTCCTTTCATGCACTCCTCATAATGTTACTGTCAGAATAAATAAATTCTCTAACAGAATTTTTCTTTCCTCCCCCGTCGTTCTCATAATACATTAAACGAACTCGATGATTCTCATTTTTCGCTATAAATCATGTTGTGTTTATTTTAATTTTTTTTTCTACACTTTTGATTAACAGTTTTCCTTCTTTTTTCATTAATTTTCTCCCTTTGGGGATAACCGTAGTACAAAACATGAAACATTGTAACATAAACATGTACATACAAATGAAAGAATGAATGAAAACGGATCTGGTGAGAAGTTTGTTTGTAATGTTCACTCGACATACATAGCAAAAGTAAATTAAGACGCAACGATGATTGTTGTGTCTGATAAATAGAATGAAAAGCCAGACGCATAGTTGAAGTTTGTTTAAATTCCATTGCGCGGATTTCATTCAATTGATAAAAGAAATGACTCAAAATTATCGTCAACAACTTGAATAATGTTTGTCGATTAAAAATCCTTTTCCTACAATCTTACAATGTCACAAAGTTTGTCTTTCTTAACATGTGAAGAAAAAGGAAATAAAACTTTTACGATACCGTTGAGAGTCATGGGATAAATTTTTAATTATTCATTAAACAGTAAGCAGATAATTGCTAACAACAATTTTATGTAATAAATCATTCACGAACTTGTCTTGTCTTCACTTGACTTCGTTTAAGACTCTCGAGAATTGAACATAAGAAATGTTTTTATTTTTTTCATTTGGGATCTGTTAAAGGTTCATGCTTGTCGTTCTTTCTCTTTTTGTAAAGATTAACTCGGTCATTTTCTCCCTCGACACTGAACATTTGACCAACAAACTCATTTCGCTTGAAGGCTTTTGAAAAGAATGATAAAAGTCGCCAAGGGACTGTCAATTCCTTTAACCATCCGTCCCAAGTTACCTCATCTAAAAAGCTAAATCATGCCTTTACGTTTTTTGTTAACCTTTTCCTTGTTCTCACTTTTTATACCTTTTCACGAATCTTTATGGTTTCGAACATAATGTTTGCCTTTACCTGGTTGGCTTGACTTTAACTTCATCACGTCGAATACATTAAAACGTTTAACAGCATTCATGTATGGAAAACGGAACCGTAAAGTTCCAAAATGAAACATCACAAGAGGAAGTTGAAAGTCATAAAATATAAATTCTTTCAATATTGTCTTGCGCCTCTTAATCTTATTTTCGTTTTCATTCGTGAACGCTTCTCCATTTAATTTATGTAAAGCTTAAGATAATTAGGCTCAACACACTTCATAATTTTTCCCTTGAAATATATAATTTAATAGTTTTGTTGTTTATTACGGTAGTCAGCAGTCGCCAACCAACAGTTGTTGTATGGAATCGAATATCACAAACAGGTTATGCTCGGATATTTGATGCTATCAGTGAAGAGTTGTGAGGAAATCAGCAGCCAATTTTCATGCATTCTCGTTGCCTGATATCGTGTTTCACAATCGTGTGGCGTTACGCTTTTCAAGAGGAAATTTGACGGTAAAAATTGTGGCTGCTTTCAATACTTTCATGCTTTAGTTAAGGTAAACATCTGAACAGTTGTGCTTATGTTCATTAATGTTTAAAATCGTTTTCTTGCTACTCACTCACAACACATATAAGTATTTAAGTTTTCTTTCCCTTCACTTTCAGTCATAGCATGAAACGTAGAAAATTTATTTCCCTTTAAGTTTTCTCTATGAAATTCTTGGAGTTAGTCGTGCAATAAAAAAAAGAAGAAATTTGATTTTAAACAGTAGCAACTCGCATTCTATTTAAGCAGCGCTAAGCTTCAGATGTCATTGCGAATAAACAACATGGAGGATGAAAGTTGTTTCATGTCACTGAATATTTTTCTTCTAGCTTTCCATAATAATAAAAATGAAATTCTTTTGTTGATACGTTCTTAAACATGAACCGAGTGTTCGTTTTGGAATTCTTTCTTTTGACATACAAGACAAGAATTTCTTTTCCTTAATAAAAAAGGAATTAATTTAATCTTTTCTCTTCCGTTCCTTTCTCTAATCTTTCAAAAGCAAAGAATAATTCTTGTTATCTACATGAATCCACACAAACATCTTTAAATTGTCTCATCTTTGATAATTTTTGAAAGCATTTTTATCGGCTAAATTTAATATTCTTCATGTAAACAACATAAAATGAGCCTAAATAATGAGAAAAAGGACAAAGAAATGAAATGTTATTATCATCATCACTGTCATCAGAGTCTATCAAGAACATTTGCGTTCATAGATCTACATCCATTAAATGAGACATAAATTTTGAATTCTGAAACATTCAGATGATGGCCAGAAAACGTGTTCTCAGTATTTTTCCATTTTTTTTTACCTTCGACCCGTTTCTTTCTTTTTTTTTGTATTCGTTTACTCGTTCACCTTTTTTTTTTGTTGTTTGTATGATTTTGCAGAACTTTAAACGATTGTTACCGTGTGTCTTTATGTTCACTTCTAAATCGGGGGAATGTTTGGAAAGTTTTGCGTTATAAATTTCAACGATCGTTGTTGGTAGGGCGGGGGCAGTGAGGGTTTCAAGAGATTCTTTAAGAGACAGGAAATGAAGGTGATAAGCAAAGCGGAAACAACAAATCTCTTCTCATAAGCTCAGGTGTTAGATCAACTGACATTTGCAGGATTACAGTCGAAAATTTGGAAGAAGATTCCGCCGCTTATCAAAAAGCTCATTTCACGAGAAACAAATTTTATTATACCGTCGAGTGTCGTCGTCATTGCTTTCATCGTGTTTGTTATTTTATGCACATCAGGATTTGATGGTTGGACAGTAAAATGGGTCGCAACTTAAAAGAATTTCTGAAATTTCGAAACTCAAAGCTTGACGATGAAAATTTGAAATGAAAAACTTTTCTTCTTCTTATTTCGTTTCGCCAGAAGGCACAAATGTGAAGAATCTCATCAGCTGCTTTTAAGCTAATAGGCTTGCAAAGTTTTTCTTTACTACTAGACAGCTAAAGAAAAAAGAATGTTCAACATCAATCATGTTGAGCGACATAGAGTCGACATAACGGATTTATGTTTTCACACTTCGTTGGATAAATTTTCTGGTGAATAAAATCAAGCAAAAAAATTCTTAACAACTTGAGTGGGCAATTTAATCTCAACTATCAATTCTACTTAATCGACACAGTTTTTCTTTTTCATTCACACCGAAACATTTGCGTTATGAGTTAATGTCGGAAANGAAATGAAAATTCCTTTTGATGAATCTCTTTACACAACTGCTGTTGATTTTGATGATGGTTGTTTAGATGTATCTAAACATCAAGCATCTGATGTCAATTCAAGTTTGGTTATTCCTGAAATGGATTTGGAATCTAATAATGGCGATAGTTTAGATTCATCTTTAGATTCCAGTTTGGTTATTCCTGAAATGGATTTGGAATCTGATAATGGTGATAGTTTAGATTCATCTTTAGATTCCAGTTTTGAAATTCCTGAAATCAATTTCGAATCGGATTATGAAGATAACTCGATTATCTCTCATTGGTAAATTCAACGGCAGCAACGCACATCTAAAAAGTAATTTTATCTCATAAATCAGAAATAAGCGGTGATAAAACTATTCTTGATTCATGATTTCATATTTCATATACGTTTCTTTCATAATATTTAATATCCATGTGTATAGTTTGTCTTTCTATTTTCTTCTTGCTACAAAGAGCAGATTTATTCATAATCCTATCATTAATTATAATTCTTTTTATTATTTATGAACGTGTCATGCACTTAAGGCCTGAAAATGCTTTGAAAAAATATTAATAAACGACACAGATAAAGTCAAGTAAAATGTTGTTGATGTAGATAAGAAAAGTTAAATTTAATTATTATTCAGAGTCAAGTCAACTTTGTAATAAATTTAATGAAACAATAAAAGAAGTCAAGGAATATTCGTTTTCAAAGAAAGTTTTCCTTAAATTATGTAAAAAAGAATTATTACAAAACATTTAAATGTTCAACAGAAAGATGAACGAAGCACTTGAAACTTTGACAATGCCAGAAAATTGCGAAAAATAAAATTGCGTCAGCTAAATTCTACTTCAAATATTTCTTTGTAAGAGCGATGAAACTGCATTGGAAGCCTTTGTACTTACGTGTACCATCGACACCTTTAAATGCAAAAGCCTTCACTGCAGTTCCGTCGCTCTTACAAAGAAATAATTAAAGTAGAACTTATCTGGCGCAATTTTATTTTTCGCAATTTTCTGGCATTCTCGAAACTTTTATAAATCTTCATTGAATTTTTAAACCCCACCAAGTGTACTTAAAAGCTTACGATGAAATTACAGGGAATTGAACAACGATATTAAATAAGCATCGTGTACCCGAGCGGCACACACTCGCCGTGCTGGAGGCATACGTTTGCACTACGACGATTTTTAGTTGGCACTTCCTTTGGCTTTTCCTTCAGAAATCAGCGAAAATAACCGAGGTATCAATTTAGCACTAACAGTTGACGCTATGGTGCTTCCCCACATGCCATTAACTCTAAATAAGGCTACCATAAGGCAGCTTAAGAAATTCTTCACTAGTCCAACACATAACTAACTTAAGGTGATAGAATTAGGCGATAGCCAGTAGTTTTTAGCCAAATGTCTTTCAGATGGCGGATTCTAAAGGAAAGCCTTCCCATTAAATGGAGACGATACTCGTATGACAGATTTGTGTGAGATATCGCCCTTTTGTGCCGCTCGGGGTACCGTTTCATTCAATTATCAAGATAAAGAATTTAAATAAGATAATATTTTCCCTCGTCTATTAATTTTTCAGGATGGAAAATTTAAAGTGAACATAATTTTCATCATTTCAAAAGAATTTAAATTTTTCACAAAACTCGTTATTGAATTTATTGCTTCTCTTGTTACATATTTCCATTTAAAATTTCTCTTTGTAAAGTGTTCATAGCTTCATCGCGTTTTCACGAAGAATTTTTTGTTAATTCTTTCGATGTTTCCATCAGAAAATCAAATTCTTCGATTTTTTAAAATTTTTATGGTTGGAAATTTTTGTTCTCATCATAAAATGAAATGAGAAGCATTAAAATGTTTTTTGTTGATAAATATTGGCTTTAATTTGATCAGTTTATTCAGCCATCCCAAGCTCAATTTAATGAGGGTTTGAGGTAATCTCCAAACTTTTATGTTAGAAATTATTCCAATTAATTTGAGCTTTGGGCGAATTTGGAGAAGATTCTTGTGGTTAAAGCGGTGTTGTGTGAGTGATTTATTTGATTAATTAAGTCTTTACACATGATGAACTAAACTTTTTTCATCTCTTCCGTACCAAATAAAAAAATGAGAAAATTTTGAGATATTTTTCGAATCTTCTTTAACTTCACAAGCAATTTATATCTCAGCTAAGGTATTTTCAGAATCATAAGCCACAACAATTTAGAGTCAAGTTTTCACATAAAAGCACTGTGTACAGTAATTTGAGCTTCTGAATTATCACGATAAAAGCTTTGAGGACGTACATTCGTTTAAGAACCTACATCCATTAAATGAGACATAAATTTTGAATTCTGAAACATTCAGATGATGGCCAGAAAACGTGTTCTCAGTATTTTTCCATTTTTTTTTACCTTCGACCCGTTTCTTTCTTTTGTATTCGTTTACTCGTTCACCTTTTTTTTTGTTGTTTGTATGATTTTGCAAAACTATAAACGATTGTTACCGTGTGTCTTTATGTTCACTTCTAAATCGGGGGAATGTTTGGAAAGGTTTGCGTTATAAATTTCAACGATCGTTGTTGGTAGGGCGGGGGCAGTGAGGGTTTCAAGAGATTCTTTAAGAGACAGGGAATGAAGGTGATAAGCAAAGCGGAAACAACAAATCTCTTCTCATAAGCTCAGGTGTTAGATCAACTGACATTTGCAGGATTACAGTCGAAAATTTGGAAGAAGATTCCGCCGCTTATCAAAAAGCTCATTTCACGAGAAACAAATTTTATTATACCGTCGAGTGTCGTCGTCATTGCTTTCATCGTGTTTGTTATTTTATGCACATCAGGATTTGATGGTTGGACAGTAAAATGGGTCGCAACTTAAAAGAATTTCTGAAGTTTCGAAACTCAAAGCTTGACGAAGAAAATTTGAAATGAAAACTTTTCTTCTTATTTCGTTTCGCCAGAAGGCACAAATGTGAAGAATCTCATCAGCTGCTTTTAAGCTAATAGGCTTGCAAAGTTTTTCTTTACTACTAGACAGCTAAAGAAAAAAGAATGTTCAACATCAATCATGTTGAGCGACATAGAGTCGACATAACGGATTTATGTTTTCACACTTCGTTGGATAAATTTTCTGGTGAATAAAATCAAGCAAAAAAATTCTTAACAACTTGAGTGGGCAATTTAATCTCAACTATCAATTCTACTTAATCGACACAGTTTTTCTTTTTCATTCACACCGAAACATTTGCGTTATGAGTTAATGTCGGAAATCTTTTGTTTTCGATTAATGGAAATTGAATCTGCATTCAAAGCCATGATGTAGGCTTGCAAATTCATTCATTCATACAACATTTATTTCATCATTCGTCATTCTAACATCTTCAAAATTGTAATTGAGTGATTGCACAACAGGAAGCTAATCTCTTTTCCACTCGACTAAGCGTCCCATAAAACTTCTTTGGCATGAATTATTCAAAAGTATTTTACACTCATCGCTTGAAGAGACGAAACAATTCTCAGATAAATCATATATTTGACAAATTTGAANTTGATAATTTTTGAAAGCATTTTTATCGGCTAAATTTAATATTCTTCATGTAAACAACATAAAATGAGCCTAAATAATGAGAAAAAGGACAAAGAAATGAAATGTTATTATCATCATCACTGTCATCAGAGTCTATCAAGAACATTTGCGTTCATAGATCTACATCCATTAAATGAGACATAAATTTTGAATTCTGAAACATTCAGATGATGGCCAGAAAACGTGTTCTCAGTATTTTTCCATTTTTTTTTTACCTTCGACCCGTTTCTTTCTTTTTTTTTGTATTCGTTTACTCGTTCACCTTTTTTTTTTGTTGTTTGTATGATTTTGCAGAACTTTAAACGATTGTTACCGTGTGTCTTTATGTTCACTTCTAAATCGGGGGAATGTTTGGAAAGTTTTGCGTTATAAATTTCAACGATCGTTGTTGGTAGGGCGGGGGCAGTGAGGGTTTCAAGAGATTCTTTAAGAGACAGGAAATGAAGGTGATAAGCAAAGCGGAAACAACAAATCTCTTCTCATAAGCTCAGGTGTTAGATCAACTGACATTTGCAGGATTACAGTCGAAAATTTGGAAGAAGATTCCGCCGCTTATCAAAAAGCTCATTTCACGAGAAACAAATTTTATTATACCGTCGAGTGTCGTCGTCATTGCTTTCATCGTGTTTGTTATTTTATGCACATCAGGATTTGATGGTTGGACAGTAAAATGGGTCGCAACTTAAAAGAATTTCTGAAATTTCGAAACTCAAAGCTTGACGATGAAAACTTGAAATGAAAAACTTTTCTTCTTCTTATTTCGTTTCGCCAGAAGGCACAAAAGTGAAGAAAATTTTGTTTGTTTTTATTTCCAACTGCAATTAAATTGCCTTTCAGCAAACAAAATTTTTCTTTACTCAACTCCACATTTTACTGATAAACGAAGCAAATGGTGGAGATTCACAATTTCCATTGCCATCAATCATGTCGAGAAACATTAGTGTGGAGCATTTGGGATCTTTTTCAATCTCTGTCTCTAACGACTTCAAGTGTTGGACTTAAATTTATTGAAGTTAAATAAATGTTCGAGCATAAAAACACGAAAATTATTTGCTGGACAAATTAACAAAGAAGAAGTTTTTGTGGTTGTGTTCGCAGATCTCAAACCGAATGCTTTTACTCGAAAACAAATGTCAATATTGTTCTACCGATACAAGAGTGATGGACTCGAGAAGCAAATAGAAAACTTATTCCGTGAATGAAATCTTTTTATGTGTTGTTTTGTTAGTCCACTGACTGACTAGCTATTAAGTTTTGGTCAGCGTGAAGATGATGTCAGGAAACCAACTGCTTTAAACTAAACAAACGGCATCATCGTACGTACGGCGAAAGATGAAAGAAACAGAAAATTATTGTGAAAATATGAATTCAGATAACATAAATTATGGCAGATTTCGGAACTCAGTCACACTGGACTGGTCACACTCGAGATGTTAAGATCAGAATTATTTACAATCTCTAACACAACGCGGCGAGAGAATAGCCAGAATTTGTGTGAAGTATTTATTGGAACTTTGGTCGTAAATTAATGTGCTTCAGCGGTCTCTGGGGCTTTTCATTATTTTGTTTTGAAATTTTCGCCTTTTCCGCTTATAGATTACCGTTTTAGGAATCTACTTAGTTAAATATTCGAAAATTATTTCCCCATTTGCAAAATTGTGCAAGTAATAACTCGTCTATGAGTTGTTTCTTCCGGTTAAAGTGGCAAACAAATCCGCAACTCTGTTCTGTTTAGAGCAATATCATAATTAATGACTTTATTTGTGCAAAATATTCTCTTTCAAGTATGAGTTAAAAGTGCGCCGTTCTTTAAAAATAAACTTTCTTCTCTTTTCGATTTCATGTGCAGATGTTTTTGGCGTGAATGAATTTTTAATCATTTTGTTTGTATGGATTTTTATTTTTCTTTTTTTTCCACTGTTAACTTTCTAAAAAGGAAAATTGTGCAAAAGGAAATATGAGAGCATTCCACATAAATTTGACTAATGATCTGCTGACGCCCACCCTCGCCCCCAAACATATGTGCTGCTGACAAAGCTCATTTTCTTTCACTGTCAATACTATATAATATAATAACGCGACACTCAATCAACGTCACCTAAAGACTCCATATTGATTCCAACAAATTGCTATCTCTTATCAGTGGGTAACCCACGCTAGCTCGAAAGTTATTTTGACTTTTATGCTGAAATTCATTTATTTATATTCTTCTCTAAAATTCTACGCTTTTTCATAGACGGCTTCGCTTTTAAGTCGACAATAAAACTGTATGAAACTCTCGCAGGCATTCAATTGAAATTGATTGATTTATTTGCATAATTTTCTTCATCAATAAAATTCCATGGTTGAAATTGATAGTAGTATCAGTTCTAATAATGCTCGACTCCGAAGTTTTATTTTTTTTTATCTTCTTTTTATTGAAAGCAAAAGTTTTTCGATTTTTAATATCAAAAAAGGCGTGTGGCTTCTTAATATGAAGTTGTTGTGCGATAGTTTTTTAAGAGGATGAAAAAAGAAGGCAAAGCAATAAAGTGTTATAAATCGACGGACATAAAGACTCAACAACAATGAAAAGATCGAGGGATTTTACGATTTATTCTTTCTCATTTTCAGAGACCTTTTTCTTAAGCATTACCATCGTCTTCTTCGACTTATTTCTTACGCATTTCCTTCATTCTCGTTCTTTTCGCTTTAAGCACTTATCCTATATGAAATGCGGAGATATCTTCTCCACGTTTGGCCTTCGTTACATGTTGAAGTCGTTATAAATACAAGAAAGTCTTCGCTTCGATCATAAGACATAAAAACATAAAATTAAAACTGATTTCACATCTTGTGCCCACGCGAAATATTTTCTAATGGATCGTACACAATTTAAATAATAACAAGACGTGTTCACCTGGTCGACTTTATTTTTTACTATGCACATGGAAGTTCTACAGGAGTTTTTACTATGATAAGACTCGTTTACAAGTTTTCATTGAAGGAATTTGATAATGTTTATTGCGAAATTTGATAACATGAGAAAGAAAAATTCCACGGTTCACAGTATCACGATCTACTCACATATTTCAAATCAAATCGTCTTCTGATGATGTCAAGTAATATTTCACTGCTCGAATGTAATCCTTTTCAAGTAAATTATGTCCTTTAATGGATTTGTTGTTATACTCAGTTAATGATAAATGCAATTTCCTTTTTTGTTGAAATATTACATTCACTGTATTTTTTCGAGTATTTAAACACTTTCCTTGATATAAAAAGTCTTTTATTCAACCCGGTATTTGCTTCTAAACACTAACAAAGCACCGCTTCCATCAGAATTACAATTATTTTTGAGGAACGTCTAAGAGATTGTGTTATGTTTTCTGAAATCTTATGAACACGAGGGGCGCTTGCGTTTCATATTTTACGCCATCTGCTGGATTTCTTGATTCAAATATTCACGCGGGAAAATTTAAACTATTATTAAAATGAAGGAATTTTTGATTTTATCAAATGTTAGAAGAAGTGTAATGAAAACAAAAGTTATTGCTAATGGCAAATGTTAAATATCTATTTAATGAAAACAAAAACTGTTGCTAATGGCAAAGGATATAAAATAAAAGGTTGTCTAATAATAACAATAACAATCATTCTTAGAATCGAATGAAGAAAACTTTGAAAAAGGATATTCTTTTAATAAACCGCAGGCTCAATTCACGAACAAACTTTCAATTAACAAAAACAGAAAAAGGTTTTAAAGTTTAAACCGAGATTTAAACACTAACCTCATCTTCAAAGGAATGACAGGAAAAGCTTCTTCCTCCTATTCCAGTTCACATAGCCTTAGGGTTGAAAGTTTCAACATCAAGCTACAACAACTCGTTAGGTATATTTAAACTTTAAGAAAAGTTAATATTTGAGAATTGGATTATTAAACATGTTACGTAAACTTTAACTTGCCACTTGATGCAATCATATAAAATGCTCGAATTTATTTGCCATTTCCATGTAAATATCTCGATGAATCTTGTAAAAATCGTTTCAAAAAAAAGTTTTTCTATCCTTTATCATATGAGTGAAGGAATAAAAGTTTCTCGTTTGCGTAAGACGAAAAAAAAATTGAATCCTTAATGTAAAACGGATGAAGTAAAAAGTACACGTACTCGAAAAAGGAAATGAAAAAACGATGTGGGAAGTGGTTGAGGTTGAGCAACAATTGTGTGTGTGTGTGTGATTGTTTGTGTTGGTAGGGCTTGAAATAAATAAATTTTCTTTTTCTTCCATCATTTTTTGTTCGTTTTGGGTTGATTAAGGCTCCCGTGTGTTCGAACTTTACTGTTGCAAGTCTGAACATCTTTTTTCCGCTCATGAATTTTTCATTTTTTCTTCAAATTTGTCAAATATATGATTTATCTGAGAATTGTTTCGTCTCTTCAAGCGATGAGTGTAAAATACTTTTGAATAATTCATGCCAAAGAAGTTTTATGGGACGCTTAGTCGAGTGGAAAAGAGATTAGCTTCCTGTTGTGCAATCACTCAATTACAATTTTGAAGATGTTAGAATGACGAATGATGAAATAAATGTTGTATGAATGAATGAATTTGCAAGCCTACATCATGGCTTTGAATGCAGATTCAATTTCCATTAATCGAAAACAAAAGATTTCCGACATTAACTCATAACGCAAATGTTTCGGTGTGAATGAAAAAGAAAAACTGTGTCGATTAAGTAGAATTGATAGTTGAGATTAAATTGCCCACTCAAGTTGTTAAGAATTTTTTTGCTTGATTTTATTCACCAGAAAATTTATCCAACGAAGTGTGAAAACATAAATCCGTTATGTCGACTCTATGTCGCTCAACATGATTGATGTTGAACATTCTTTTTTCTTTAGCTGTCTAGTAGTAAAGAAAAACTTTGCAAGCCTATTAGCTTAAAAGCAGCTGATGAGATTCTTCACATTTGTGCCTTCTGGCGAAACGAAATAAGAAGAAGAAAAGTTTTTCATTTCAAATTTTCATCGTCAAGCTTTGAGTTTCGAAATTTCAGAAATTCTTTTAGGTTGCGACCCATTTTACTGTCCAACCATCAAATCCTGATGTGCATAAAATAACAAACACGATGAAAGCAATGACGACGACACTCGACGGTATAATAAAATTTGTTTCTCGTGAAATGAGCTTTTTGATAAGCGGCGGAATCTTCTTCCAAATTTTCGACTGTAATCCTGCAAATGTCAGTTGATCTAACACCTGAGCTTATGAGAAGAGATTTGTTGTTTCCGCTTTGCTTATCACCTTCATTTCCTGTCTCTTAAAGAATCTCTTGAAACCCTCACTGCCCCCGCCCTACCAACAACGATCGTTGAAATTTATAACGCAAACCTTTCCAAACATTCCCCCGATTTAGAAGTGAACATAAAGACACACGGTAACAATCGTTTATAGTTTTGCAAAATCATACAAACAACAAAAAAAAAGGTGAACGAGTAAACGAATACAAAAAAAAAGAAAGAAACGGGTCGAAGGTAAAAAAAAAATGGAAAAATACTGAGAACACGTTTTCTGGCCATCATCTGAATGTTTCAGAATTCAAAATTTATGTCTCATTTAATGGATGTAGGTTCTTAAACGAATGTACGTCCTCAAAGCTTTTATCGTGATAATTCAGAAGCTCAAATTACTGTACACAGTGCTTTTATGTGAAAACTTGACTCTAAATTGTTGTGGCTTATGATTCTGAAAATACCTTAGCTGAGATATAAATTGCTTGTGAAGTTAAAGAAGATTCGAAAAATATCTCAAAATTTTCTCATTTCTTTATTTGGTACGGAAGAGATGAAAAAAGTTTAGTTCATCATGTGTAAAGACTTAATTAATCAAATAAATCACTCACACAACACCGCTTTAACCACAAGAATCTTCTCCAAATTCGCCCAAAGCTCAAATTAATTGGAATAATTTCTAACATAAAAGTTTGGAGATTACCTCAAACCCTCATTAAATTGAGCTTGGGATGGCTGAATAAACTGATCAAATTAAAGCCAATATTTATCAACAAAAAACATTTTAATGCTTCTCATTTCATTTTATGATGAGAACAAAAATTTCCAACCATAAAAATTTTAAAAAATCGAAGAATTTGATTTTCTGATGGAAACATCGAAAGAATTAACAAAAAATTCTTCGTGAAAACGCGATGAAGCTATGAACACTTTACAAAGAGAAATTTTAAATGGAAATATGTAACAAGAGAAGCAATAAATTCAATAACGAGTTTTGTGAAAAATTTAAATTCTTTTGAAATGATGAAAATTATGTTCACTTTAAATTTTCCATCCTGAAAAATTAATAGACGAGGGAAAATATTATCTTATTTAAATTCTTTATCTTGATAATTGAATGAAACGGTACACGATGCTTATTTAATATCGTTGTTCAATTCCCTGTAATTTCATCGTAAGCTTTTAAGTACACTTGGTGGGGTTTAAAAATTCAATGAAGATTTATAAAAGTTTCGAGAATGCCAGAAAATTGCGAAAAATAAAATTGCGCCAGATAAGTTCTACTTTAATTATTTCTTTGTAAGAGCGACGGAACTGCAGTGAAGGCTTTTGCATTTAAAGGTGTCGATGGTACACGTAAGTACAAAGGCTTCCAATGCAGTTTCATCGCTCTTACAAAGAAATATTTGAAGTAGAATTTAGCTGACGCAATTTTATTTTTCGCAATTTTCTGGCATTGTCAAAGTTTCAAGTGCTTCGTTCATCTTTCTGTTGAACATTTAAATGTTTTGTAATAATTCTTTTTTACATAATTTAAGGAAAACTTTCTTTGAAAACGAATATTCCTTGACTTCTTTTATTGTTTCATTAAATTTATTACAAAGTTGACTTGACTCTGAATAATAATTAAATTTAACTTTTCTTATCTACATCAACAACATTTTACTTGACTTTATCTGTGTCGTTTATTAATATTTTTTCAAAGCATTTTCAGGCCTTAAGTGCATGACACGTTCATAAATAATAAAAAGAATTATAATTAATGATAGGATTATGAATAAATCTGCTCTTTGTAGCAAGAAGAAAATAGAAAGACAAACTATACACATGGATATTAAATATTATGAAAGAAACGTATATGAAATATGAAATCATGAATCAAGAATAGTTTTATCACCGCTTATTTCTGATTTATGAGATAAAATTACTTTTTAGATGTGCGTTGCTGCCGTTGAATTTACCAATGAGAGATAATCGAGTTATCTTCATAATCCGATTCGAAATTGATTTCAGGAATTTCAAAACTGGAATCTAAAGATGAATCTAAACTATCACCATTATCAGATTCCAAATCCATTTCAGGAATAACCAAACTGGAATCTAAAGATGAATCTAAACTATCGCCATTATTAGATTCCAAATCCATTTCAGGAATAACCAAACTTGAATTGACATCAGATGCTTGATGTTTAGATACATCTAAACAACCATCATCAAAATCAACAGCAGTTGTGTAAAGAGATTCATCAAAAGGAATTTTCATTTCATGTACTGATTCAACATCTGACTCAATAATGTCTAGAAACTTAATCTCAGGTTCTGGGCTCACTGATCTGTCTTCATCGTCATAAGGAATTTTATCGTCCATTGACGCCATTCGATCCAAAAATTCCTCGCTTAGTGCCAACCCTTCGCCCCATATTTCACCAAGAGCTAAAAAAATTTATCTTTTTAATAATTTTTAAAAACGGAAATTTATATATACTTACAACGATGATCTTTACCGCAGCAGAAGCAATCTTTATCACTTGGAAACTCAAAGTCAACACCAAAGTCATCTAAGTCATCTAGCGCCAACTGTTTTTTCTGAGGTGACGCAAAATCTGATGTACTTTTAGACTTCACGGCTGATTTTTGTAACTCAGATGTTTTATTTGTATTATCTCTAAAAGGTATTTTTCGTGGAGTTGCTTCCATTGCGATTTTAGTTGAAACTAATGCTACAATAGAAATTCAAAACAAAAGAGACAATAGATTTTATTACAAACTCATTTTTTTTCGTATTTCTTACCATTCTCGTTGACTCTATTCAGATTCAGTTGAACAGTCGATAAATTTTGCTCCATTTTGGTTGATTTTTGTATTTTTTGATGTTAAATTAATTGATAAATTCAAGAAATTTGCTATAATTGATTTAGCGGCAAAAATTTCAGTTGACAATGTTTTTATATTGCGCCCTCTGCTGTTTAAAAATTCAACCAATTCAAAAAACCCTACAAATTAGTATCCCGGACAAACTCAGACGTTGTTGAAACATTGTTGACTGAACATCGACGTTCCCTGCAATTTCTTCTAAAAATTCCTCGAAAATATAAAATTTATTAAGTTATTTTTTGATAATAATAAAAAGGAATATTAACTTTTAAAACTTGTTCCGTGCTACTGTATGCAAACTATATTTTAAAGAAATCAAGAAAGCAGCAACGTAAATAGTCCAACTTAAAAAATTTGCAACGCGTTTTTATATTAAATAAAAATAAATTTGTGTTTAATTATAATACAACCAGTGAGCTTATAATGATGCAGCGACGTGGCGGTGGTAAATTTCGTGGAGGAAATCGATACAATTACTACAGTGATAGATTTCAGTCGGGTAAGGAATTATTTCATAACAAAAGAAAATTTACTTGATTAGCTGCTAATAAAACGAGCAGATCCAGTTTGTTAAAAAATAAAAATACTTTAATACATTTACACTTCTCTTCTTTAGAACACGATGATCGAAGTGGTGGAAATAAAACTGAGATCAAACGTGTAACTTTCAAAACAGGTCGTCACATAAACAATCGAAATATTAATGATAACAAGCTTAAAGCCTTTCTGGATGACGAGGACATGGTTGGGGAGTTGACTCAGGGTGAAGGAAGTCAAAGGTTATCAGGCGAATTTAAAAGAGGCGGAACAAATTTTCGTAATCGACGCAATAGGAAAGGCTCGCCTATTCCTGGACGACATGTAGGAGGAAGTGGAAAGTTAATTCAACATCCAATGGGCTGGTATCAAGTCACAATCCAGCATGGTGCGAAATACGAAAAGAACATTGTGTTGAAGTTACTTTTAGACGGAGTTTCGCCATCAATCTTCATACCAAATTATTTCAAAGCTGACATGGACACAAAGCTTGTCAACTTCTTCGTTGATGATTATGAAGTTGCACAGAAAATCATGCGACTTGATCGAAAAATTGAACTGCCTGATGGATTTCAAATAATGATTCGTGTTCGAGGATGTGTACCGCAAACAAAACTTGACGCGACAGTCAAAGAACGAATGAAAAATGCCATGGTTAAGCGTTACAATCAAGCTACAAAAGCTTTGGACCTTACGAAATTTCATGCGGATCCGGATTTGACAGAAACTTTCTGTGCTTTATCACGTCCTCCAATTATGTCAGCTGCTATCGACATCATTGCTGAAAACATCCCCGATCTTGAAGCACTTAACTTAAATGATAACAAACTCAACATGCTGGATCATTTAAAAGGCATTGCGAGTAAATTGTCGCATCTTAAAATTCTTTATCTCGGAAATAACAAAGTAAGTCATCGAAATCTTTCTTCATTTCAATTTTAATTAATACAAAAAACTTTTCACAGATATTTATGTTAAACTCATTGGACTCACTACGAGGATTGCCACTTGTTGAGCTCTTCTTGGATGGAAATCCTTTCAGAAAACGAGTTCGCGATCAAGCAAATTATGTCAGGTACATCGTCTCTTCTGATGGAATCACTTGAACTGTTTGGTTTCATATGAAAGCGATTCTTTTACTCACTAATAGTTGAATTCATCTAAGCAACAATGCAAGCTGAAATTCTTCGTTCCTTAATTATGATAAAAATGTGTTGAACAATGTTTCAATGGAGAAAGTTTTTCTGAGTCTCAAGTGAAAGATTTTCTTCCGAGTTCAGTGAAAAAAATCTTCCTTGCATCATCATTTGATGAAGTTGCGTTTAATGATTGACGAGCTCTTTTAAATATTTAATGAAAAGCTTCAATATTTGATAAAACATGTAATGACAAGTTTCAACTTGACGTTGATTGTGTATTAAAAGTATTTAATTACATGCAATTAGCGTCTATTAAATGGAAAAGAAAACTCCAAGACATTAAAAATGATCCAATTAATGTTTTCTTGTCAGAGTTACAGAATTCTCTGAAACATTAAATTTCATTACAAGAGACAAAAAAAGAGGAGAAGAGAAATTAACAAATGAGTTAAATAATAAAACATAAAAAAGGCAGATAAGAAAGAAGAAAAATCTGCATAAGAATGAAAAGTAAGAGAAAAACTCGAAATGCAATGAAAACAAAAACACGACAAGACTTCATTGAAGTCGAAAAATTGTCAGCTGAACAAGCTGTCAGTTGAAACAAGCACTGAAGTGACTCTTACGTGGAGTTTCACAAGTGTGAAAATATCATAATAAATGATAACATGATAATGGACCTGCCACAACCATTCACAAAGATCTCGCGATGTCATTGATGAGTTCAGTGTCTTCACAACTCTTCCAGAAACATTAATGGAATCCATCTTGGCTATGACTTTTTATTAAAATCAACGTTGATTGCATTGAATGTTTAAAAAAAAAACCTAAAAATGAAAAAAACGTCTGCAAACTTGACATTACTTGAATTAAGAAATTTAAAATCAAAAATTCCAATAAAGGAAATCTTCTCGTCAATCTCTAATCGTTCAACTTCTATTTAGGAATCTTTCATTTCAATTTTGTGTAGTTTAATTTCGTGGAAAAAGAACAACAAACATTTTTCATTCCTTTTCTCCTCAGCGAATTAAGAAAAAAGTTTCCAAAGCTTTTGAAGCTTGATGGAGCTGAACTTGGACCAACAATAGGATTCGATGTTGCTGATGAACCTTCGAAGCAATTGCCACCATGGAAGGCAGCATATTTATGTGACCCATCAGGGTCTGAGCTGGTTCAGAAATTCCTGGAACAATATTTCATTTTATACGATTCAGACAATCGTCAACAGTTGCTTGAAGCTTATCATGAACAAGCAATCTTCTCATTAACAGCAACTAACAATCAACACTACACTCCAGAAGAAAAGTGAGCATTTAAATTAATTTAAACAATAATTCTTTATTAACTTCTCAATATTTTCAGATTACACGCTTACTGGAAAGTCGGAAGAAATTTACATCATCCTAGGGGGTTCGATTATCGATTACATAGCATAAAACGTGGAAAATTGAATGTTGTTGCATTGCTAACAGAGCTTCCTCCTTCTCGTCACGACCCTCAATCGTTTGCTGTTGATTTAACAGTTTTTACAGTAAGTTTTAAGTGAGAAAGCTTGATGACAATAATTGATTTATTTTAATTTATTTAGCCACAATTAGTTGTTCTTACTGTAACTGGATTGTTTAAGGAACGTAACTCAAATCCAAGGCAAGAGTACACTCGAGCGTTTCAAAGAACGATGGTGATAGTTCCTAACAATGGTGGATTCTGCATTAAAAATGAGCTGCTTCATGTCAACAATGCAAGTCAAAGTCAAGCTAGAAATGCATTCAAAGGGCCAGTGGCGACATCACCACAAATGACTTCACCATCAAGCCTTCCAACTACGCCTCAACAAGCTGTTTCAGCTCCTGATGACGCCACTAAAATGCAAATGATTCAAGCGATGTCGCAGCAAAGTAACATGAATATTGAATGGAGTAGAAAATGCTTAGAGGAAACGAGTTGGGATTTTCAACGCGCGATTTTTGTGTTCTCAGAACTTTTCAAGCAAAACAAAATTCCGCCAGAAGCATTTGTTAAATAGCCTCTCAATTAAAAGAAACAAGCGTGCGTGTGTGTGAAAATCATCAATCGTCATTGAATTTATGATTTGAGAAAAATACTGTAATTTAAAATGAGAATAAATGATTTAAAATGAAATTAATTTCTTAAAAATAATTCTCAAGGTTTTTTATTTATGATTAATTAATAGAAATTTATGTTACAGAATTAAGGAATTCTCTTATCGTTCGAGAGGAGCGTAGTTGAGAAGTTTTTCGATAAGATCCACATGTCCAAGAAGCATTCGGCGACAGCAATATCGCTTTAAGCCAAGAGCATCGAGAGCATCTCTGTTGAAGAAAAATTTTATGTTAAATTTCATTGTTTTGCGAAAATTCATTTGGAATGTTTTGCATTGTTAAAAAAGTCATTCTAATTCATAAAGAATCATGAGGATTCAAGCAACTAATCTTATTAATGGGCTTTTACATCTTTATTCTAAATTGAAATAAAGAAAACTTCAAAACTAACCCTTCAGTATATTCGGCTTGAAGTAATCCTAGATAAGCTTCCCATTTATTTCCAATCACTTTTCCACATGTGAAACAACGAACTGGTATGATCATTTTGCCTTTATAATCTTTAGAATTATTTTTGTCAATCAGGTTTAAGGTAAAATAATTTAAAGTAATTTCAGAAATTTGTTTATGATTTTTTTCTAGAAACAGTGTTTGAGAACCATTCAATGGCTCCAGTTTTCATGTGTCAAAACACGATGTCGACTATTAAAACATTACAATATCTAAGGTTCTACTAAACAGAAGTAAACAAAAAATTTCAAAAAGTTTCTCTCAAACCTAAATTAAATAATTTTTCACAGTAAAACTAATTCAAAATGGCTCAACAATGTCAACTTTGGATGGGATCATTGCAGGTAATTGAATGAAATTAAGAAATTGTAAATTACGACTATAAATAACGAGAAAATATTTTTCTTTAATTTCAGCCTTATATGACTGAGAACTTTATATTAGCTGCATTTAGAAAGATGGGAGAAGATCCTTTGACAGTTAAATTGATGAAAAATAAATTCTCCGGAGAACCGGCAGGTTATTGCTTCGTAAGTTTCGTTACCGATGAAGCCGCACAATTGGCAATGCATAAATTAAATGGGAAGCCAATACCAGGTACAAATCCAATCGTTCGATTCAAACTTAACTGTGCCACGACATCGCAAAATAAAGCACTTCTTGCTGATCGAGAATTCTCCGTATGGGTTGGTGATCTGTCTTCGGATGTCGATGACTACAATTTGTATCGAGTATTCAGTGCAAAATATCAGTCAATTAAAACAGCAAAGGTAATTATGGATGATTCAGGTTTCTCAAGAGGCTACGGATTTGTCAAATTCGGCTTGGAAGAGGAACAGAAAAGCGCACTTTATGAAATGAATGGATTCATCGGCTTAGGCTCAAAAGCTTTGAAAATATGCTCAGCAGTTCCAAAACCAAAGGATGGTTCAGCACCAGCTCCTGCTGCACCTTCTGCTACAACAATAGTTCAGCAAGTCTATGATCAAGCATATTCACAATATTATTACGATCAATATTCACAATATTGGCAACAGCAAGGATATGGATATGAAAATAATCAGCAAATGGATCCTTCGGTTTATTACTCTCAACAAGCCGCTGCTATGGCCACAACTGCTCCACCAGTTCCTGTTCAAACGCCTTCATATTCTGCGCCACATTCCTTCAGTAACAAATTTGATCAAGATGATGATTACGCTTTAGTTGATCACAAAATTCACATCGACGTTGAAAAATTGAATCGAGAAACTGTCGACATGGATCGGAACTTTTATGACAGCTTAGAATCGAGTAAATGGCAACCACTTGAGCTGCTTGAATCTTTTTAGAAATGTTTCATTTACATTTTTCTCAGTATGATCTTAAATAAAATCAATTAATAAATCGTAATTTCATTTTATGTTTAAAATAAAATAATTTTTGAAGAAGGCAAAACATGCAACATTGAAACATTAAAACAATGAGAATGGCTCTTGCTTCATAAGCATCATTTGTCATCGAGCTCTAACTGAACTCAATGCTGAGATGTCCGAGTGGTTAAGGAGATCGACTCGAAATCGATTGTGATTTTCACGCACAGGTTCGAATCCTGTTCTCAGCGATAAATATTTTTTTATTTCTTTTTTTATTTTACTTTTCATTGTAAATTTTAAGGGGAAAAAAAATTAATTATACTTATTATTTTTAAATGAAGGAAAGAGGATTTTGGTTATTTTTCTCATCTCACAAATAAAATCCAAGTGAATTGATAGCATTCTCTTATCAAAAAATTCTCAACTCTCTTTGAACACATTTTAAAAAGTTTAATCTTGATAAGAATTTTTTTCTGATAAGCATCATCGGTACTCTCAATTCTTACTTCATTTGCGTTTTGGTCATCTTCCATATCGCATCGTTTTTGTTTTCTGTTTAAACATTCACAATGCACTCGAAAGTTGTAACTTTCATGAGGCTAAAGTTTTAATTAGTCATTCAATTATCAACCATCATCAGTACTTCAGAAATCAAAGTTTCCTTTAAAATATTCAGGAAATATGAAGATAACTGAAGGAACAAGAAAGTTCATTTGGAAGAACACGAGGCATTCGTGAAATTAAACAAAATTAAAAAAAGTAATTTTTTCATTCTTTGTGCTGTTATGTTTAAAGCTTATAATGAATCATTTTATTTTTTCATCTCGTTTCAGACCGTTCTCGAGGATTTGAGTTATTTCTTGAATTTCTTATACACATATTTGTTAAAGGTAAGTAATGATTTTTGATTTTATCAATAAAAGATTAGTAAAATTTGAAATGGCGTTTCCAGACTTTGAGAAGAAAAATGGTTCGTCGTTTTCTTCTGTCGGCCGACTAGTTTCGGATTTATTTCAAATTCATCTTCAGGGTGTCCTATAAATGTTTAATTAAACTGTACGATTGGATTATTCTTAATTATAATGAATTGATGAAGGTAAGGGATTCAAGAAAATAATTTAAAAAGAGGTGATGACAAATTCTAATTCACTTAATGTATGTTAGGCATTCTTGGCATTATTCTGTTTGAGAATTATGAACGGTTCGGTTTCTTCATCGTTTTGTAGAAAGTAAGCATAAAAGTAAAACGATATACCTATATATTTATTTACCTATGTTTCAAATTATTGTTCAACATCTCGTTTCAGATCGTTTTCGAGGGTTAGAGTCATCTTGAATTTCTCATAGATCATCATCATCATAAGCTTGGGGGGAAAAGACAACTCTCAGTCCTATTGCGATTAGGATATATTTTGTAGTCCGTTCAAATCTCATAAATGTCCAACCTTATTACAGAAGAAACAACTTTCTTTTATATTATTTATTTATTTGTGCATTTAAGCTACAATAACAGGCAAACCCTTAAGACCCCGACATGTGACAGATCGATGAAAAAGCTGGCCATATTTAATTCAAAGATTAACAGGATAATTATTGTAATTAAAATGGTGTTCAGTCAGGTTTCTCTCTCAACTTATTTTATTTCGTTATCGCTAACGTTTCGTTTGCGGTTTCCTCAATTTTTTTTAAAGCAATCACTTATTAGTTATTTGCATAATTTGTTAAATAAAATTCATTTCTTAAAAAAATAATTTTTTATCCCTTTATTCTGACTTTGATAAATCAAAATTTAACGTATTTCCAAAATTCAAATCCATTTTCGAAAGTCAAATTTGACGGAATTTATGAAAGCAAACATCGCAACAAAATTAATTTGACAAAAATAATGTCAATTTGATCTGTTTAATTATTTAAGATGAAATTCTCAACAGCTAATATCAAAAATGGAGATTACAATGAACAACACGTGCTTTACGTTGGAACTCAAACCGGAAGTGTAAAGCGTAAGTCTTAACACATTCGCACGTTTTTTTCGTCTTTCTAATTTTTGTTTACATTTTCTTATTTAGGAGTTGACATATTTAATGAAGATAATCCTTACAAACAATCAAATTTGCAATCTTTGGAGTCTTTAAATCGAGATTCCAAAATAACATGCCTTAGCTGGGCAGATGAGGGCGCCAATGAACTTTTAATTGGTCGTGGCGATTCCATCATTCGAACATTTGACTGCAATATGAATCAATTCTGTGGAACTGACCTTGAAATACCAGATGGAAAGGTAGTTGGTCTGGCTTGGAATAATGAGTGAGTAACTATTTCATGGAATTTACAAAAGAACTGAGTTTATTTCATTGCAACTGTTAGAACAATTGTGGCAGCGAGTGACAATGGAAAAATTCATATTCTTAACGACACATCAGCAGTATTGGAAGCTGGTGATAACATTTCTCACATGCAGCAATGTCCTCAAAACAAAAAGCTCATTGCTGTTGGAGGAAAAGAACGTCAAAATAATCTTAAAGTATTCGATCTTGAAACTCAAAAAGAAATTTTCAAATCCAAAAATATTCCACATGATAATCTTCAACTTGAGGTTCCTGTATGGGATTCTGATTTGAGCTTCGTTAATAATAGTGATGCATGTCTAGCTACATGCTCTCGTTATGGTTACATTCGATTTTATGATTATCGTCAACAAAGACGTCCAGTTAACAACTACACAGATAACCGGGATCAAGCATTCAATTCACTTGCTGAACATAATGGAATAGTTTTTGTAAGCACAACAACTGGCGGCCTTTTTGCATTTGACCTTAAAAATATGCGCGTTCCTTTGCACACTTATAAAGGTGCAACAGGAAGCATCTCAAGTATTGCTGTCGATGAAACAGGAAAATTCTTGTTCACAGCATCACTCGATCGTTATGTTCGTGCTCACAATATAGAGAAAACTAATTTACTTTACCAATGTTATGTGAAGTCAAAGGCAAGCCAAATTGTCATGAAGCAGGCTGATCAGCGTTTGTTAAACACCCAAAAGGAGCAAAAAGATCAAAAAACTGAAGAAAGTGATGAAGAGTACGACAACCTTTTCGATAAAATGCAAACAGTTGATGAGGATGACGACGAGCCGAGCTCAAAGAAGCCTAAAGTTGTCAAGACATCGGGAATGAAACGCCACAGTGGAATTGTTTGTGGAAGAGACACATAAATGAAAAGTTATTCATTATAATTTCAACTATCAATAAAACTTTCATCATATTTTTGGAATAAAATCAATTTTTTACTAGAAAAGTATATTTTTAAGCTTTTTATCATTTCGTATTAAAAAAAACTTGCGTCCATGTCTATTAATATTGATTTCTGCCTATATAAAGTTCTTGTTTTTCTTTATTGACAATCAGTTTACTTTGTGCCTTTATTGAAACTTGAACTTCAAAATGAAAACAATTTTTATCATCTTTTTTGTGTACTTCCCTCATTTCGCTCATTCATCACCAACTAAGCCACAGTTCCGTGTTATCGGTGGAGTGGAAGTTTTATCAGCTAACGCATTTCCATATCAGTCTGTGATTTTTGCGAGATTTGATTATGGTTCATCACTTTCCTCTGGGTCGATTCTATCAGAGAAGTTCATCATAACTTGTGCTCATTGCATTATAAATTCAAAGAATGTCAGCATTTTCTATGGAAGTGATAATTTATCAGACTTAGATTACACAAGAAATCAAATTGTTTTGAGTGAAAATTATGTCATTCATCCAGGATATTCCCCATTTGTCAATGACATCGCTTTGATATCTTTGAACAAGGGAATTCATTTTGACGGTAAGTGATTTCAAATACCTTTGTGCGTTCAATTAATAGAAATAATGTCATTTCTTTAGAAACTGTTCAACCTTTACGGTTACCAAATCAATATGAAGTCGATATAGATTACACTACTAAAGCACTTCAATTAGCATCTTGGGGTGTGTACTCGAATGCAAATACGTTTTCTATTTCACTTCGAAGTGCTTCGATGGAAGTGATCTCAAATTCGGAATGTTCTGAAATAATTCCTGCAAATTTAGTGACGTCAAAAGTTTTATGTTCGAAAACTTCACATTGTTCTGGTGATTCTGGATCGACGTTAGTTGAGAGAACAGATGATAATGATTACCTTGCTGTTGGTATCGCATCTTTTGGATTGGGAATGTGCGAAGAGGGTAAAGTTAATCCATCGGTGTACATGAGAATAGCAAGCTATTTAGATTTTATCGCAGAAATCATTAACCCAATTAGCAGTTGAGTTCAATATCTCCTTAAGTTACTTACAATAATTTTGTTTTATCATATTAAACTTAAATGTAAACAATGAATCAATTAATTGATAAGATAAAAGTCGAGTTGAACACTCAGATTTGTATTAAAGGTTAAAATCTTTCAGCTTGAGATAATGTCACAAAACTTGAGCTTTCAAAGCTCAAAAAGCTCAATGAATTGTTTTGTAATAAAAGTTTAGTTTTACAGAGAATAATGTTCATATCGAATACATTTAAAACAAATATTTGTGAGCTTTCGAAGCATAAATAATTCATGTAAGATCGAGATCTAGTTTCGCAATTAGACGAACACCATCTCAACAAGTGCATTCAACACTGCAAAAATGAAACTCACCATTAAGCTATACATACATAGGATACACAACACCAGTCAAAACAATTCACGACACAAACATCAGAAAGTTTTAGGCATTGATAGTAAACAAGAGAGACACAATCGAGCATATATCGACGAGCTTTTTTTTTCACTTTTATTCATTCCATGCTGTTTTTTTTCTTTTGTTGAAACTTGGTGTCTCAAGACACAACATTCAGTCTCTATTTCACCAACGTCGAGACCAGTAACGGAATACAAGTGTCTCTTAAAACTCAGTTTTTTATTAAAAAAACGATTGCGCAAAGATATTTTCACTCATAAAAAGTGTTTGAAAATTTAACTTGTTTTGTCTTCACAAGTAATTTCTTGAGAGTTAAATTTTTATTAAAAAAAAATTGTTTAAAGAAATATTGGATTGAAAAAAATCAAGGAAAGAAATTATTGGACAATAAAAGTTGTGGAAGTTTAAAATTGCTATAAAAGGCTTTTATAAAATTTCGATTTAAAAGGATAAAAAAATAATCAATAATGGTGAGTACTGAGATAATGTTAATAATGTCTTGAATCACCAAGTAGTTTGTAAACGTCAATCTTAAGCTTGGAAATATTTTCCGCAATATTATAAAAAATGAAAATATGTTTAAGCACGCAAGACTGAATATGGAGGTAATGCTGCAACAAACTACTTAAAAGCGACTTAAACTAAAATTGTAGATAGAAAGTTTCTTCGTGTGCCATTCTAATAATAATTCAATATAAGAGAAAGAAAATTAAAACAATTTTGAAATAATCCAAATCCGAAGTGAAATGAGAAAATTTAATGGATGAGCACAAAGACTCATGAAAAAAAGATTAAATGCAATAGTGAAAGAAATAAGTAAATGAGCCAGCCAGCATCAGTGGAAACAATAAATTAGAGAGTTGTGTCATTACAATTTAACTTTTAGTTTATTTCTCTTACTCTACCTTCTAAATAAGTTGAGGGCTATCGAAGTTTCAATGCAATCAAGAGGCGCAGCCTTCAAGTTGCCAAAGTGTTATGCAAGACAATCGACGTTAAATTTCGATTCAATGAAAAAGTTTTAAGTTGCGTTCTTATTCTTTCGGAAATTTACATACAACAGAATGAATTTTGATCGAAAGACTCCACATAAATAACCATCACACATCATTGCAAATTCGACAAACATAATCGATTTCTTTACATTTATTATCATTCAAAATGCTGCTTTTGTATGTTATGTGCTTGACAATTTAAATTTCAACTCGCATATGCTTGCTTAATTCATATGAACTCAAAACGTGCAAAACGAAATCGTGTACCATAAAACACATAACAAAGATTGACATCTTCCCTTCAAGCACTCACCGCAACATTGAAACATGATTTGTTTGTGACGTCGGTTGAAAGAGAAAATTTATGCCGCAAAAGTTGAATTTTTATTTATTTCAAAAAGAAATTATTCAAAGAAGTTAAATGAACAAAAAAATGAAGGTAAAGTGAGAAGAAGCATTTTGAAAATTATAATTTGGGAGAGAAACTCCTTAATTGCTGACATTAAAATGTTGAAGCGTGAAAGTTGACTTTACTTGCGTAATTCAAGAATATTAATTCTTACTTAACATTTTTTTCTTCATTCAGAAGCCACGATTTGTTAGCCCCAAAGTTAATAATTCTTGTTTCTTGCATAAATGCTTTGATTTGAGATTTTTGGGTCAAATTTCATTCAATTTCAAAACAATTTCATCTTGCAATCAAATCAAAAATCAAAATTTCAAGAATCTTCATTAAACAATGCACGTTTTTTCAACTTTTGATTTCATTAGGCGCATTTGTTTTGTGATGAAATAAAAAAATAAAATAAAACAATGCTGAATGAAGAATTCTCTTAAGAATTGCCTTCTTTTAATTAAGTTTGATTTTGCGATTGTTTATTGAGGTTTTTAAAAAAGAATTTTATTAAATCAGAGGAATGGAAGTTTTTTCAAAGTGCTATAACTTTATAAAAATAAGAAGTTGAAATAATTCTCGTTGGCCTTCGAATGAAGTTGTTAAAGTCTCGAACAATATCACGAGCAAGTCAACAGAATAAAATTAAACTTTAAAAACAATTATTCAAAGGTGCGATTGATATTCTGTCAATTTGGTGTTTTATGGAAAAGTGAGAGAAAGTCAAAGACACAAAACATTTCCAGAATTGGTATCGAATTTACTTCCTATTGGGTGACTTCATTTGAATGCGCACAGCGATTTGCTTTTGTTTCTTCTTGTGGTCGCATTGAAGTCTTTTTGCAATATTTTTGCAATCATTTATATTTCGTTCCACTTAGAAAGACCGTGAAATTAATATCATTAAGTCTCTGCAGGTTTAAATTGTGCTCAATTGTTCACAAAAATGGCATTTTTTATCGCTAATAATCCGACTTTCACATAAAATCTTTTTTAAGTGAATGAATTTGTCAATTTATAAGCCAATTATTGATATGTGATTCGATTGTTAAGTTTACCTTACAACAAGACAAAAGCTAATGAAACGAACTGTTCAATTTCACTTTTATCAATTAAAATAAAATTTATTAGTTAACTACAATTTCAAAGTTTCCCTTTTTCGACCTTAATCATGAAGTGCAGAAAGGAAAAAAAAATGTCTGCAAAGAGACATAAAATTAATTATGCTACGTTGGTGTATGTATTTAATTTATTCCTATTTAAAATGTGTAGTTTTTATTCTCCAGATAAATGGGCTGTCACCAGACAAGCTCTTTACTGCATTCGACAATGCAAGTCGACGTCTGTCTACTCTCAAATATCCGAACAATAATTTTACTCGATTGCTGTTGTCAATCATTACTTTTTAAAATGGTTTTGTCAACACATATTATGCATTCACATTGACACTCGTTTACGGTCACTCGACAACGTTTTTCTTTATATGATTTCACTTTCTTTACATTGCTGAGAAAACGAAAAGAAATTTCTTTGATTTTCTGTTTAACGAAAATTCACTTTTTTCTCTCTTTTCTCCGTTGCTGTAAATGTGAGTTTGATGATATTTCAGGGAAAATAAACTATTAATTTCGAATTGAACATATCGTGACTTTAATCCATGGAAACATTTTGCAGAAATGTCTAATAATTGCTTAGGAGCTTGAAGTGATAATTAATATTAAACGTTTCTTAATATTCAGCTTCCGTTTACTTTTTTGTACCCTCACGTCAGTCAATAAAAGCGTTTTTATTATCGAACGAATGAGTTTCGAGAAGAAAGTTCAACGACTTCTTTTAATCCTCCGGATCTAATTAAGATAACATTAGTTGTGCAATTTATGGCGAAGCATGGATGGGAAATAAGCATAAAGACGCACGTAAGACTATTCAGAGTTAGGGTTGAAGATCAGATAAGCGAAATGTTGAATTAATTGGCCAATATTTGTTCACATCAAAGCCATATTGCGAAACATTATTCGCTTAAATTTGCATTTACTTTCAAAGTCTGAATATTGTAAATCAAGGCTTTGAGTGTTTGGCAGTCTCATTCATCTCGCCATGAATTCAATCGTCGAGACAGATTGTCACGTCTGCTAATCGTTTCATGGTAGAAATTATCATTTTGATTACAACTAAATCAGAATTTAACGCTGTTCATGTTCAATTCTTTGGAATTGTTTTGACGAAAAAGTTTCGTCCAACTTCTCACATGTGATCTACATTTTCATGTGTTTATTTATTTTATTCTCTATTTTGTTTTTATACATTTATTATGCAACTCATGTCGAAACTGGAATTAAGAAGTGAATAGCGAGAGAGAAGTAAACGACTTGAATTNCGAAAAAGTTTCGTCCAACTTCTCACATGTGATCTACATTTTCATGTGTTTATTTATTTTATTCTCTATTTTGTTTTTATACATTTAGGGTGGCGGACTATAATTCGTGGGCATTATTGATTCGCGGGCTTGGGACAGAGAGTCAAATAAACTTAAACTTTGGACGATCTGTTGCACTTGTTCCCAATTTTAATTTTTTTCACTTTAGGCTATTAGTTATAGCACATACTTGAACAGTCATTTGATCTGCTCAAAGCATATTTAATTTTAAAAATGATGTTAGATTTCGTTTTGCTTTTTCTCATGGTTTTGGTCTACCATTCAGAAAAAGCTTCAACGATTTTCATCAGAAGTTTTAATAGTCTAATGATAAAAAAAATAAACTTCAGTTTTAACAAAATGTTACCTTATTTAATATACTAAATAAAAACACTTAGATTTTTATTTAGTATCAACAATTTGTAGCATC